>OZ025289.1:406372201-406972201 GCA_964019185.1 Maratus speculifer | reverse complement strand
TATTTTGATACCTCCTTAATTTCGATGTAATCATATGATAAATCTGTGTATATATTTTAGTTTATCTTATCTAGGATTATTTTTTTCCTTGAACAAAGAAGGGGGGGATAAGCTTGTCGAACGATAACGTTACGACATCGCTTAAAAATACATATATATAAATAATGATATAGCACAACATAATATATATATATATAAATTAAAGTAAAATTTTAAATTTATCTTATTCAGTAATTATAAACAAGTAATAATAATAATAATAATTTTAATTATTAAGAAAAGATAAAAGCAATTTTATAAGTATTAATTAAAGCCGTAAACTTTATTGTTTTACAACGTTTTGGTATAATAAAGAATGTATTTGTAAAAGGACCACTTGCAACGAGTTTGGAAATTCTCACCATAAAAATTTCAGACAGTAAACAATAGTAGAAGGCTATAAAAATCAGCCTGGCGCCAATTTTGATGTAACAAGCGGGGGCAACAAGACAAGGATTTAGAATCTCGAGCCCCCCAAATTTATGACTCTACATGTGTGGCCTGAGGTCCCTTATCCAAGCATCCGTGGGAAGAAAATTTGGTTAGACAAAGAGAGAAAGGGGAAGATCGTACAGGGCATGAACTTCTTCCATGGACAGCTCAGGCCAATGAGATGCGGAAGTTCACCTGTCACCAATGAAAACGTTTATACGTAAACTAATAATAAAAAAAGGATTGGAGAAGAAGTAATCAAAGAAAAAAAATAAGCTCTCTCAGAGAAAAATTTTCAGATTCGGAAGGATTTGACCAGGACTTTGTCATGAGGAGCGATTTCCGAAAAAGTATTCATTTCGCTTCGATGTGAACGCTCACGAAAATGTCTGATGGACTTAATAATCAACATGCAGTGAATGAACGGAGTGCAACCTTGAGCTCATTGGACTGCGTAACATAAGCTAATGAGAAATGAGCAGTGCTTTACGGCGAAATAATACGAGTCTTTATAAAAATAAAAAAAAAAACTCTGTGCGTTCTGATGGACATTTGTGAGTAGTGCCCCGAATCTCTGATGGACATTTGTGGATAGTGCCCCGAATCTCTGATGGACATTTGTGAATTGTGCCCCGAATATTTGATAGACAATTCTGTGGATTATCTGCAATCTGTCTTACAATGGTGAGAAAATTTAAACTCTTTCCCATGTGGTGTTCAAAAATTTTAAACGATTCATTTGCTCATATTTTAGTATAACATTTATTATTAAAACTTAATTATTAGCTTAAAATTAAGTTAAGGATTTTACAAATAAAAATTTAATGCATAAATTTAGACTACGCCTTTTTAGTTGTGCTGTGTCAGCAAGCGTAAAGGCTTATGATTATATAAAATGCAAAAGTTAAATAAGCCGATCCTATGTTATTGCAAATTTATTTTATTTAGATTATTATTCCAAGGTTTTAAATTTTATTGATTGGTAATATCCAGATCATTCTTTCACAACGCGGAATGGGGTATTATCATTATATTTTTTTACTAACAACTACTGAATCATGTACCCAGTATATGGCGTCATTTTCCTCTCCACAGGGATACATGAGGAATTACATAAATAAAAAAATCAATGTTCCAGTGACAACTTCCTTCATAATTTCTTTCAAATTACATAGTCAAGAAAATCCCATAATAGTCAATGAACAAAAATATTTACTTTTCATAAATATAATAGTAATTTGTGACTAGTATGTATATTTTAACGCTGTATAAAATGTCTGTTAAATTTACGGCAAAAACTGCTGGCAGCAATGTTGCCAGCAGTTTTTGACGTAAAAATTGCAGTAAAGTTAGATGTAATAAAATTTTTTTAGCGCAAAAACTGCTGGCTACACTGCAGTCATACTGATAACTATGTCTGTATTTTATTTCAGATTTCTTATAGAACAGACATAGTTATCAGTAAAGCCGATAAAGGCGGACAAATTGTTGTTATGAATAAATCTGACTACTTTACCAAAACTCAAGAATTAATAAATGAAGATCCTTACAAAAAAATTAATTCTGATCCCTCTCAAAAAGAAAGCAATTAAATCTAATATTGAGAACTCGCCCCTTATTTCCAATAATACCAAATCTTCTCTCATTCCTTCTGTCTCACATTGTGCTAGATTTTATACACTCCTAAAAGTCCACAAACAAGGCATTCCATTCAGACCGATTGTTTCTAATATCGGTACCGCTTCCTATAAATTAGCAAAATATCTTACCTGTATTTTCTCCCCTGTACTCTGCAACAATATTTATACTTGTAGGAACTCTTATGAGTTTCTCAATAAACTTCGTAATTTCAATAGTACACAAAACAATTAAATGATTTCTTTTGATGTTAAATTCTTATTGACCAATGTTCCAGTTCAAGGTGCTCTAAAATGTCTTGAATCGCGTTTGCGGGTATTTCATTACACAAACTTCGAAATTGATAAACTGACTCACCTTACTATCATTTGTCTCTCGCGAAACACATTCATTTTCAATGGTAACTTTTATCGAATGACTGGTGGTTTATCCATGGGATCCCCCCTCATTCCAATCCTTAGTGACTTTTATATGCGTTATTTCGAATTAAAACTATTCAAAAAACTAACTTTTATATTTTACATTCGCTACGTCGATGATTCTTTTGCGTTGCTGGACTCTAATATCCTTGATCTTACTAATATTCTTACAGTTATGAACTCAATAGATGACCATATTCAATGTACCTACGAATTTGAAAATAACAATCAATTACCTTTCCTGGATGTTTTGGTATCCCGCAAAAGTAATTTTTTTCACACAACTGTCTATCGTAAACCATTCGCAGTATCTTTACCCCCTCCCATCGCCTTTCATTTCACCCCCCCCCTAACCAGAAATTAGCTGCTTTTAACACTTATGTACATTGGTCCTTAAATATTTGCTCATCCGATAGTTTACTTTAACCAGAATTAAATCATATCAAATCCATTGCCATTGATCGAGGTTTTCCAATCGAAATCGTTAATTCCATTCATAACAAACTAAAAAAACGTACTCCTTCGAACTTCAACTCTGACCGCAATGTTAATTTAATTATTCTTCCATATTTTAAAAAAATCAGTCATAAAATTTCTAAAATTTTGCAAAATTTGATTTTAAAATAACTTATACTCCTTTGAACAAAATGCAATTCTCAAATCTCAAAGATCCAACAGATGATTTATAAACATTTGGGGTATTTATAAGATTTCTTGCGAATGCGACAGAATGTAGATCGGTCAAACAAAGCGAGCTTTGAAAAAACGTTTGGGAGAACACAGTGCTTACGTTAAAAATTGTGAAATAAAACGATCCGCTATCGCTAACCATTGTTGGTCCAATAGTCACAATTTTAAATTTTCCGAAGCCTCATTAATGCAATATTGTTCATCAATTTATGATTTAGACTTTTTGGAAGCTTTTCATATTTGGAAAAACTCTAATAATTTAGTTAATGACATGTCCAGTACACCCAGATTTTAAGAAGTTTGGTTTCCCTTCCTGTAAGTTCACTCCCCTTTCCCCCTCCTTTTTCCCTTTATTTGGACTCTTCCAGTGGGATTAGAGACATCTGATTGGTCTCCTTTGGAATGCGCGAGTAAATTTGCTTTTGCTATTGCTTTGCGACGCTTCACTGTTAGTTCGCCTTGGCGGCGAGCTCCGATGCGCGTTTTTCATTTAATGATGTGACTTATCTTTTGCATTTTACACTTACTTTTTAGCACTGATGATGGGCCTTTGAAGTCCCAAAACGGCTGCAAGCCTTTTAAACATTTTTATTTCATATAATTTGTACTCTTTAACATTGTATCATTATTTATTCATATAGTGACACAAAGCACAATCCTTCCCCCTTTCTTACTCGCCACATTACATTACTCGCCATAAACAGCTTACTAATGTAAACCTAATATTTAAATATACATTTATACTTATTTATTTTTTAATAATAGCAATATTGACTAAAGTGATTAAGCGATAATTTGATTTATTATTTAAATATTTGATATCCTTCTTACAGACAAAAGTTTACGATATATTAATCACCAAATGTCATATAAAATTTTCCAAGAGATATTATTCATGTAACATCGGTAAATATTATTTCAAATTTAACGCATAATAATTAATACACGTGTAGCACGCAAATAGATGGTAAACTTTGCACGCAGGCTATCAACTCACTATATCTCTATTTTGTAAATATAAGCCTTTCATAGATTAAGTACAAGAAGTCTTTGTTATGCAAAGTTTCAGCATTTCGTACTAATTTTTTTGTGTCCATTAATTTCTTACACGAATTTATAAAATATCAAACATGCAGACTGTCAAATTTATCACGAAAATGTATTACTCATCATTTAAAATAATGGTATTGTAAATGGTAAAACATGAGAATATGTGTTACAAATAATTTTAAATTTCAGAATTGCTAATTTATGCAGATTTAGCACGCAAATGGAAAGAAAATTTTACACACAATTAATCAATTCATTGTACTTCATCTCCATTGTACAGATTTAGCAACTATTAATTTGCTACAGTTATGCTGGTATTATTTTAAGTTTTTAATATACAGGGTGTCCCAAAAGGTCGCTTACAAACTTAAAATGCTGGTCTGTCATATCTTGATGAACAATATTAAATAGGAAACTAAGGGTCCCAAACGTCTTCCAAAGGAGATATGCGCCATGAAAGTTTAGGGTCCAAATATTCAAATGATTATAAAAAACAGAAAAATTGGTCGATTCGTTTGCGGTTTTCACTAAAACTATTCTCTATGTCAGTATTTTCTTGAAAATAAATTATAAAGATAAATTTCAAAAAATGTAGATAGAGGGCGCTTTAGACTTTGGAGTAACGATAAACAAGTTTTTACCATTATTTTTTGCATCTCATTAAATTTTTTTAGAAGCTTAGACATAAACTTAAATTTTGAGCTCAAAATCTAAATCGTTGGAAGTGGTTAAGTAGCGCAAACTGAATTGCGAGGGGAGGTTCAAATTTCAAATGATTATAAAAAACGGAAAAATTGGTCAATTGATTTGTGATTTTTACTAAAATTATTCTTTATGTCAGTATTATCTTGAAAATAATTTATAAAGATAAAATTTAAAAAATGCCGATAGAGCGCGCTTTAGACTTTGGAGTAACGTACAATTATTTTTTCCGTTATTTTTTGCATCTCATAATTTTTTTAGAAGCTTAGACATAAACTTAAATTTTGAGATGAAAATCTGAATCGTTGTCAGTGGTAAAGTAGCGCAAACTGAACTGTGTTCAATGGGGGTGGGGAGGTTCAAATTTCAAATGATTATAAAAAACGGAAAAATTGGTCGGTTTTCGCTAAAATCCTTCTTTATGTCAATATTTCCTTGGAAATATATTTTAAAGATAAATTTAAAAAAATCCGTTAGAGGACGCCTTAAAATTTAGAATAACCAACAATTATTTTTAACAGTTTTTTTTCTAAATCTAATTAAATGCTTGCAAAATATTAGACTTAAATTTTGTGCTCAAAATCTAAATAGATAGGAAGGGTTAGGAAGCACAAACTGAACTGTGTTCAGGAGTTGAATTGTTACCTTCCCCACCCCTCGAACGCAGTTCAATTTTTGGCCGCTAAATTACCAAAACGATGCAGATTTTGAGCACAAAATTTAAGTTTGAACTTTTACAAGCATTTTATTAGATACAAAAAATATCGGTTAAAAATAGTTGTTGGTTACCAGAAAGTTTAAGGCGCCCTCTGACGGAATTTTTTGAAAGATATCTGTAAATTTTTTTTTCAAGAAAATATTGATATAAATGATAGTTTTAGCGAAAACCGACCAATTTTTCCGTTTTTTATAATCATTTGAAATTTGAACCTCCCCACCCCCATTGAACACAGTTTAGTTTCCGCTACTTAACCACTCCCAACGATTCAGATTTTTATCTCAAAATTTAAGTTTGTATCTAAGCTTCAAAAAAAATTTTATGAGATGCAAGAAATAACGGAAAAATTAGTTGTTCTTTACTCAAAAGTCTAAAGCGCCCTCTATCGGCATTTTTGAATTTTATCTTTATAAATTATTTTCAAGATAATACTGACGTAAAGAATAATTTTAGTGAAAATCGCAAATCAATTGACCAATTTTTCCGTTTTTTATAATTATTTGAAATTTGAACCTCCCCCCCCCCCGCGCAATTCAGTTTGCGATACTTAACCACTTCGAACGATTTAGATTTTGAGCTCAAAATTTAAATTTATGTCTAAGCTTCTAAAAAAATTTAATGAGATGCAAAAAATAATGGTAAAAACTAGTTTATCGTTACTCCAAAGTCTAAAGCGCCCTCTATCGACATTTTTTGAAATTTATCTTTATAACTTATTTTCAAGAAAATACTGACATAAAGAATAGTTTTAGCGAAAACCGCAAACGAATCGACCAATTTTTCTGTTTTTTATAATCATTTGAATTTTTGGATCCTAAACTTTAATGGCGCATATCTCCTTTGGAAAACGTTTGGGACCCTTAGTTTCTTATTTAATATTGTTCACCATGATATGACAGACCAGCATGTTAAGTTTGTAAACGCCCTTTTGGGACACCCTGTATTAAACTTTTTTATTTTATTTTATTTTATTTTATTTATTAATTTTTGTTTTTGTGCATCTAAAAAAAAGTTCTTGAAATATTGTAAAAAATGTAACATTTGACCAAAATGCTTTTTTTTTTTAAAGGCTATTATCCAATGCAGATAAATTACTTGAGTAAGCGATATGCGGAAAAAAGCAAAATTGATATTTTTTTAAATGAGAGTAACATAAATCATTGCTGTGTAAAGTTAAAAATATTTTTCAGGATGTTGCATATCCGTAAACCTATTCCTACTTGAATCGTCTGCATTAAAGTTTTGCATCATTAATGTCAACATTATGTGAGTAATTTATAATTTATTTTATTTAGGGAACTTCAATTTTTCAGTTTGTATTTATAAATGCTTAATTTAAGTAATGAATATTTTTGAGTAAGAGATGAAGTATATGGAAACAGAAGGGACAAAAGTTTGTATCTTTCAAAACTATTATTTGAAACGTTTGATACAAATATTTTAACCGAAACATGTTAAAAAGAAAAATTACATAAAATGCATATTACAATTAGGCTCACTTAAAAAAAATTACCTTCTCTAAATGCCAATGTAGCAATTTATTTGATTAGCTCTGTATATGAAATTCTTTAGAATTTTCAAGCATATTTTTATGTTCTAAGCATAATTAAGCCAGGAAATACATCATACAATTAATATTCACTCTTCACAATTCATGATCATAAGCAGTAATAGTTTTAGAATTCCTTAGTGTAGCCTTGTGTATGATGTGTAGAATTTATACATACGACGGATTATGCAAAACAGTTTTTTTTTTTTCAACTTAACACGATTCTCAAAAAAATATTTTCCTCAAAACGAAACTTTCTTACTATAATTAAACATAAAAGTTAAGACATTCTACCATGCTTTTAAAAGAATTTTTTTATGTATCACTTTTATTGTATTTAGCATTTATTTACTAAACTAGGTATAATAGTCACATATTATTTGTACACTCATTTATACATATTATCAGGGCCAAGTCAGATTCACCAAGTCACATTTCACTTCAAACAAAGATGCCAAAAATTTTCTAGCAAACTCTGCAGCTTTGCTCTCATAATAGTTGAAATATGCAAAATAATATTTTTGTGTCTAATTTTTATTAGAAGAAATATATTTTAGAATATTTTAAATTCGTCTATTCCCAGACACAGTTTGACTAAATTTCCTTATTACAGTGCATTGTTCCGAAATGAGACTTAAAATAGCAATAAGAACTAAAGCTATTTCTCTGATTAAATGATAATTTAGAAAATATTTTAAAACTTTTATGCTCAATCCATACGTTTATTTCAGTATTCATTTGAAATTTTGAATTTTTTTCGTAACTATCAACTCGGTGCACATTTACATCTAAAAATTAACCAGCATGTCAAAATCCAAATTTCTTTTCATTGAGTCTAGAACCTCTCAAAGAGCAGTGGCATTAACATAAAGTCCCTTTGTTGAAAAAAGGACTATTGACCATTGATTTTGAAACGTTAATTTTAAAATAGATTGCTATATAAATAATTCCTAATATTTCATAGAAACGTCATTTAGAAAGTTTTTAAAGGAATTTTTAAAACGTCCGTTTTTCCTGCCTACCCGGGGTGGAAGTAGCATGAGTATAGAATATATACTATGCAAGGGTTAGATAATGTCACCACTGATTTGCAATCATTTCTTTCATAATCTATTTATTATTCCCTGAGCTTCCAGAGGAATTTTTTAGAAAGCTTGTTGCTCCTTCAGTTCACTTCAAACCTTTTAAGTTTTGAATTTACTTCCAACTGTTCTTAGAGGACATTATATTTTATAAGTTACTACATGTCATAATTAAAGTACAATAGAAATCGCCATCTTGAATGGTTTATTTTAGCTCTCCAATTCTCTGCTGGCAGTATCATCGACATATCATCCCATGTTTCTTATGTTTTAACTGGCGCGATTACCACCAATTTACTTTAGAAATATGTTTAAATTGCTGAGATTGCTTACAAATCACAATTTAGAACACTTTTAGGACGCTTTTCATGCATTTCCACACTTTTGAAATTTCTAATTTTTGAGGAAATGTTGTTAGAGATCATTTCTATTCATATGCTAAACTTTATGATTATAATCCGTTCAATAAAACAAAAGTCACTTTCTTAGAATGTTTTTTGCTCCTGCGCCCTTTATGAGCTAGTGAACCATACATAAGATATAGCCTACGTTGGAGTGTAAGATTGAGAGTATGGTTATGAGCACTGTATTTGCTGTGACATGTATTATATTTAAAGTTCAAAAATTTCTCTTTTTCTTTTAATTTCAATTTTAAATTAATAAAATGTCATTTAAAAATATTTTACGCATTAAAATTAAAAAATTGGAAGGTGTCAAAGTGGTATTATCTTTTAAATGTAACTTTTTGTCGCATTATATAAAGATTTTTTTGTAAATATGTTATCTAAACCGCAGATTTTTTTCGAATATTTCAATAATTATTTAAATAAATATTTCAATTTTTTTTAAATAAGAATATGAAGTGAATTAAGAATACGTAAATTATAATTAAATGAAATGGATCATCAACTACAAATTGATTACCAGACCTTTGCTGTAGAAAATAAATTTGATATTAATTGGCTTAAATAAATGATACAACATATGTACAAAATATGAAACTTTACCTTAGAACTTTTTTAGAGCATTACATATAAATATGTACTTTTAATTATGTTGTAGAAAAATATATATACATTTTAATACAATGTCTGTATATTACTCTGTATTTATCTGAACTTTAAATATTTAGGATTAAAAAAAATCTAACTTGGTTGCTTCTTCAACACAATGCAATTGAACATATTAGACATATATTATCACTGCATATTATAAGAAAACGTGGGTTTCAACGCTGAAAACATTTATATTTTTTTAAACCATTTAACTTTTTTTCACAAGATCGCCATTTAGTCGAAATATATCTTTTTAGAGCATTTATGTTGGGAAGAAGTCATTAAAAGACATAAAAGATATCGTTAAATTAGACGTTTACAAAACTAGGTTATCTTTCTTGTTTCACTTTGAATAGTACATGCTTCTGCGAAAGTATTTTCCATAAGAATATCCTGCAGCTTTTTACGTTTTCGTTCTCCACATAACATCAATAAGTGTGCAGATTTCTAACCATTACATAAACCTTAGTTCTTAAGAGGGCTTTTTGAATAACTTTAAAAAAGGCATTGATGAAAAAATACATGATCCTGATATGTTTTTATATAAGCATACCGTTTTTTTTTTCCTTAAATAAAATTCGCAAATAAAATGTTCTTTTCTACCAATGCACATGTAATTGAACTTAAAACATTAAAGTTATGTATATGCCACAAAATTTTAATTTGGATATGCAGTTTTATTAATATGTTTGTTCATATCTATAATTTTATAGTATAAATATGCCAATAAATAATTCTTTGATACAATTAACATTTCTAACCTACTGACTAATAAATTTTACTTTTACTGCATTAAAAGTATTTTTGGCATCATTAAAACTTTTATATTGCCGAATGTGTATCTAGTTGTACTCTGAAATAAATGTGCTTGAAAATAAATTCCTATTCACTCATGTTTTGTAGTTTTTTGAACAACATATAATAGTAAAGTTTATTATATCAATCTATATTGCGTTCTTCTTTATTATAAAAGCTTAACCTTCGCTTAAAGCAATGTATATATTTCACCTGTTTCTTCCGACTAATAATACATTACAAATTGAAAATTTTATCAATAAATAAATAAAATATCTGTATTGGCAGAAAATTCGACTTATATCTCACTATTGAAAGTATAAGAATAATATAACAGTAGTCATATCTTTTAAGATTTTCTTAGCTATTTACACCTGCCACGTCCCTAATTACAAAAGTATCGTTTGAAAACTTTATTTCAACACATTATAAATATTTTTCATATGTGCTTTTAGTCAGCAATTTAAAAATGCATACATTAAATGTAAATAAAAGTATTAATTTTTGATTTAATTTTTTTTTTTCAACATAATCTGTAAATTGGAAAACACGGGCAAAATAACTTAGCTTTTAATTATAACGTAATAAGGTTATGAAATTGATGTGAAAACGTTATTCAGATATAATTATTAAACTTATTTAGAAAGAATGTTCTGCTACTGAGGCACTTTATGTAGCTATTAAAATATATAGTTTACTTTAAGAAGACTTGCCGAAATTCTTGAATTCATTGGATAATTTCATTAATGGATACAGTTGGTAATAGCGACTATGCTTTTACATTGTACTTTCCGTACATCATATTTCATAATAATAACCATAACAATAGCATAATTTCAAAGTTTTAATGACCGAATAGACTAAACAAAATGCGCAAATTCTAGTGAAGTTTCTCTCTGTCGTGGTTATTTGACTTTTTTTGGAGTTTGTCTCTTATTGCTAATTAGGATTGTCTCTAGTCATGTGTTTTATATCATTGATTGGATTGTACATGTTTTTATTATATTGGTGCATTGTATACAGTGACGGACATATGGTGCAGGAGGCGGCTGAAGTGTTTTACTGAGACATATTGCACAAGTGCTGAACCGTTGTTGACATGCGTCGTGTTGCAATTCATTTGCTGCAGGGCGCCTGTTGCGGGTCGAGTACAGCTGATGTTGTGCGATTACCGGACACCACAGGTGGACTTAGAAGCTTAGTTGGACAGTTTTTTTTTTGCATTATGGCATTCCTAGGCCTTTATATACATTTTTTGTTTTGTTTTTATAACACAAAACAGCGGACGGACAAGTAGTGTTGTAGACGGGTGAAGCTTCTTACTATCTCATATTTCACAACTTGCTGGACCGTTGGTGACATTCATTGCGCATGCAATTCATATGTTGCGGAGCTCCTATTGCGGACAATGGTAACAACTGATGTAGTGTGGCTACCGCACACTGCTTAGGGGACATAAGACATATACAAACAGTTTTAAATGTTTTATTTGGCGACAGAAATAAATCCTTGGCCTCTCTTTTTTCCCTTTTTTTTAACATATAACACATAGTATTATGTTCATGCTGGATTACCGAAGTGAGAAAGCTTTCTGTTTTGTGTTTGTTTGCTTTAAAATTGTGATACTGTCGCAGTTTTCAATGAGCCACCAGATTACTGTTTTCGCTTTATTTTGTATGTGTTTGTTTTTACTTAATTGTCCGTGCCACAGTTTATCATTATTTGCTGTTATGTTTACCCGGTGGTACTGTTGGGTGAATGGACAGTACAGCAGATTATGTTTAGGCGTACCCTCCGACCCGCATCCACAGTCCGGAGTGTCCGCTTTGTTGAATCTATGGAGTTACGTTGGAAATGCTCGATGCGCTGTGTAGAGTTGTGAGAGTAAGAAGTCACTTACGAGTCTGTTTTCACCTTCTGTTGGAAAATACTGATATGTTTCCCTGCCTGTATACCCGAAATCCCACTCGAACTGTCATTGTTTCATTGTTAGTACTTTAAGTGTCCGTTTCAATTTTGAGATTGGCTTTTTCCTATAGTATTTGTTTTTATTATTTGTGTTTTGCGCTGCTGTTTTTGCTAACTCGTCTACATTCTTGTTTCCTTGGATACCCATGTACGCCTTGACTCAGCTGATTTTAAACTTATTCTTGGATTCTTTAATTAAGTTTTGTTCGGCATAAAACAGCTAGTTACACCGATTCATTCTACATTAATTTATCTGAAAGTTTCATCAGAAAAATATTGCAGCGTCACAAATTGCTTTTTTAGCGATTTTAATTTCCAGAAAAAATAATGAGATAATAATAGAAATGATTTAAATTGTAAAATGTGTGTGTAGATATTTAAATAATTTTATTTACAGATCTAAATAGTTTAAAAAATCTTCTTGCTTTAGTTTGTAAAAGAAAAAAAATCAAATTTTTAAGCTATTTTTATTTAAAATTATTCTGTTCAGAAAATAATGACATTTTATCTTCAAATTAAATATATTTTTAATTAGACACGTGTATTACAAAACAAACAACACATAAGCATTTCTGATGGAGAAAAAAAAATGTTTCTACGGTTGATAGCATACAGCTAAGCTGTCTGGCAACAAAACTTCCCAAATAGAAAGCAGCCACATTATCACTTTCTATTGAATAAATCTTCGAAAGAGCTTATTTCAATGGAAGTTCCCTTCGGTATATATATGTTGTCTGGAAAAAACTCAAGTGTAGAAAAATCTTCCTGTCAGTTATATCAGAAAATAATAGCTTCTAGCATCCGGCTAAACATTACTTATGATACTTTCAAGTACATTAAAATTTATTTAACATTTTGTTTGAAATAAAAATATCAATAATTTATTAAATATGATATATTTTTAAGAAATCAAATGTTTTCTTTTAGATAGAAAAACTAAATTTCATGAATGAGTCAATATCAAGAAACATCATATTAACCCTTTAGTGGATATTGTTGCCATTTGACATCAACTTAAAAATTTTCCCTTTACGTTTATTTACCGTTGCCTCTTAATACTCCATGCTTTACGCATTCATATTGACCATATGCTTTGGTTTAGTTCCTTAAAATAGGTTGCCAATTGTTGCTTATCAGTTACAAATAAAAAGGAACATTTGAAGCCTTCCATATTTTCCTAGTCATAAATTGATTTCTAACAAAAAAAAATATATTTAAAGTGCAAAACTTTATTAATGTTTTTTAAGACTTTTTTCTGAACGTTATTTTAAATAATTTTCAGCAACGTTTTTTGCAAATACCGAGTAGACAAAAAATCTGTAAAAACTTTCAAAAATCATAAAAGCCGAAAAAAAACAACGAAATAAAAAAACACTATGCAGGATTAGCCTCTATAGTTCAGGGACTTTTTTAAACAGCAAAAAAAAAAAAAAAAAAACTTCCGACAAATGGCGATGGAAACGTTCGACTTCGGTGGAAACATGTAAATGAGACGGTTGTAAGAACTTGCGCTGCTAACCCACAATTAGACCCCGTTAAAAGCTGTGCACTCAGGGCTCCTAAATGGTCCGCTAAATGAACATCAATATTTTCTTAGAAAGTTTTTCGATTTATACTTTTCTTGCAAATTGCGCAGAAATTGCCTGTGAAGGTTCATTTTAGTACAAATGCTGTAAATACTAATATTAATTATTCTGTTATAAAAAAAAAAAAAAAAAAAAAAAAAAAAAAAAAAAAAAATTGGTGTTCAGTTCGGGGACCATTTGGGAGTATTGTGTATTTAATCAAGGCTTTTGAGTGCGAAGGATAAAGCTTTGCTGGTAACGTTATTTTACGTGAACCAGGAATCAGCGACCGTTCTTTGATCAGGTACCCGGGTCTCCATTGCGAGCTATTTGTGGATTAGCAGTGCAAGAAATTAATATCCTCTAATTTTTATATTTTCACCGAACGCTTCAACAGTCAAACCTTTCCAATGCCATCTGTCAGACTTTTTTGAGTGAATTTTTTTACTGTCTTAAAAACATCCCCTTACCTATAGATGCTGACCCATAAAACAATTTTTTATTTTGATTATTATTCCTGCATTTATGAATTTTTAAAGTTTTTATGTAAAGTTTTTTTTTTGCTTATCCGGTATGTTGTATGCATGGTGTGATTAATCCATGGTGTTTCAATTTAAGAAAATAAATCCAAAATACTGAAAAATATGAGACTGATATTTTTTTCAATTATTTTTCTTAGTATATGCTCATTAAGGAATCAAATATATTTTTAAAAGAAAAAATGAAAAATCATGAGCTATACTTAGACTTGCATGTATTTTTATTTACAAATACATATGTATTGTACTTCTGAACAATGTGAAAGAGGCATTTAGTTAGGGGGATTTTATGTTGATTTTTTATTTATTTACAGAGACACACAAAAGAAATCGGTTAAAGTGCCGTCTTTGCGTAATCATTGCTGGCGAAGTACGTTTTAAAATTCGGTACGCGTTTTTAAATTTAATGAGTTTTTTACCTATTTCTTTTTATATATAAATTCTATATCTCATATACATGGCTGCACAAAAGTATTTGCATTAGGGTGGAGCGAAAAAAAATTTTTTTGAAAATCAAAAACGGGTAGGTGCCAAAAGTTGCCTTTATACTAGTACATCAACTGTGTGAAATTTTACCGCTGAAAAAAAATGGCTTGAGTCTCCACTTTTGCTCCAAATATCGAAATTTTGGATAAAATTTGTCATTTTTTGACATTTTTTCAAAAAAATTAAGAAATTCCTAGAGAGTTGGTTAGTATTTAAAAGTGTTGCTTAGACCTTTATATTTATCTGCTTAACATATTTAAAGTATAAAACAATATGTTTATTCCATATAGCTGGAGCAAAACAGGCAACTTTTAGTAAGAAAACAGCATTACCACTCTATTGGGTCATACAACGAATTGTTGTTTTTAATACAGCTCTTGTTTTCAAAACTACCTTGGACATGCGTCATGGAGGTGGCTATATTTCCTATACCACCCGGCCCAATTATTCGATCATCTTAGTACAGTGTTTTATTTATACGTTGATTTGTGATTTTCTTTATAAACATTTGGCATGTTTTCGATGCTTCCTCCTTGTTTATCTGTTCTTTGCATCCACATGCTGCCGTAACTATCCTCAGGTATATTTTTACAGTTTATACAAAAAAAAATGACAAGCAGAGTAATGCACGGGAATCTATTAAAGGGATCTATTCGGCCATCTATTATATTTATCAAACTTACATTCAGTTGATGAACAGTGATTGGAAGTTCTGTTACCACAACATTTTTTCAGTCAATTGTATTTTTTTTTTACGAAATGATTTCCTTCAAAGATGATTTCAGATATTTCAACTATAAGTATGCCATCATTTCTTTTACTTTTGCATTTTTTATACGTTGAGAAGCGAGCTGTTTAATGTGATGGTGATCGTCAGCGAGAATTGCAATGAAAACTTGTTCTCCATGTGTAAAGCGACCGCTGTTGTAAATAACATTTTCTATTTCATTAGTTTTATGCCGTTTTCTAAGTGTTTCGTATCCAGGTAATTTCCTATTAACTTTTAGATCCTCTTTTTATGAGTGGACAACATTTGATGGTGAAATGTCCTGGGCATAAACATATAATGCATAGTACTTTATGAGGGAATGTACGGATTCTAATCGACTATAAGTGCTCATTTAAAATTAGGAGAATTTTATTTGTCACTGTGAACTATTTTGCATAGGGTAAGCTTAGAATTGTGTATAATTTTGAATCATTCGCTACTTCAACTCCAGTGAATTTCCTCTGCGCCTTGTTATTAAATAATTCGGTATAAAACGTTCTAAGCTACATGGATTCACTGGATCAATAAGGAAAATCTTTGTCTACGTACTATTCACTTCCTATTGCAATTTTTTTTTATAAAATAGAGAATAATTTTGAAAAATTATTTTCTCAAATTGAGAAAAAGATACTCAGAACAGACTAGAAATTTCTGTCAGAGATTTCAAAGCTAATTCATGAGGAAAGCTATTTCTCAGAAAGAATGGGGAATAGGAGTTTAGAAAACATCTCACACAAAAGACAGCTCATCAAGTTAATACAATTTTACGCTTTATATAAGCACAGATTGGCAATCAGCGTCTATATGTTCACTCACAAAATGTATAATCCAAGTTTATACCGCGGGATGTTTTATACCAAATGTACCACACACCTAAATAATAGATCTAAAATATTATTAGAAATTACTGACTATGGAACAACACAGGAAACGACATAAAGCATACTAAAACTTCTTTAGAAATATTGTTGTTTTACACGCAAATTTTGTTTGCAATCCTCTGTGACGATCGTCATAATATTAAGCAGCCAGCTTCTCAAAATAGACATACTAAAAATTGAATTCATACAATCAATTTTTAGGAAAACCATTATATATAAAATGTAATTGATTGAAAAAATGCTGTAGTAACAGAACTTCCAATCAAAATGTATTAATTGCATGAAAATTTAATGAAGATAATAGACTGCTGAATAGGTTCAATTAAGAACATACACAATACATTACTGAGCTTCTCTTCTGTTGTACATGGTATAAAAATATACGTGCAGCAGGTCACACCAACAATCCAAATCATCCAAAGTCAGTGAATACAAAGAAGAGATAAATTATTTTGATATGTAGAAAACTTATGCTCGTCTTCGGGAAAAAAGTAACAATTCAATACATAAATAAAACACTGGGCCTAGATGATTGGGTGGTTGAGACGGGTGGGATAATGCAACCACCTCTATGAGTTATATACACAGTAGTTTTGAATGCAGCTAGGTAAGAAATGCATTCAAAAGAACATTTCGTTGTATGCTCCAATAGAGAGGTTAACGCTGATTTTTCACAAAAAGTTGTCAGATTTGCTCCAATTATACAGACTACAGATATTGTTTTATAGTTTAAATATGTTAAGCAGATAAAAATAAAGGTCTAAGCAACACTTTTAAATACTAACTAGCTCTGTAAGAATTTTTAAAATGTTTTGAAAAAATGTCAAAAAATGACAAATTTTACTCAAAATATCGATTTTTGGAGCAAAAGCTCAGACTCAAGCCATTTTTTTTCAGCGGTAAAATTTCATGCAGTTAATGTACTAGTATAAAGGCTACTTTTGGCACCTACCCGTTTTTGATTTTCAAAAAAAATTTTTTTTTGCTCCACCCTAATTTGCATACCATTCTCGTTATTAGAAGAGGTTGCTAAGTTGAAATTTTCAAATGAAATATATATAGACTCTTAGATGAACCAAATTTCAGAATGTAAGTTGTTAATAGATACAAATCTCTGTATCATATATAAGGCTGCTGAAAAATTCGGATAATTTTCCGAATGTAGATGGGAACAGCTGAAATTATATTTTGAAACGCTTTACACACTTCCATACGGGAAAATTGGATGTAATATTTTAATTTTTTAAAGATGCAGTTTTGTAACATTATTCTGAATGTGTGCATCTGAATGCACATTATTCTGAATTTGTGAAAGTGCATCATAATCTATGCTTGACATATGCTTTTTTCCTTCCACAAATTCATAATTAATACAAAATTTATAAATATTTGGACTTTTATGCATTATAATATAAGTTTCTCGAACAGATATTTTGTAAACATAAAAGTACAAACCAGATGATTAAGGAGCAACGAAAACGAACTTCTACAATCTTGTTATTTTTGACCGAAAAATAAAGCGAAAACAAAAATGTCTAAATGTTTAAAAATAATTAAAGCATACAAAAATATGCATAATTATCAATTAATCATACATAATTATTCATTAATTATATATAATTATTCATTAATTATAAATAATTATTTATTAATTATATGTGTGCACTGAGAAAAAAATATAGTTCCGGCATATAGAATCTAAATTGTAGCTCTAGAAAAAATAGTTCCATATCATCCTTATAAATTCTGACTTTGTATGTTAGCGAGTTCTAGAGTCTCTAACTAGAATTCAAGAGCTTTTTTCCGAGTTCTCATCGTCAAACTTATTTACAAATTCCTCCAAACTGATAAGAACGCAAGAGGTTTGATTTAGTAACGATAATTCTAGTTTATGAAACCATTCCCGAAATCAAGCTATAATTTCTTGTAAATGAAATTATTCAATATCGTCTCGTTACTTAGAAAACAAGAGACTAGAAATGCTAGGTCATTTTGTTTATTCAGCTTAGTTGTTTAACCTATTCGCATGGTTCGGCAATCTGTAATTTTAGTTTAGGTATTCAGAAAGTGCGTAACTATTCATTCTAGGTGAAGGCGGTATATTTTTTTTCTCAGTGTGGCCCAAGTTGGCTTTCTGTGCCTCTGACGTAAACTCTTTCTTTTGATATAAAATAAAATGCAATGAATTCATAAACGACGCATATTTATTTTCTACTTATACTTTTCAAATCTAATTAAAATGCGTTTTGGTTGTAATTATATTTTATACCTTGATTTAAATTTATTATGATGTTTGTAAATGATCTTCTGTTATACTATAACTTTTTCAAAAAATATTCTAAACACGTCTGCGTTGTAAAACTATCGATTTTTAATTAATGATAAGTCTGCAGCTTTTAATAAACACATAAAAAGCGTCTTCAAAGTTAGTTATACATGCATTTATTGCTTTATTATTTGCACTCAGGTTTTGTGTCAGCCATGACAGACAATTATAAACAGTGAAATTCACGTACATAACATTAAATGAAGAGATTCATTTTAGCCGATAGAGCTTAAATAAATGAGAAATTTTGAAATTAACGAGATTTTTAAAATACAGAGAGTTGCGGTTGAGTTTCGGCCCGGTCAAATTTTATGCAGCATTATCACCGAGAACGTTTTTTGCTCAAAACTAAAGTTTTTGGTCGGAAACAAAAATTAAACCGAATTTTCGATTTATCTCTACACATGACACTCTTTTCAGCATTGGGGGAGTTAAAAAGCTGCATCAAAAATCTTTTTTGGCACAAATCGAAGATGCATGACAAAAAGTATATAAGAAGACTCCAGAAGCCAAGGGATATAAGTGACAAAATTGAAAAAAAAAATGAACTAAGTGCACTGACGACCTGGATATATACTTTTTTCTTTTCAGGTAAAGAAATATAAGTGATTTTCTAATTATGTGTTGCGTATTAAATCACTTTTGTCGAATAATAATAAATATTGATTAATTATAAATTTAAACAAAATTTTTCTCTAGTTTTTTTTTTACAGTTATAGAAATAAGAGTATAAAGACCATAATGAAACAAGCGCAGTTTCCAATTCCAATTCAGTCAGTTATTATTAAAGTTCAAATGTAAAGTCGATTATTATTTTTAAACTCAATTTGCTACAAATCGAATTTTAGCCACTTGTACCCCTTGGCTCTAAGGTCGTCACTTATTATACCTTCATTGCATTCATAGAATTGCGTTAAAAATAATTAATCTGCTGAGTGAAAGAGGATGGCTATTGTGATTTTATAAATGGTTTGATGAGTCATGGCCAATAAAGCATTGAGGATCACTGTCCTAGTGGAAAGATATTAAAAAAGAACATACTGTCAGATCAAAAGCAATTACAAACAGATATATTGAAGAACTTTCAAAAAAATATTGAAATCTTTTATTAATGAACAAGAATAAATAAATCTACAATCTATACTTTTTACACATTAATTATCCCAATATTCCTCAATAATAGTATCTCATACAATACTATGAATACTTATAGAGATAAAATTAATTTTTTATTAATTTGATGCTTAAATTTGATAGAAAAGAATTGATAGAAAAGAAATAGCCAGTGAAAAAATGGCAAAATTTTTTTTTATCGCGGATTTCAGAAAAAAAAAAAAAAAAAAATCCGAATTATATAAAAATTCCCCGGCATCTGCAGAAGTTGACAAAGACGTTTAAAAGACAATAAGCTTCAACTGTCACTGGCGCCATAAAAAATAGCTTTCGACTTCCGGCAAACAATCATTTCTGAATTAAATTAAGTTGCTTATAATGCATATATCTGCTTTTTAGATGTTAAAGAAATCTTTTTACAAGATTTAGAAAAAAAATTGTCAAACTTACAGATTTTTTTTTAAATAGCACAGATGATATTTATTTTATTTCAATTGAAGTATAACATTATGTGTATAAAATAATTACCTTCTTACACGCATATAACTATAAACATAATGCTTACTAATGCATGCATATAAATTAAGTTTCTACACATGGAGTTTCTATTTTTCCGATGTAAAAGTTTAATTCTTTCAAATTCTTCGGTTTTTTTCTTTTATTTGTAGGAATTTATTTTAGGGATCAGATATAAATGCTATATCAAATATCAGCACAGTATAGAAATACTGAGAAATTTTCTAAGAAATTTTTATTTCTAAGAAAGAAAAGGATCTTTAAAACAATTAAATTGCTCTAAACCATTATAAATGTCATATATTTAAAAGAATTATATTAAAAAAATCAGAGTTTCTTTTGGAAATTCGAATTATTATTCACAAATATCATGATATGCCATGATATTTTAAAGTGCTTCCATTTTTTATCAGCATATATATACTTCTATATTAATATGCGCATTATAGAAAATATGTGTGTGCGTATGTAAACTGAAACTTTAAACAAAATATGTATTGAACTGTAAATTCGTATTTAATTTTGTAACATTATTCAACTTCAAGTTTTAACATATTTAAACAATCATCTCTTTTTTTTAATTAAATTTGCTATTACATATAGATAGGAGAAAGATCAACAATTAAAAATTTATTGTGAAATAATTACATCATTTTAAAATGTTTTTAATATTTTTCCGTAATTTTGCTGTGTTAGTGCAGTAATTTAATTATAAATTGCATCAACATCTAAAAACAGATTTTTAGAAAAAAAAAAAAAAAAAAAAAACCAAGATGCTCAAAAAATAGCTAACTTTTACCGAAATTTAATTATAAAAGAAATCTTATAAAATTTCATTTTTCTTTGCCTACAAAAAATGAAAAATAAAAAGTCGTGAAAATGAGAGGTGAGGTAAAAAGAATTCATTAGTACACTATCACGGTAAAAATAATTAGATATTTAAGAAAACTAAGAATGTTATAAAAATATTAAGGATACAATTTTTAGAGCGAGCAATTTTGTTAAACCAAGGTTGTTAATCATTAAAACATACGCGTAGTTTATTATTTACAGAAAAGTACTTCGTACTATCCTAAAAAATTTTATTAAAGCGGAGACGGGCCAGATTACATTTTCTTGAAAAAATTTAAAAATTTTCACAGAAAGTATTTATTTAATAAAACTTATTTAACTTTTTAAGAATTCTGGCTATTAAGCTTTAAAATATATATATATTTACGACCGACGATAATTAAATATATATACAATTTATTTTTAAAGGTTTAATATGCCATTTTTTCTTTAATTATTTTAACAGTATTTCAAAATGAAATGAAATTTAAGTATTAAATTATTTTCTGGTTTTTTTTCTTCAATAAGTATTCCTTGTAAAGTTCAAATTTTAAAAATTTAACATAAGATTTACCAAGAAACTTCTAAGAATTTATTAAATATCGATTTGAATGAAAGTATTCTTGTCCATTTCATATCTGATTATTCTATGATGTTTGAATGATTTGATATTTATTACATTTGCTTGACTTTTCTTTATTTGATTATTCTATGAAAATATTTTTCTTTATTAGTTTTTGAGAAAAGTTGTTGGGTATATATCAATGTAGCGCACATTTAATTAAGTACCAGTATTTTTAATGTTTGTATTAAACATATATATATATATATATATATATATATATATATATATATATATATATATATATATATATATATATATATATATATATATATATATATATATATATGTATATATTTGTCAAAAACTTAAATCAATTATGTTTACATGATCAGAACTTGACAAATGCTGTGAATAAAACTTTTTTTAATCTGGATAATAATTATTAAATCTATTTTTTAAAGGAAACTATATGTATATGTGTCGTTTCTTTGTTCAAAAATCCCTTTCGGCATGGCCTATAGGCGGAGGTAGATTTCAAAAAGTTTTCATCTGAATAAAAAAAAAAAAAAAAAAAAAAAAAAATGATTAGAGATAAACCCAGTTTAATTACTTTATTCAACCGCTTTTTAAAATTTTTTTATTTCATTTTTTTCTAAGAACTGGTTTTATCAAATTCCTCTTAAACGAAATTCTACTCAAATGCCCATTTTGGCAACATATTTTGAATTATATTCTTACTTTATTAAAAAAAAAATTGACCAATATGCTCATTATATAGTTCCTAAATAACAAAAAACTGTTAATTAAATTCGTTTGACAGCAAAATTGAATTTAAAAATGAGTAATGAAATAACCAATTTATTATTTTAATACATCCACAATTCTTTAATCAAGATTGCTTTGAGAAATTTTGTACGAAGTGCCCAATTTGACAGATTTTTTTAAATATATATTTAGCCTTTATCAAAAATCTGACCAATACGGCACATTACACAGTTCCTAAATAACGAAAAACTGTCAATTGAATGCGTTTGAGAGCAAAATTGAATTTAAAAATGAGTCATAAAATAACCAATTTGTTATTTGAATACCCACAGTTCCTTAATCATGATCGCTTTGGGAAATTTTGGGCGAAGTGCCCATTTTGGCAGCCTTTTTTTGAAATATATTCTGCCTTTATCAAAAAACTGGCCACTCCGTCACATAATATAGTTCCTAAATAAGAGAACCTTTAAATTGGATGCGTTTGAGAACAAAAAAAGATTTAAAAATGACTCGGTAAAAACGCAATTTTTTTAATTTTCTCAAATTTCAATCATGATAATTTCGTGAAATTCTGTTCAAAATACCCTTTTTGGCAGCCTTTTAAAAAATATATTCTGCCTTTATCAAAAAACTGGCCAATACGTCGCATTATATAGTTCCTAAATAATAGGACCTGTAAATTGGATGGGTTTGAGAACAAAAATGAATTTAAAAATGACTCAGAAAAAACGCAATTTGTTATACTTAATCAATTTTTAATGACGATAATTTCGGGAAATCTGTTCAAAATACCTTTTTTGGCAGCCTTTTAAAAAATAAATTCTGCCTTTATCAAAACATTGGCCAAAACGTCTCATTATATAGTTCCTAAATAAGAGGATCTGTCATTTGGATGCGTTTAAAATCAAAAATGAATTTTAAAATGAGTCAGAATATAAGCCGTTTGGATTTAAGGTTTTTACTCCAACTCCTATTTTTGTTTAATTTATTTTTGCTATAAGAATTGGTTCTATGAAAAACTTGTCAATATAAAAGTTGTAGATCTTATTGTGAAGATGTAAAATAAATTTAATTAGATTTGATTGCTTAAGAATTGAGTAAGTTATGGGTTTTTTTCTTTTTCCTCCCCCCTTTTTCTTTTCGTTTTTAATTTTTTTCATCGGTAAAAATTGGTCCTATCAAAAACTTGTAAATACAAAAGTTTTAGATAATATTGAGTACATTTATATAAAATTTAGTTGGATTTGATATCTTGAGAATTGACGAAGTTATGAATTTTTTTCTCCCAAAAACCATGTTTTTTTCGCCCCTTGAGCCCATTTTTAACTTTATCAAAAATCTGTCATGCATAAACTTTTTGCCCATTGTTTAGAAGTAATATAAACTTTAAACTGATTCGATATCTATTTTAATTAAGAAGTTATCGCGTTTTTTCTGTTTTCACAAAAACCCTCCCTATTTCCACCCCCTTGGTCCGATTTTGCCCATTAACGAACTCGACTGAGATTTTAGGCTCCTTGATTTTATGTAAAAGTTTGAAGAAGATCTGAGCATAATTATGGAAGTTATCGTGTCTAGAAGAAAGTGATATACACCGATAGATAGATAGATAGATAGATAGATAGATAGATATAAACTTTTTTACTGATGGTGGTTTTGGGGTCTAGGAGTCATGATTCGTGTAGATCCGCAAAAATTTTTCAGAAATTCCAACATGGGAGACAATGCAATAGGTAGTATTTCATACGAAATCTACCTAAAAATGTAGAAATGAGTTTATACTTTGTCACACAGCTGAGTGGTTTTTAACCACAGCTACTGCGAATACTATGGCTCGGGCTCGAACCCGCGGATACGATACAGATGTAAAAAGAAGAAAATGGCGTTTATCATCCAATCATCCATATAAAATTTAACACAATTTGGATTCAATTGGATATAATGCAAGGAAATTAGCTTCATCAGATAGAGATGTTTTTCAGAATTCAACCTATCAGCAACTACCTGAAAAAAATATTTTCCGAATATACTGGATAATTCAACCTCTACCGTATTTCTTTTTTAATTAAGAAATGTTTTTCATAATTTTCAATACGGAACTATAGTATTATAATGTAGTAAATAGAGTTTATATTAACTTTCTAAATCATATATGTTTAAATCTAAACTATTTAAATAATAATTTCAAAGAATGGTTGTTATTATTTTTCTCAATTAATTCATACCATACTTTTGTGCTTTTGGCACATTACTGACAGCTTGGACGGTAAAATAAATATTATTTTTACTGCAGACTAAAGGTTATGTATATATATATATATATATATATATATATATATGTATGTATATATATATGTGTGTGTGTAATAAATAAAAAACATTTCGACATTTTCCCCGCCCTGAGAGTTTAATTGTAACGTTTTATGGAACATACTTTTATGCTCAGTTTCCGTAATGAATTAATATTTTAACAGCTAGACTTATTTTTTTTTAGTTAACTTAGTATAATCCATTGATTATATTTAAAAAAGACCTAGAATGTTTCTTGAATCTCAATATCTTATTGCGAGATCTTTTTTTTCAGTACACAAATCCATTTTCCTTTTTAGAATTTAACAACATTTATCGAAACTTTAATTTTGCTTTATTATTTAACTAGCAGGCTATGCCCGCTACGCTGGTCAATATTTCAAAATCAACCGCGGATGAAACGAACTGGTGAATTTAAATTTGTATTTTAAATAATTTGGATCTCCAGCAGCACCTTGCTCATTGCTGATAACGATTTAGACACCATGGTGATATTAAATTATGTTAATCGTTGCGCAAAAACCAACTATTTAGAAGTAACTATTTTAGTTTATTACTAACAGTGCACATTTGGAAGCGAAATGAGACCATTATGGCAACAAGATTTAAAATTTTTCCTTATCTGAAGAAATATTAATTATTACAGTCGTCACCACGGTACAACTTCTGAAAAATTTCTTCACAACTTTTCATTATGTGAAGCCAGGAACCCAAAGCTACTCCCATCTACAGGCCCGGACTGGCCAGGTCCGCTAGTCGGCGATCGCCGAGGGCCCCCGGCCCAAAGGGGCCCCGGAAGTGCAACTCAAAAAAATGAATATGCGATTTTATAATTACTACTTACATAAAAAAAATTGAGTATTTTCCAATAATTATATACGTTTACAGTAAATTTTAAACAATTGGTAGTTTTTTCACGGTAACTTACATAATTTCATCGTGTCAAATCGTTGGACAGACGGAATAGGTCTGCTGACTGATACATCGCTCTTTGTGCAGTGCTCATAGAGTCAGATCCAGAGGGCATCGCGACGCTCACTTTGCCAATCTCGTACAATATGGTTGTAACTAGTGCAGTGCCTTGGGTAAATATGAAGTACCTATACCAAAGTAACAATACGAAAAGGAAAGAAAAAATAAGAAAATTTTTAAACGTAAAAAAAAAAAAAAAAAAAAAAAAAAAAAATGTTTAAAAAGGTTTAATATTTGGTTAAGTAGTTTCACTTCTCAGTCGCACTAGAAGATATGTGTTCAGTGGTTAATTGATGTAGTTTTGTTTATTGGAAAACAAGGCATTGCGTACATGGGTGATTCTACGATAAGAGGTAATTTGTACGGCAATCCGTTTAAAACAGATTTTTTATTCTATACTAGCTGACCCGCCCGGCGTTGCCCGGGTCCGTAATAATAATGTTAAACCAACTTGAAATTTTTATGATTTTATCTTTAACTCGAAATATGTGTAAATACACTGTTAAAATTCTGACCCTTTTTCTGCATTGTCACTCCACCGCTTTTATAGAAAATGATTACCTCAGCCTATTATGGAGCATTCTCATAGGTCAAAAGAGAGATATTCTATAAAAGCGGGGGAGTGATGATTCAGCAAAAGGGTCAAATTGTTTACAGTGTACATTATATTAAATACGTGCCCCCTGACTGTGTCAAAAATCGGTTTAAAAAAAACAAATATTAAGCTTCAAAAATACCCAAAATGACTGCAATAGAAACGCAGGAGGGAATATGTGTCCAAGATTGCGTGATTTTCGTGTTAAAGTGTTGATATTTATCCTTAAAATTACTGTTAAGTGACTTAACCAAATACTTTTTTCACATAGATATCAACATAGATATCAAGTGAAATATTTTGAATTTCAAACTAATTATATCACTCTTAAATCCTACTATACCGTGAATGAAATCGATTCTCGATGATTAGCTAAAATGTTAGTATATAGTATTATAATTTCAGAGCCACTTTACAGAAATAGGTATATATTTTTTATCAAACATGCGTAATGTTTTTTCTGTGAACAAAACCCTAACCGAAATCTACCGCAATTACGTGTAGATAAGCCGCACCTCAACCAATTCGTTTTCGACCCAGAAAATCCACTCAGTAATTTAAGATAAATATATACAGCGATTCAAAATGTTACATTTTATTTTTGAAAATTTCTGGGTCGAAACAGAATTGTTTGAGCTGCGGCTTATCTACACTAAATTACGGTAATTGTATTGTAATCATAACTTGTCTGTAACCTAGCTGTATCTTAACAGTAACCTAACTGTAACTTAAATATACCATAAATGTAACCGTCAAATGGCCGTCACCTTATCATAACCTATCCATAATCTAACCACAACCTTACCTCAACTTAACCTTAATCTAACTGTAACTTAACCATTACCTAACTGTAACCTAACCGGATATTAAATATAACATAAGGCTCACCAGAACGTAATTGCAACCTAACTGTTACCTAACCGTAACCAAGTTCTAATTTAACACTAACTATAAACGAAATATCTTAACCATCTCGCACTAAGTGCTTAGTTTCATTTTCCACCGCTACGGTTATGTTTTGTAGAACATCCGAATTTTAAGTTCGGATTTTATTCATGTCCATGGAAATTATTTTGTCTTCTTTCGATACGGTTATGGTTGTTTAGAATATTTTTGTTCTTTTTAGTTCTTTTTAGTTTTGTTGTTTAACTATTTTATCATATGTGTTTTAAATATCAATATAGAAAATTATGTTAACGTTTTGCTTGAAAATATAACATTCTTTTGTTAATACATTAAAATCGTCTGCAGTCAGAAATCTATATTTTAGATTATTATTTATTAAGTTTTCATACATGATTTTAAAAGAATGTTTTCATCATTCTATTTTAAATATTTATTTACATGCAATTATTAAGTCATAAACATTTTTCATCTACGTTATAAAGTATTTAAAATTACATTATTGAAGGAAACTTTTAGTTATAAAATTTTTAGTTCGTATCAAATGTTTTCAATATCTTATTTAATTTTAATTTGATATTTAATTATTGCTAATTTTCCAATTTCCTTCATTTTAAAAGCGAAAATTTATTTTAATAAATAATAATAGAACAAAGACCATTTTAAAAATTTGCTATTTCCTCTTAAAATATGATTCAATTGTAATTCATTACTTTCAATTCGTCTTAAAATACAAAATCCCTTCCACGTCCTTTTGTTTGGCACATTAAAATTTGAGCGATAAATGGTTTCATATTGCAAACATTTTTTGAGGCTTACTTCACCTCCACTTATCTCATTCCTCTATGGGTTTCTTTAATTCTCTCTCAGCTTTCTTATTACTTCTGCGAAAGTTTTTACACAACCAACCAACCGTAAACAAACGAAAGAGAAAAAAATTGGGAAAAGATGATTTTTTATGAGAGTGACCTCTCGATTTTAATTAATTACTCATTTAATAATTAGAATTTCGAAATTCTGAAACTCAGGTGCATCAGGAGAGATTTGGGGCTACTCTCAAAAAATTTTTGAGCTTCGTACATGCTGTAGATTTTGCTAGTCATCGCAGACACACACAGACAGAGCGTTTTGTTCTTTTATTAGTATAGATTAATCGTCTGATAGGTTTCATACGCCTTGCGCGTGGGCAAATTATTACGCGAGCAAATTATTCTAGTCACGCCGAGCTTCTAATGAGAGAGAGTGGATTGTATTATCTTTGCGTTGAAAATGATCCTAATGGATCTTTTAAAGACTTACGTAAAAAGGGGAGGATCTAGATTAGCTTGGAATTTGAAAGACTCACTTTGCTTTGGAAGAGCGGACAGAATGCTTCTAACCTTTCATATGCCAGGATGCCCTTCTCATCTTTGAAATAATTTCGAACGTTTGAAATGATACAGTCTGTGAGTACATTGTCTAGTGGGAATTGGTGCAGATTGTGCAAGTTATAATTATTAAACAGGTAACCAAAGTATTATGACTTTATGTTAATTTTTTTTTCTCTCTTCTTCAGCATTCCAGACCAAGTACATGTCAATTAGAATTCAAATCTTGTCTTTAATTTCCTTTATTATTTATTTATATTTCTTTTTAAGAATCTTAACAGTTGAAAGGTCACTTGCATTCTCAAACATGAAAAAAAGTTATTTTGTTTTTATTTTATTTTATTTTATTTTTTGTGCATATTCCTGCTTAATCCGAATACAGGATTAAGTAATTGATTACATAATTGATTACATATTCTTTCTTACAGATTCTTTATTCTATTCTACTTCTCCATATTTCATCCCAAATACATGAGAGGAGATAAACGTGATTAAGTTTAAAAATAAAAATTAGAATTTAAAGAATGTCTTTTTTTATATTTATTTATATTTATTATGAGATTTACTTATACTGGTATTTTTCCTTATTATGTTTCTTTATTATATTGTTTGTTTATTACAATGTTAAAATTTATTATTACTGTATTACTATATTATAAACTGTGTTATTGTATAAAAATATGATTATAAAAAATAATTTCACAAAAGTTCCAATAATGGAACTGCTATGAATGTTCTAGGACTTTCTTATAAAACAAACTGAACTAATATCATGATGTTAGATGATGAAAATTGGATGTTATATAAAGATATTCATTGGACCTCCTTGAAAGGAGGTAGTGAACTATTTAATTCCTAATGTGACTTTTTAGACGGACTTTTGAACCAAACTTTTAAATTGGATTTCCAGAAATCTCTATTAAATTTCTTCATCATATTTAGGTTCGTAATTGTCAAGAAGAAATTCAACATTTTGTTTTTCATTTTCATATTAAAAAATATACTATAAGTAATTGTTTATATTTTCAAATTACTTTATGATGTGTATTTTAAACTAGATCATATATTGTATTTTTGTTGGTTCCTATTTTAATATGTAAATTTAAAAATTATCTCACACATCACCTTAGTGCTCCAAAATTTAAATTCCATATTTATAAGAATTATATATGCGATAAAATAAAAAAAATTGCGCCATTTGTTCTCTCTTAACTTCAATTCTAAATTTGTGGAACATGTTTCAATCTTAGTTTCGTAATGTATTAACTTATAACAGCTAAAATTCTTTTTCTTATTTTATTTATTAATAATTTATTGCTTGCTTCTGAAAAATGCGGGAAGTATTTCGTAACCTTTTTACTTTCTGGAATATTCTCGGGATTTTAATTTTATTTTTTTTATTTAACATCGCGTGATCGGTGCTAATGCGCGTTGTTAAAGGGCTTGTTATTTGCGAGGTAAAATATAGATCCTGCCCGAGGACACGCCTCCTTAGACCAATCAGAGCTGATCATCTTTTGACGTTTAGACTCGAGTTAAACTTAATTGGATTTTAAAGTTTATTGACGCGGAGTAGGGGGGAGCTAGTTTGTCGTGAAAATGTTCTTTTCTCATTTGGTTTTTTAGGAGCGTCAGAATGCATCTGTCTTTAAAACTATTAAGACGCTTGTTTGGTTTGTCCGATAAATTGGAATATCTAATGATGTCGATTATTTCACGAAGTTTGGAGTACTCGATGTGTGCAACGCTTAATGGTGGAATGATCTCGTTTGTCTTATGACTTATAATAAATATGAATTGCAAAGACTCTTAATGCTGGAATGACCTCGTTTGTCTTATGAATTATAATAAATATGAATTGCAAAGACTGAGTGACTTGATTTTTTACGGGGAAATTCCCAATAAAACTCCTTCGTTGCTTGAAAATTTACACTACGGCTACAGAACCTTGCTGCTGATTATTAGATATTAATAAATGTGCTGTATCAACCCTGGTAATGCACTAGAGCTTGTACGGTGTTGTGGAATCTCAACGTCGTCGCCGTTTTCGTTACATATGTATATATAAATTAGTTTTATTTTTTTATTATTAATATTTAGTTATTATTACTTCTATTGACAACTTCTTGATGTAAGTCTGTATTACCTCCCTTTCAGTGAACTTGCAGGTCTCAGACCTACATTTTCACCCGTCTTTTTGAGAGGGTTATTTTAACAGCTAGAGTTCTTTTATTTTTATTTTATTTAACTTAGTATAATCTATTGATTATTTTCCTAAAAAAGACCTGGAATGTTTCTTGAAAGCCAATATCTTATTGCGAAATCTTTCTTTTAGTATACAAATCCATTTTCCTTTTTAGAATTAAAAAACATTTATTGAAAGTTTAATTTGTTTATTATTTAATTAATCGTCTGATAGGATTCATACGCCTTGCGCGTGGGCAAATTATTACGCGATTTGCTAATGAGTTCTTACATCTAGTCACGCCCAGCTTCCAATGAGCGAGAGTGGGTTGAATTATCTTTGTGTTAAAAATGATCCCAATGGATCTTTAAAAGCCTTATGTAAAAAAGAGGAGGAGCTAGATTGACTTGGAATTTGAGAGACTCATTTTGCTTTGGAAGAGCTGACAGAATGCTTCTAACCTTTCAAATTCCAGGATGCCCGTCTCATCTTTGGAATCATTTCGAACGTTTGAGATGATACAGTCTTCGAGTACATTGTCTAGCATGAATTTGGGCAGATTGGTGCGATGTGGAATAACGGATGGTCGTGCTCTAAGTAATAAAGGACTAAAACTGATTGTCTTGCATTTTTATTGGAGAAACTCCCAACGAACACAAATCCATTGCTTACTACAACAGCTGCTAAACCTGTTTATTATTTTCAAGTGAATCGACTTATTCTTACATCAAAGATGGTATTCTACGAGAACCGATATATTATTACAGCTCATCGCCATATTATTTTAGACACACACACACACATACACACATATATATATATATATATATATATATATATATATATATATATATATATATATATATATATATATATATATATATATATATAAGGTACCCTGGGGTAATAACGCCACGTTAAAGTTCTACCAATTTTCACGGCTTAGTTTTAGATTGTATTTTTCAAACAAATAAAGGATCTGATACAGCAACTCATTGACTATCTATATAAAATAAAATAATTTAACAGATATATATTCATAAAATGTAATGGCGTTTTTTATTGACCAATGCTATTTGGCGTTAATACCCACCTATATGGGTAATAACGCCATGCAAACAAAACTATAAAATAAGATGGAATAATGGCATGTAGATTGTCCAATTCTAAAAATACAAACTCTACAACTCTGGAAATTGACAAATTGCAATCTAAGCTATTGAAAATGTACAATTTTTTGTGACTCTGAAAGAAAAAGAAAGCTGTTGTGGTGGCGGGGAAAGGAGGCAAAAGAATATCAGATTCTAAGCTATGTTTTGCTTTAAAATGACCATTTAAATAGAATTATTAGAAACATTGAATCAGTATTTATATTCCCATGTATGTATTCTATGCGATAGAAAACATTGATTTTTTTGTGAAAGTGAAAGAAAAAGGAGTGAGGGGGAGCTTCAACAGAATATAACACCCTGTGTCTCTCTTTGCTTAAAAAGTCCCGCTTAAATATGATTATAAGAAACATTGCATGGTTTTAACCATTCATAATGTAATATTTTAATCATGTGAAGTTTTATAATAACTAGAGTTATATGTAATAAATATTTTTGTTAAATCTTAACTGCTGTTAGCGTCTCACATACCGCTGAGTTTTTCAAGTTTCAGAGTTTAACTTGCAATTTTTAGTTTAACTATAGATACCGGGAAAATTTTCTTTCATTTGGAGTCCTATTACTATCTCTAGAGACTTTTGAATAGCTGAACTTTATTTTTAATAGTCCTGTATATAAGGTTCAATATAAAAATAATATTCTAAAAGTTAATTTAACATTTTATTCATCGTTAGATTAAGCGGTCTGACAGGCCGCTTACAGTAAGTTATGCGACAATTTTAGTCACAGCAGTTAAGGGTTAATACTATTATTTTTCTTTTAATTTTTTAGTTTAACTTGTAATATTCAGTTTAACTGCAAACACTACCGAAATTTTTTTTCATTTGAAATTTTAGTACTATCACCAGAGACTAAATAGGTGAATATTAAGTATAATACTCTTGTATAAAAAGTTTAGTACAAAAACACAATCCTATGAGTTATTCCCGCCTTTTATTCATCTTTGAATTTTGTGGTCTCACAAACCGCATCACATTCATACGTTACAATTTCTGTCACATCAGTTAAAGGTTAAATTTATAAAGTTTTGAAAAACCGAACGCTGAGAAAGCGGACAGTTAAAATTTCGAACTCAATTGAACAATCCAGTGGAAATTTAATAGAAACCTGATTTTGAAGATGTTCGAATTTGAATCTCGAAAACATTTTGATATAGTTTTATTTACAAGAGTTAAAAATTATTTTTTACATTAGTAAAAAAAAAAAATAAAAAAAATAAAATAAAAAAAAATAAAAATAGAGAGATTATTTTTAAGTATTGGGCACCCACCCCCTTAATCTTACCGTTTCAACAATGATGATAATGCTGTCCCATATTAATATATAAACCCCCTTCGGCTATAGTTCGGCCACTGTTGGGAATCAACCGGGGTAATAACGCCAAGGATTGGCGTTATTACCCCCGGACACGTATTGCGCAGTAAATCCTAAACTACAAATTATCTCGAGAAGATATCCAAAATCTTCTACAACAATTTGAAAGCACATGAAATACCTACAAATTTATGTAATAAATAAAATATTTCTGGATAAAAAATATAGTCTTACGATCAAAAACCTTATCTCGCAAATTTTAGATCAAGCGTTAATTTTAGTTGCTTGTAAAAACAATAAGACCTAAAAATGAAACAAATTAACTTGAAGCTGTTTTTTGCGATTTATATGACTCAAAACCCTTCGGCGCAGAGCACATGGGTGTCATTTACCTGATTATTTCATAATTATGCAAAATATAAGCACTTGGCGTTATTACCCCGCCTGGCGTTATTACCCCAGGGTACCTTATATTGGTTTTACCCATTTTATCAAATTTCAAAAACATTGTATGTAAGTGATATTTATATACATCCTCTAAATTTCAAGAAAAGCCTTTCTAACAGGGAGAAAGGCAGCTTCTCTATTTCATGGTTTTAAGATTCTAACTAGATTAAATCAAAAATACGAAGCTGATATGTAAAGAAAACGATTAGAGAAAATATATTCCCATATTTTTTCAATATTGAATTAGAGGGAGCATTTCGCTAAATTAGTCAACCAATGCAAGTTCATAAATAATTTAAATCTTAGTATTAATTTGGCTTAATTTATAGCAATTTAATTTTGTTTACCAAAATTTGCAGTAATCGTCATTTTTTGGAAAGACTTAAGTGAAATGTGCGATATTGGATATGTATATATAGTTTTATGCATATAATCGACAAAATCGTTGCAACAAAGAAACATAATTCAGAGAAACCACATTCATTATACTCATAAATTGACCTTTGATGTTTTAAAAATCTGTTGACTTGCTTTAAAATGGCATAAAACCTAGTATTTAAAACTTATATATCCGTGTCTTGAAATCTTTAATTGGCCGCAAGTTTCAGCCAAGAAAACAGATTGATCTGCCAAATGAAATTGATTGATATAGTAAGCACAATTCACATGTTTATTTGCATCTAAATTGGCTTATAAATACCAGTGCTATCGCATAAAAAACCTATAAATATATAGATAAACCGACATTTGGATTGAGTGTGGTTTCTGGATCTGAGAGGTTAAGAGCGATGAAAATATATCGACTCTTTATTTATCATGCCACCTAATAACAGTTTTGGGTAAGTGTACCTTACGTGAGTGCATAAATCTTCGAAAAGTAGTTTACATATTTTTTTTTTCATTAAATTTATGTAGTTTTATTTATTTTAAAATCATGATAGTAGCTGTGAAATGTGTGCGAAAATACATATGTTTAAAAAAATCTATATTCCAGTAACTATTGCTTTTATAATTTAATTAAAATTTTATACATAGGAAGTTAATGACAGTAAATAGAAAAAAACTTATATTTTTTTTTGTTTTTGGAGATTAGACGGATTTTTGTGATTCTTATATAAATATTAAGGGGACGCAGTAACTTTGAAACCATCTCTTCAATTTTGGATAATATTGCAATATATGTGGTGGCACAATACTTAATACTAAAAGTTAAATAAAATTTCAAGAAATAAATCTTTTAAAAAAGCCTATTTTACTAAATGTATTTTATTTAAAGAAAATTTAACTTTTAAAAAATTTTTACTACCTTTATAAATATGATTCTATAATACTATTATCAATTTTTTGTAGGATCTTTTCCATATTTATTAGAATATACGACATAAAACGGTGCAGAGATTTTAGATGTCTTGAATTTTACATTTGATATACATTTTCCTCTCGTATATATTAAAAAGTAAAGGTAATGATTTATATACGTTACAGGCCAAACCCGATTTTAGGCCAAACTAGATTGGCCTAGGCCAGACTAGTTTATCCTATCGCCCATCGGATAGACTAGTTTTTCCTAGGCCAAACCGGTCTATCCTAACGCCCATCGGATAAACTAGTTTTTCCTAGGCCAAACCGGTCTATCCTATCGCCTATCGGATAAACTAGTTTTTCCTAGGCCAAACTAGTCTATCCTAAGGCCCGTAGGACAATCTAGTTTTTCCTAGGCCAAACTACTTTGGCCTAACTCTTGTAGGATAAGCTAGTTTAGCCTGCTGTTTATTGGTCTGAACTAGTTTCTCCTAGGCCGATCTACTTTATCCTAGGCCAATTCAATTTGGCGTGATTTTATTGAATTCAATGACCACTAAAGCGCCAACATTCTAGTTTGTCCTAGGCTGATCTAGTTCATCCTAGGCCAATGTAATTTTACGTGTTTTTAGTTCACAGGAGTCAAAGTCTGAGAAATAATGGAACTCGCAAGTTCTTTATGTATGTATGTACGCATGTATGTACGTATGTACGTGCATACGTACGTAACGCGATAACTCGTGATAGAAATATCTGATTTGCTTTAAATTTTGGATGTACGTTCATTGATATAAGGTACTTTTCTGATTAATTTTGGGAATTCATTGGATAAGAATAAAGGGGAGCAAACGGGAGGCTAATCCCCCACCGTTAATTTAGAGAAAGGGATTTTTCATGCAGAATTATCAGTTTTCATATAAAATTTTAGATATAGGATCATTCTGTCAAGGCGCCTCCGTGATTAGTTGTGGATGTTTATTTTTAAGTGTAAAAAAGGGCAATGAAAGTTACCACCCCCCCAATAATTTAGATAAATGATTTTTGACGCAGAATTTACGGATTTTTTTCAAATGTGTATATAGATTCTTTCAGATAAGGGGATTCCCTAAATAGTTTTGAGGGTTTAATGGTTCAGCATGAAAGGAAAAAATGAAGGATTGCCTTCTTAGCTAAAAAGTTTATCCTATGGGCATTTAGATAAAGTAGTTTGGCATAGGAAACACTAGTTTATTCGATTGGCGTTAGGATAAAATAGTTTAACATAGGCTAATCTAATTTGTCTTGAAATCGGGTTTGGCCGGTCAAATACATATCTATCACAAGAAAGATATGTTTTCTACCGGCCAAACCCGTTTTCGAGCCAAATTAGATTAGTCTCGGCCAAACTATTTTATCCTAATGCCAATTGGATAAACTAGTTTTTTACACCAAACTTGTTTATCTAAATGTCCATACGATAAACTAGTTTTTTCTACGAAAGAGGGTAATCGTTCATTTTTCCCTTCATACTTAACCATTAAAACCCTAAAACTATTCAGGGAATCGCCTTATCAGAATGAACCTAAATACAAAATTTGAAGCAAATCCGTAAATTCTTGGTCAAAAACCATTTATCTAATTTATGGGGGGTTACCTACATTTCCCTATCCTTTACACTTAAACAATAAACATCCACAACTAATCACGGAGACGCCTTGTCAAAATGATCCTATATCTAAAATTTTAAATGAAAACTGATAATTCTGCATGAAAAATCCATTTTTCTAAATTATTGGTGGGGGATTAGCCTCCCGTTCGCCCCCCCCTTTATTCTTATCAAACTAATTCCCAAAACTAATCAGAAAAGTGCCTTATCGGAATGAACCTACACTCAAAATTTGAAACAAATCGGATATTTCTATCACCAGTTATCGCGTTACGTATATACGCATGTACATACGTACGTACATTAGTACATATATACGTACATTCATACATATAGAACCTGCGATCCCATTATTTCTCAGGCTTTGACGCCTGTGAGCTAAAAACACGTAAAATTAAATTGGCAAAGGATGAACTACATCAATCTAGGACAAACTAGAATGTTGGCGCTGTGGCGGTCGTTGAATTCAATAAAATCACGCCAAATTGAATTGGCCTAGGTTAAACTAGATCGGCCTAGGAAAAACTAGTTCAGACCAATTAACAGCAGGCTAAACTAGTTTATGCTATAAGAGTTAGGCCATACTAGTTTGGCCTAGGAAAAACTAGATTGTCCTACGGGCCTTAGGATAGACTAGTTTGGCCTAGGAAAAACTAGTTCATCCGATGGGTGTTAGGATAGACCGGTTTGGCCTAGGAAAAACTAGTCTATCCGATGGGCGATAGGATAAACTAGTCTGGCCTAGGCCAGTCTAGTTTGGCCTAAAATCGGGTTTGGCCTGTAACATACATATTTATATATTTTTTCAACAATTTATATACATATATATATATATATATATATATATATATATATATATATATATATATATATATATATATATATATATATATATATATAACTATGAGTTTGAATGTTAAATCCATGTATAAAAATATTTAATAATCACTGTAGAACAAGAAAAAAAAACAATTCAAGCCTCTGTTTAAATTAACAAAAAAGCCTTAATAATTTTCGAATAAGCAGATTATAAAATTATGAACATGATGAAAATTTAGTTTAAAGTTTTCATTTGTATTTGTAATTGATCTGGGTTTATTAACACAATTTATAATATCTTGTAATATAATTGTAGTATAATGAAAAATTTAGAGTCAAAATATTCTAAATTAAAAGAATCTTTCAGTTTGTATTTAAAAAAAGAAAGTTGTATTTTGATCAATTTCAGGATACTCTGCTCCCTTAAGAGAGACCCGAACCCCATTTTCAAAATCATCAAAAGTTCATTTTTTTTTTTTTCAGAAAACGATAAAATACATATTTGCTAATATCCATGCAAAATTTCAGAACTTGGGGACACTTGGAACAGGTAGAAAATGAGCTTTTTAAATTGTACTCACTATAGAGTTTAAAGGACTAGCGGCCATTTAAAACGTGTTTTCCTGAAAATGACTTTTCTCATTGCCTAAGTCCAAAGTACTAAGACTCAGTAAAAAAATGATTTAGAAACAAAGTATTTACGTTTTTAGAATCTTAAAAAAGTTTGCAGCAAAAGTAAGGAGAGATGCATTTTTTAACTATTTCTGAAATTTTTACATAAATTGGTAAACATGAAAACTATAACGAATTTAAGGAAATTTACCATGCGTATTTTTATTATTTTTTAGCCGATTAAAATAGAAAATTAAAAATATCTATCCTTAGTTATTTTCTATATACTATAACACTACTTGAGAAATTTTAGTAAAACCAAAATATTGAAAATTTAATGATGTGTAGTAATTTTAAAAAGTGTATTTCTCGACAAAAAAATCGGAAAAATCCCCATAAAAAATATACTTTTTAATAAAAAGAGAATTTCTTTACTAATTATTCCTTACAAGAAGATTCTTAAATAGTACATCAAAATTCATTACTTTAAAATCAATAATAAAAATTTTGGGTTTTTTCTTACGGGTCTCCTTTAAGCTGTTCTTTCATATGTAAAAAATCTAAAAAAATCTCCTAAATATTAAAACAAGGCAGTTTGATAAATAATTATGAAACACTTTTAGTTACCGAATTTGTCATGAACGTATTAGAAGCTTTAATATACATCTATTATTTTTTTTTCTAAAATATTAGTAGTTGGTTAAAATGAGTTAATGATTAAGTGACTTAATATTTGAACATGGTAATTGACTTGGAACAGATAAAATTTGATGACGCGTTGCTCATCAGATGTCGTGTGAAGTTTTACAAGAGCTATAATAAATGTAACATTAGTAAAAAAAAAAAAAAAAAAAAAAAAAAAAAAATTCAGACATAAAAATTAATGCACGTGTAGCACGGAAATAAACGATAAATTTGCACGCAGATTATCAACTCACTATATATTTATAGTGTAAACATAATTCGTATTTGGTTTCAGTACAATAGGTCTTTATTATCTAACTTTTCAGCTTTTCACATGCATTTTTATGTATACATTATTTTCTCACAAGAATCTTATAAAACATCAAACATGTTACAGTCATTTTATTCACGAAAATATGTTATTTAATATTTAAAATGATGGTTTAGTAAGCGATAAAATATGCGAATATATGTTACAACTTATTTTAAATTTCAGAACTTAAAACTAATGCAGATGTAGCACGCAAACGGAAAGTAAATTTTTCACGCAAGTTATCAATTCATTATATTTCCTTGGGACAGATTTAGTGACTTGTAATGAGGTACACAGATTTAATAAAAGTTTGTAATGCATTGAAAGTTTTTTAATCAATTTTTTATACATTACTCATAGTTTACTATGCGAATCATTTTAGTATAAATGAAAAATCTCAAATTTTATACTTTGTAAAAATGTTTGATTTCATTAGTTTTCCGAATGTTACTTGTCTGTTTAATAAATATATTTAAATGTTTTAAGAAATTTTTAAAACTTATAACATAATAGTAAAAATGTAAAAAAAATTACAGGTCTGCTATAGTTAAATTCAGAAATAATATTCACATAAGCAATCTGCTTACTAAAATCCAATTTTAATGTAAAAAAAAAATCTGTAAAGGTACTAAACATTTTCTAGGAAACTGGGATTCCAAGAGAACTTTTCATGTAACGATAACAGGAAAAACCAATGTAACCGATTCTAAACCTTGAGTTTTTGCTGTTACCGCTATAGAAAAATTTCTTGGAATCTCAGTTTCCTCGATAAAGTGTAGTACCTTTACAGATTTTTTTTACAGTGTTATAAACTTTATTCCTTTTCTATGGAATTCGATTTCATAAATCCTTATCTTGTGAAGTTAATTACAATATTCAAAATCCTCCGTATTCGTAAAGCTCTTCTTGAGTAATTATTATTCTTAAAATATTTGAATCATTAGTGACTATTTTATATATTCTTCCTTATAAAAAAATGTTTATTGAATTTTTCATTTAGAAAAGTCTAAATGTCGCGTGAAATATTTTTGAGTAAGCGATAAAACACACTTTTATACTCTCAACACGTTTAGCTGAAATTTAATTGAGGTGGCATGCACAAAACATAATAGGTATATAATAAAATTTGTACATTTATTTATCATACAAGAGAAAAATTTGCATTTCGAACGCCATTATTTATTTTTAGCAAACGAAACACAGCATGTGTGGGTTTTTTTTTCATGTGAAGGATTTCTTTTGAATGGTCCTTAAAATTGTTGTGTTTGATACTGATTTTACGCCATTACTGTTTTTCAGCACTTTAAATACCGGGTGTCCAGTAAATGACTGGCCCATTTTGAATGTAAATAACAAAAAAACTGTTAGAGATAAAAATGCGCGGCTTGCTGTATTGTTATTCGAATATAAATGAATTTTAAAATATGCACTTTGTTAATCTAATATAATAATATTCAAAATAATATCTCAGTCTCAAGACTGAGGAGGGGAAATATAATACAGATGTTTCAATCACAAATATTATTTTAAATCACTTTCCAACCAACGTACCCTATTTCTGAAGCTGATTCGAGAGTCGATTCAACATATAGATTCAGATTCGACAACATATAGATTCAGCCGAAAATCTCATATTTATGAAAATTAGAGTCATGTCTGTATTCAAACAGCCTGTTACCACCAGCGCGATATTTTTATCCGAAATTTGAACTATATTAACAAAGTACATGCTTAAAAATTTATTGATTTTCTAATAACAATACCGCAAACCGCGCATTATTATCTCAAACCGTTTATTTGTTATTTAAGTTCAAAATGGGTCAGTTATTTACTGTACACCCGGTATTTGTTAGTACTGTTTTTCTAGTAGTAAATTAACAATTTTAATAATATTTTCCAATAATGAATGAGAGTAGTAATGCGTTGTTTTTAAATCAGTGTCATTTTGGGGTAAGACCTAGTATTTAAGTGTTGTAGGTCAAAATCGTGCATACTTTCTTTAATCCTACCATTTCTGAATGTTCTTTTTAAATAGTTAATAAATTAGCATGAAGCTTTAAACTAAAATTTTAAATGTTAAAACTGTTGTTAGCTTTCGTTTTTTCAAAACTAAAACAAAATCACTTCACCTTTTTCATTTACGTATAAAAACGTTTCATATTTATTCACTTAGAACAGGTGCCACAAATAAAAATTAAATTAAAAAGTTGGCATGTTTCGGTTCATTCATAAGAACCGTATTCATAACACATAAAATCAGTAGAAAACTAAATGACACTGGATATAAATATAATTTAAAAACCCAAAACACAAAGCATTGCGCCCCCTATGATCGTGAATAGGCATTCCCACCGCGGCATATAAATATAATAAATTTTGATCATATATTAAATTTAATATGTATAAAATTAATATTAATAAAAGTAGAAAAACTAACTGACACTGGATATAAAGGTAATTTAAAAACCCAAAACACAAAATATTGCGCCCTCTATGATCGTGAATAGCCAATGCCACCGCGGATCCCCCTATTAGACTCACCCTTTAAATATTTATTAAGTAATTCTAACCAACAAACTCGGAATGTCATAAGAATAAGAATCATTACAAACCCTATCCCTCCTAGAATATATCTCTATGGATTCACGGATGATTAATTTTCGGAATAAACTTGAAATGAACACTAATCTACTATCTTTAAAACAAATTTTAACCCCCCTCTTTAAAAACAATCTTGATAACGCATTTTTATCCCTACCAAATTTTATGTCACATTCATGCTCTTTCTTTCTCATCCCAAACTGTCTACCTGTCATACCGATATAAAAATTAATATCCCCCCTTCATTCTCATATGGAATTTCATACACCCCCGCTAGATCATCCTGTGGAACCGGATCAAAAGCTCTGTATAGATGTTTTAACTTAGGAGATGGCTTAGCAACTAATTCTATTTTAAACTTTTTAAATTTAGCTTTAAGCCTCTCAAAATTACCCTTTATATAAGGAAACGATAGTCTTTTAACCCCAATCTCTTCCCCCTTCTCACATGCATTACCAACCAAATTACAATTAACCTGAGAATTATTTTTAACCCTATAATTTTTAACCAATTTATTAATTTTATCCTTTTTGTAACCACTCAACTTAGCAATATTAAAAATATAATTCAACTCCTCATACAAAAATTCATCAGAACAAATAATAAACGCACGATTAACCATGAACCGGAATGTACAAAACTTATACCCAAAGGGTGAATACGCAGAAAATGGAATAATATGCTGACTAGCTATATCCTTCCTGTAAACTTTCCTTTTTAATATAGAGAGATAGGGGGATAGGGTTTGTAATGATTCTTATTCTTATGACATTCCGAGTTTGTGTTTAGAATTACTTAATATATATTTAACCCTTTCAGGGGCAAGATATTTCTGCTCCGAAAATGTTCAAATAATTGATTCACCCCACAATTTAAGAGCAGATTTATTTAAAAATAATCAAGAGCTGTTTTTCGCGAATATTATAAAATCGAAATTGTACTAAAATTATACTGGTGCCAGTTCGAAATTGGAACAGTAATATTAAGTGTTTGCAGACTGCAAACACCGCCCCTGAAAGGGTTAAAGGGTGAGTCTAATAGGGGGAGCATAGATATAGGAATAACTAGATTACGCATTCAATGTTATTCTCCCAATACCTTTTGATTCTGTTGCGGCTCGGTGGCAACATCCATTAGAGTGGCAAAAAGCAAGTGGAACTTGCTATTCTACCACAGTAATGCATAGCAGATATACGTTATTGTGATTTTGTCTGATGCGTTATTAAGTAATTCAAAGAGTTGGATTTTTTTTTTTATCGTTCTAGTTATTATATCTTCAAATTGAAATGGACAAAAATTAAATTTTTTTTTAGCTTATTCACTCATTCACACTTTTTATAAAATATAAATGAACGGATTTATTTATCACTTCATTCATGTTGTATTTTAAAAATACCAAAGATTTATTAAGAATATTGACCTTGGTAAAATATTTCATGCTTTGTCTAAGTCTACCTTTGTTGAGCAATGTTTGGCTAAAAAAATAATATAAAAATGTGCATTATTAATGCTTTTTTATTCATTTTTTGATTTGTTTTTTTAATTTATTTAATTTTTTCACACACACACAAATAAAAAGATAGCACAGCTAAAATAAGTATTTATTTATTTAATTTTTTTTTTATTTAACCTTTTGCACTTTTTTTAGGGGGGGGGCGGAGAGAGATGAACGACTAACAACTATGGCTGGGAAAGAAATGTTTTACGTTTAGTGAGTAAGGAAAATTTGACACAATAATTTATTGTCATTGCAAAGAAACATGGGCAGAAAGAAAGGAGAAAAAATATTTTAAACGTCTGGAAATTTTGAAATATTGTGTGAAGAACAAAATAGAAGTCATTGAATGTAAAGGAGGAGGCTAAAAGTCTCAAAGTGAGGAAAAATTTTACTTTACACATTATTATAAACTTCCTGGAAAAAGAAAATAAAATCATTTAAAATTGTACATCCATTTAAAAAAAAATTTATTTTGCTTAGAGAAAAAAAAGAAAAAAAAAGTTGGAAATTGCACGTAAAGCGTAGCAAATGAGGTTCGTTCGTACTATAACGAAATTTCAAAAATATTCAAATCTTGCTGTTATTGTAAACAGTATTTTGGATACAGTATAGTGGTCGAAATCTTTTTTGTGTTCCTGTAAATATACAGGAAGTAACTTTATTACACCTCAGCAACGTATATCATATTCATAAAATGTGAAATAGTTTAATATAATAAAAACACGCCCCAAACAATGTTTCCACGTATAGCATTATGTAGTGGAATACTTTTGTGTGGCCCTGTAATTTAATAATAAAAATTCTTTGCATCACAGATTGTACAGAATGTATATTTTAGTATCTATATATTTCATAGGTTCATGTCAATTCTATTATACTCGAAAGAGTTTAACATAATTAAAATGTACTTGAAACTATTTTTTCCCTTGATCGTATTGTAATGGAATAACTTTGATTGCCCCTCTAATTAAACTACAGATCCGATTTTCATAAAATTTGAAATTACTCGACAAAATTATCTAATAATTGTATATTTTAAATTTAAAACGATTACAATGCATTTGAAACTTTTTTCTCCATTCACCGTAATGTAACGGAATACTTTTGATTGTCCCTGTAATTGATCTATGCATCCGATTTTCATAAAATTTGAAATGACTCAACAAAATTAAGTAATGATTACATATTTTAATTTTCAAACGATTCGGTTGGGTAGTTTTTGTGTTGTTGTATGCGGACGGATCGACAGAAAGACGGACGGACTGAACGACAACTATACGTGCTATGTATTTACATAATTACGGACGCCCCTAAAAAAGATGCCAATTACTGATTTTGATGCGCATACTGTTTTGTTTAACTTCCAGGTAAAAGGTATTTAAAGATAGTTGTTAAAAAAATTCCATTATTCTTATTTATTATATTCATAAAAAGTAACTTCGAGATAAAAAGTACTAATTGGTGATTAAAAATCAGATATAAACTTTGAAATATTCACGAAGGATTAAAATATGTGTATGTATATAGATATAAATGCATTTTAAGACTGCACATTTTCATACATTGATTACTGGACCGCCGGCCATTTGCCACTCTAGTGGAGAAGAATCGTTCGCGCGCTGAGAATCAACTTTGCGTAATCTAGTTATTCCTACATCTATGAGGGGGAGCCGCGGTGGCATTGGCTATTCATGATCATAGAGGGCGCAATATTTTGTGTTTTGGGTTTTCAAACTACCTTTATATCCAGTGTCAGTTAGTTTTTCTACTTTTATTAATATTAATTTTATACATATTAAATTTAATATATGATCAAAATTTATTATATTTATATGCCGCGGTGGCAATGGCTATTCGCGATCATAGGGGGCGCAATGTTTTGTGTTTTGGGTTTCTAAATTATATTTATATCCAGTGTCATTTAGTTTTCTACTGATTTTATGTTTTATGAATACGGTTCTTATGAATGAACCGAAACATGTCAACTTTTTAATTTAATTTTTATTTGTGACACCTGGTCTAAGTAAATAAATATGAAATGTGTTTATACGTAAAATTTTAAAGCTTTAAATTCTTTCTGCGTCATTCATGGCACGTCTAAATTCATGTTACTATCAAGATTTGATAAAGTGGTTACTTTCCAGTCGTGGCGTTCTGTAACAGTTTACAATGTTGGAAAAATATTCAAATCTGAAATTTCATAGCAGTAGTTTATAATAGTACAACCACAGGGTTTGAGAAAACAGTAATTTTTGAACAATGAATGAAGTTTTTTTTTCAGAACATTTTCCTGCTCCTTCAGAAACTCATAGAAAACCATGAAAATGAATGATAGCATCTCTAATTCTACGCAATCACATTTTAGCCTACTTGCAGCAAATAATAATTCTAAAAAAATCACACGAGAGTGGAAATCAACCTTCCACATCTAAAAAAGTTGACATCACACATCCAACAATTGACAACATGTTTCTATTTCTATTTTAGGTAGATTTCGTAAGAAATACTAACTATTGCAATCGCACCAGTTTATATATCTATCTATCTATCTATCTATCTATATATCTCACTTTTTTATGGACACGATAACTTCTATAATTCTTCACCAATCTCCACCAAACTTGTACATAAAATCAAAGGGGATAAAATCTTGGCTAAGTTCGTTAATGGGCAAAATCGGACCAAGGGGGTCGGAATAGGGGGCGTTTTTGTGAAAACCGAAAAACGCCATAACTTCTTAGTTAAAGTAGATATCGAATTGGTTTAAAGTTTATATTACTTCTTAAAAATGGGCCAAAAGTATATGCATGACAGATTTTTGATAAATTTAGAAGTGGGCTCAACGGGCGAAAAAAACAGGGGTTTTGAGAAAAAAAAATTCATAACTTCGTCAATTTTCAAGATATCAAGTCCAACTAAATGTTTTGTAAATGTTCTTAAAATTATCTAAAACTTTTGTATTTACAAGTTTTTGATAGGACCAACTTTTACCGATGAAAAAAATTAAAAACGAAAAGAAAAAGGGCGCTGAAAAAAGAGAAAAATCCATAACTCCGTCAATTTTTAAGATATCAAATCTGATTAAATTTATTTTACATCTTCTCAAAAATATCTACAACTTTTATATTGACAAGTTTTTCATAGGACCAATTCGTATAGCAAAAACAAATTAAACAAAAATAGGAGTTGGAGAAAAAACCTCAAATCCAAACTGCTTATATTCTGACTCATTTTTAAATTCATTTTTGATTTTAAACGCATCCAAATGGTAGATCCTCTTATTTAGAAACTGTATAAAGTGATGCATTGGTCAATTTTCTGATAAAGACAGAATATATTTCAAAAAAAGCTACCAAAAAGGGTATTTTGAACAGAATTTCCGAAAGTCATCGGTTCTGAAAATTGAAGGAAGTATTCAAATAAGAAATTGCGTTTTTTTCTGACTCTTTTTTAAATCCATTTTTGTTCTCAAACGCATCCAATTTACAGATCCTCTTATTTAGGAACTATATAATGTGATGCATTGGTCAGTTTTTTGATAAAGGCGGAATATATTTCAAAAAAGGCTACCAAAAAGGGTATTTCGAACAGAATTTTCTGAAATCATCGTGACAGAAAATTTAAGGAAGTGTTCAAATAAGAAATTGCGTTTTTTTCTGACTCGTTTTTAAATCCATTTTTGCTCTCAAATGCATCCAATTTACAGATCCTCTTATTTAGGAACTATATAATGTGATGCATTGATCGGTTTTTTGATAAAGACAGAATATGTTTTGAAATAGGCTACCAAAAAGGGTATTTTGAACAGAATTTCCCGAAGTCTTTGTGATTTGAAAATTTAAGGAAGTTTTCACATAGCAAATTGCGTTTTTTATGACTCGTTTTAAAATCCATTTTTGCCCTTAAACGCATCCAATTTAAATATCCTCTTATTTAGGAACTATATACTGTGACGTATTGGCCAGTGTTTTGATAAAGATAGAATATATTTTTTAAAATGCTGTCAAAGTGAGTATTTCGCACAAAATTTTCCGAAGCAATAATGATTATAGAATTAAAGATGTATTCAAACAACAAATCGGTTATATTATGACTCATTTTTAAATTCAATTTTTTTTCTCAAATGCATTCAACTGACAGTTTTTTGTTATTTAGGAGCTGTATAATATACTGTTTTGGTCGATTTTTTTAATAAATTCAGAATCTATTTCAAAATATGTTGTCAAAATGGGCATTTGAGCTGAATTTTTCTTAAGATGATTCTGATAAAACCAGTTTTTTCAGAAAAATGAAATTAAAAATTTTTCATAAACGGCCAAATGAAGTATTAAACTGGGTTTATCCCTAATCATATATATATATATATATTGTTGAAATGAGCACTCTTCGAAATCTACCTCCGCCTATAGGCCCAGCCGACAGGGATTTTTTCAGAATTGAAGAATATTTCTATAACCATGTAATATATATTTCATTATACAAAATGAAATTTCTATGGGGTACAATATTAAATTATTTATGAAATCACAAAACAGCATCGAAATATTCGATTGTATAAATAAACAAGCGGTTTTATATCATATTATTATGTATCTAAAAAAATAATCACTGATAAATATTTACATTTCTTTTGATAAATCTCTATTATATGTTACATAAACAGCAACAAATGGTACAAAAATAGAATATTTTCTTATGTTACAACATGGAAGATTTGGGAGACTTAAAAAGATGCTGAAAATTTCAAAACAATATAAACATTACAACGGAAAAAATATATGTGTGTAAGCATTGCAATTTTTTAAATATATATTTAAAAATACTCTATTGTCCTCTAAATTTTATCTGTTTTTTTTTCAGAATGACTAATATTGCACATCTTTATGATACCTTTTTCATATCTTTATGATATATTTTAATCATCGTATGAAGTTTATTTTAAAATTGTAATATTTCTGTAAGTATTTCAATATTATGAATTAAAATATTTAAATATATTTTAACTTGAAAATTAGCCGAGCTATTTTTAACTATTTCAATATGTAACCAAACATCGTTTGAACTTCTCCTACTTTTCAAAATAATGAAACTGAGTAACATCTACATAACAACTGTCAATAATTGCCATGATGCTGGACAAAATCTAAAGATTCATTCAATGTTATACTTTATAAAATAAAGTTTCGGCTGTACAAATACGGATAAACTTCTTTTAAAAATCATGCTTCATAAGAACTAATAAATGTTAATTCTTTTCAGCCCTTTTATTATACTTAATTCTCCTGACTTCTTTTCAAATTACCTTGCATGAAAAAAAATGCATGTCTTAGTTTTCTTCTACTTAAAGTTGTTTTACGTTACATAATAAAAAGTTGCAAACTTAATGTGCCGTTCATTAATAAACCCCCTCACAAAAGTTTTTTTGAAACACTGAGAAGATAAAAGTGTTAGCTTCTCTAAGCATTAGTTTCAAATCCTCGTAATCTAATCATAGTTCAAAAAGACTAACGTACTCCACTTCATTAAATTCAGTAAAAAATGGCATACTTGCATTAAATGCACATTAATTTAAAATCTAGCGCGGGTTTTATAATTTAATATCACGTGCATTTAAAAAGACTTCATGGGGAATATACAGTAATGTCAATGTTGCTGAACGCTACCACTTTTTAAAGCTACACTGACTGAATTGAAAAAGGCCATTTTATAAATAAAAGTTTTATAAAATGAGTATGTTCTATTTTGATAATTTTAAATACATGCGTAAGTACGTGGTAAATGAAAAAATTTTTAGAAGATCGTCATGGAGCTCTTAATTTATTGAGTCAACTTTCTGTTTTAAACATAATGTTAACGCAATTGAGGAATGTACCCTATAACTTTACATTAATTCATATCTGACATTGTCTTTGTCGCTAATAATACAGTGACGAAAACAAGTTACTTAAATGCGTAGAGAACTGTAAAAATCAAAAATTTGAAATTTTTTCGCTTTTCCCCGAGGTAACATAGCAGATAAATGAAACACACATTGTAACCAATGACGTAAATAACTTTATTTGGTCTTCCAAATTAAACTGGGAAAAACTTGAACAAATTTTGAGATTTTTCATTGTATTTAGGAATAATTGGACTGATTTAAAATAATACGTCCATTGAAAAGTGAATTTCTAAAATAGAGAACGTTTTAAATGTAAATAATATTTTGCTCTCATGTTTGGATGTCTCATTATATAGGGTAACATCCCCAGTAATTGGCGGGCACCAGTGATTGGCACATCCTACAAAAATGACCTAAAATAAGATTTATATCCAGTCTTTTAAAAATGCAAGTCCATATACCAGTTATATGCTCATTTACTTTTCAGATTATAACTTTGATTTATGCTACTAAATGACAATAGTTCCTGAGAAAGAGAAACAATTATGGCTTGTATCAAATTAATCATTTTTGTTGCAAATGCTTCTTCTCTGGTTAACAAAGGCATGCATTTCCATTTATTATTATCTGATTTATAGTATATTTTAAATTTTAATTTACAACAGTTTTGTTTAGTTGAAAAGGGTTACTTTAATTGTGTAAAAAACTAAGTACCAATTACTGGTAATTACAGAAACTTTTTTAAAATATAATTTTTATAAAAATATTTTTTCAAATATTTTAGCTTTCAGTTGACAAAAAGATGCACAGATATGCACTCTTTGATTTAAAAATATTTGCAAGTAAATATTTGATATCTTAGTAAGGAAAATAGAAATAAGTTTAAAGACAAATCCTTAATGCGACAATTACTAAGGGATATTATCCTAGCACTTACATGCGATTCTTGCCTTGCGACTTAAAGTATATTTTCGGATTAAAGGGTCGCGATATTTAAACACATCACATTTTAACCGTGTATTGTCAAAGGTGACCAGCCACTTGCAAACCTGGTGTGTAAACAGAATAGCACAGATCATGTAATTCCGCGAAAATTTTTCTTGAAACCGTATGGAGGACAATGAAAAAAACTGAAAAACAGAGAATATTTTTTGAATAATCCTGCCTAAAATAATATAGCAAAAGCGTTCCAATTGGAGATTATGAATAACTTACTGTAAAAAACTTTTCATTTTCATAAGAATAACATTCATACCCTTAAACCAATTAAGATATGCATTAAAAACAGTCCTAAATTTTGCAGTTTTTGTTTATGATTTGCAGAGTTCTTATACTTCTCAGTCCTGATGTAGCCTTGAGGAGATACTAAATAACGCCCTTTAAATTCATTTAACTGCTCTTAGAATTGTTAAATTTATTTATAGACATTTTTAATAGATGAGTGCATATAATAAGCATCGATAGATAAAATGACGCACTTTTGAAAATGTTACATACTCATTTTAAACTGACTTTTGTGATACTTCGTCACATTTTCGCAGGACTGAGGAGGCTAATATAGAAAAATGCTATTTTCAGAATACATGATAAAACAGCATTGTACACAAAACGCTGTAATCAGAGTTTAAAAAAATATTAAAAAATTTATGAGAAATGAGTAGGTTTACAAAATAATGTTTCACTACGCATGCGCGAGTACAATCAAATTACAATGTGTATAATGCGTAAGTTAAATATATAGAGCAACTTTTGTAAAAGTCTCAAAAACATAGTTTGAAAACTGAAAAGGAAACAAAAAAAAATACGGCGCTGTATGTACAATATTGTGTATGCTATATTGGACATCCCATAAGAGTTGGACAACATGTCTCACAAGTGATGTATACTAAATAATTAACGGTATATAACATTGCTAAAACAACGACAATATCTAGAAACACTGTTCCACAAGTCATATGAGGTAGCCATATAACATTTTTCACATTTTAAATTGCAGCCGTTAGTAAGATGCCCGTTTGTAATAATAAATAATAATAAAAAAGGTATTTATCCACATTTGAAATACTAGACCTACGTAATCAGCTCGTTTCAGAGTCATTACATGAAAAACAGACAAGATGTTCTGCGCGCAACATTTACATAAATGCCTATATTTAGTAATTTATAGGTTGCTGAAACATAAACTATTATTAAAAATAACACAAAACACTAGATATGGCTGTTTTAGTTTCAGGATATAATAACACTGTTAAAACAGAAGAAATATCTAAAATGTAGTGAGTGCTTCATAAAGGTGAGCAAACTTTTAAAGGTTGATATAAAGGTTGAAATGTTGATCCAAATTTTTATCGCATAATGCATGACCGGATGTAAGACGTAAAGATGCTAGCGGATTTGAGAACTCGATTCGTGCAAACATTAAAGCTCTATTCCTGTTGCAGTTCATCGGTAGAAAAATGATATAAATAGCTTGTAATTTAATTTGGGGAGAAAAAACAACGTGTATACAAAATGTCGGCTCGATTAATAACACAAAAGTCGCTGATCCAAGTGTGCAATTGTCAACTGCGGCAAGAGTGTATTGAAAGATGTTACCCTTCAATACCAGGTAAAAAGGCTGATTTGCAATTTATTTACGGAATGCAAATGGACATGTCTCAAAGGATCAACAGTTATGTGCTTACTTAAGTAATCACTTATCATTAAATTTGCTTTTGTTACTTAAACATTCTTTGTATGTTTTTTACTCGTTTAGTAACATCACATTCAGCACCCTTAGCATCTTTTCATTTTAATTACGACCTTTGATATATTTTCTTTGTACGCTCAACACAATAATTTTCATATGACAATAGCTTATGGACTTATATTGAGATAAAAAATATCCCTATAGTTGTGTACTATGACTTATTGAAGTTTTGCTTATGTTTTAAGAAACATCTTGTATACACCGGGTGTCCCAAAAATGACTGATGGATTTTAAAATTCAATAACTTGCAAACGGTGACAGCTATTTAAAAAATTTTGCAGGAGGGTTATGTATAATGTCAGGAGTTTTTTTTACCGTAATTTTTTATTTTAGTTCGCATCTCAAACAATAGGTGGCGCTGATGGCGATTGGAGGCCAGATAATCAGTGCGTAGTGAAGCGTCGACCTGGCCTTCAATCGCCGTCAGCGCCACCTATTGTTTGAGATGCGAACTAAAATAAAAAAATACGGTAAAAAAACTTCTGACATTATACATAACCCTCCTGCAAAAATTTTTAAATAGCTGTCACCGTTTGCAAGTTATTGAATTTTAAAATCCATCAGTCATTTTTGGGACACCCAGTATATATATATATTTATATATACATAACATTCTATTCCTTTATGCCATTTATTTTGTGAATATTAATACAGAATATTATTACGTGAATAATCAAATTTAATTAATACCTATAGAATATCAAAGAATTCTACAATGATAAAAAATAAGTGTGTTAATAAATGACATTACAAGTCAATTAAATAACATGAATTTTTAGAATAGTTAATACTACTTCATTTTTAAGTATGCCGTAAAACATTTGGTATCACATATTTAAAATTTGATCTTATAATTCTTCTGAAAGAAAATTTTTTTAAAAATAAAAGAATAAAAAAGACCGACTAATATTTATAACTAATAATATAAAATTAAAGATGCCTTTAAGACAATTTTCTTAAATTTAATCTAACTTAATCTATTCATTTAAGAGTTTTAACTTGTGGTAAAGCTTTATTTAAATTCGATATGATGGGCAAAAAATTGTGACATTCTTGCAAAATTTATTTATAATTAATTCTTCGAGAATCTTCTTGCCGTAATTTTTAATGAAGTTCATTAAAAATATATGCAAGTAAAAATAAAGAAGTTAACGCTCTGATGAAAAAAAATGCACTAGATATTTGCAAAACTTAAGATTGTAAGAAAAAAATATTTAAACTACCTGGAAAACTATTAAAGCATTTTATGTTAATTAATAACAGATACACGTAGTGTGTTCGGTAAAGTAAAGTAAAAATTCATCGAGTTTTCTTGAATATTTTATATTAATTTAGCTAAAGTAGCGATAAATTGCGCATTTATTTTAGTTAACATTTTTGAATAATACATTTATGAGAAGATGACTTCATATATAAAGAGATTCTTTTATCTTTTTATAGAAAATATTTAGAACATTTTTGAAGCATTAATACTGGGTGTCCAGTAAATAACTGACCCATTTTGAACTTAAATAACAAATAAACGGTTTGAGATAATAATGCGCGGTTTGCGATATTGTTATTAGAAAATCAATAAATTTTTAAACATGTACTTTGTTAATATAGTTCAAATTTCGGGAAAAAATATCGCGCTGGTGGTAACAGGCTGTTTGAATAAAGACATGACTCTAATTTTCATAAATATGAGATTTTCGGCTGAATCTGAATCTGTATGTTGTCGACTCTGAATCTATATGTTGAATCGACTCTCGAATCAGCTTCAGAAATAGGGTACGTTGGTTGGAAAGTGATTTAAAATAATATTTATGATTGAACCATCTGTATTATATTTTTCCTCCTCAGTCTTGAGACTGAGATATTATTTTAAATATTATTAAATTACATTAACAAAGTGCATATTTTAAAATTTATTTATATTCTAATAACAATACAGCAAGCCGCGCATTTTTATCTCAAACAGTTTTTTTGTTATATACATTCAAAATAGGTCAGTGATTTACTGGACACCCGGTATATACTGTAATGTATTTTATGGGAAGTATAATTTTAATTTAAAATTTCATTTTAATTTTAATAACCTTATCAAGATATAAAGGATGAAAACTGTCTCGATACTTGACTTTTTCGACCAGTATAGAGATGCAAGAAATAGGATCATGTTCTTCAGCCTAATAAAGTTAAGATTCATAAGCTTATTCACAATCCTACTAAGGATAGCCACCTGTTTTAAAAGTTAATTAAATTATTATTATTATTATTTGTTTGATTGTAATATTTTTTTATTATATTTTTTACAATTCTGTAAGAAACAAATAAAGAAAATCGTATATCAATAACGAAATTAGAGTTGTTCAAAAGTGTTCGAAAGTTGTATTAACTCTCGGCGAGGAATCTTTGAGACCAATGAAAGGAACAAAATAACTCTTACTCTAAACACGTTCTTCATTTTTCTCATATTGCGTTGATTTCTTATGAATGCCATAAAACAAATTCGTATGATGACGGCGAGTATATTGTTTATATGAGTTACAAAAGTAGTATTAAAAGCATCAAAATTAATAATACCTAATTATTTTTTTATAAAGAATTATACATACATATATATTTCGGTTTTAAACATCGAACAAGTTATAAATCTGGCAGAGCTCCACGACGAATTTAAGAGATATTAACTTAGAATATTATCTGATAAATGCAAAATAAAGTACTGCCATTTCGTATAGGTTACTGAAATAACAAGTAAAAATGTCACTTTTTTAATTGTTTAAAAAACTTTGATTTTTTTTTTTTCACATTAATATCTGTGGAAAAAAATTTTGAAATTTTAATTTTGCTCTGTTTGTCATTATTATTTATTATAAAACAAATAATTATTATAATAGATCATAAATTCTCTGAACTGCAGCACACAAACTATTTATTTATGGCAAAAAAATACTACTATCTACAATATGTCTAAATGGACAAAAATCGAAAGACACGCAAGAATAGTACAACAAAATCATGAAAAGATTATCGATAATTTTCCACGTAGTTCTGTATTAAATCTCCATAAAAAGATATATTTTTTAGCACTTTCCAATAAAGCTGAAAAGTGCTTATGGTTTCGATTTGTCTGGCCGTCTGTTCGCGCTCTAACTCTTGTATATATGCTCGGATTGCCATAAAAATTTTGGACGTTATTGACGTTAGCCCTAGCACGAACCCAATTGAAAATTAAGTTTTTACAATGATTAGTTTATTTGCACGGGCAGTTAAACATTTTCCATTACATTATGACCTATGTGGGAAAATCGTTTTAAATGAATTTTTAAGATGTTACACCTGATCAAGCATATTCTAATTTATATGAATCAATGAAGTAGACTAATATATGTATGCTGTAAAATGTACTGTGAAAAGAATAGTAATAATTCATTTACAGGCCACACAAAAGATTTTCATAATAATAAAGGGGGAAATTGTTTGCGACACATTTTAATTATGTTAAACGATTTCATGTATAATCAAATTAATATACGTCTGATCAATCATACAAATCAATGATATAAATGATACAAATTGAAATAACTTAATATGAGTTATTTCATGCATAATGCAATGTGCATAGTATTTACAGGGACACACAAACTATTTCAAATAGTATATTCTATCCAAAGTTCTATGTATTATCAATGATGGCTGTTGCATGGATGAAATGCGTTTTAAATTATGATATGTGCTTTTAAGTTTCACTAAATATATGTACATTGTATAGTGTGTATAAATGCTAATAGTTATACAATTTAGATACACAGGGTTACACAAAAGAGCTCGGACTGATTACTGAATATAAGCGCAATTTTCTAAAAAGTAGTTTTTAAATAAATGATGAATTTTTAAGTTGAATTGAATACAGTTTACTATAGAAATGTTTGTAGAATATAGATAAAATGATATACAGGGTTAGGCAAAGAACTGGATACAGAGTCGCCTCAGGATGGAATTTCTGGAAATGTAATTTTAGGAGCTTAAAGAGTATTTTTGTATGAACTAAATTTTAGCAAAATACTTTCACGTAATAAAGCTATTAGATAAACTACAGGACTAAACAAAAGTATTCAAGTATGTTTCCATCTATTAGTATCAGTTTCTGAAAGAAAAAAATCAACTAAATAGGCGTTTTCTTGCAAGACTAAACTTACTCATTATATTGTGTATGTCTATCAACCGACAGATGAAACACAAGGCTGTTCAAAAAATTGGAATAGATATTTGGTTATGGACAGTAACACCTTATTTCCCTGGATAACGAAATTTTATTAAAGCATTCAGGAAGTGTTGGAAAGCGCTCCATGATCTACGCTTAAAGCATGAATTTTCTTACGTGTTTTTTTTCTGTCAATCGTATGAGATGGATGAAATATAAGAGACTGAAGTTCTAGGGGGGGGGGGTGGATACTAAACAAGATATTGGCATTAAGATAAGCATTGTTCAGTAATTGTGTTGGCTTCTTGTTTAAATTTGTTTAATGAACGTTGTTTCTAATATACTTTATTTCATTTTTATAACTGCTCATATCATAAAATAAAGTCTTATTAAAAAGAATATATATATATATATATATATATATATATATATATATAAATTCATAGAGAAGCATTCGCGCTTAAACATGTAGAAATAACTCTGTCTCCTAGCGTTAAATTATCGACAAGCTTGGCGATACTTGGCGAATTATTGCCAAGTTTAGGGCAGTAGTAGATTCTCATAAATGGAGCCAATCTGACTGAAAATATATTTCTCAAAATTTCCTTTCAAATAAATGTTTTGGACAAAAAATGGGGTTCTTTTAACTGGAATTAACAAATAACTTTTTTATTTTTAAGTAAGATTTCTTGAACGCTTGATTGAGCACCTATCTTTTAATTTTAGTACATGTCTGAAAGTGAATTAAAAATATAAACGTAAAGCTGATTTTCAAAGATATTACTTTTTGAAAGCAATATTTCAGAAATGTTTCAGTAATCTTTGCCCCTTTTCTAAATCGAAATTTAGTCGATTTCTGCACAGTTTCTGCAATAAAAGAAAAAGAAGATTTTTTTCTCTAAAATGACAGTGATAAAAATAATTTTCATATGCTGCCTATAATAAATCATACCAAACCATAATTGTGAAAATTAATATATTTTTAACCATGTAATGTGCCACAAAAATGTAATTTACACATCTTTTTTAATCACTTTATTAATCAAATAAAGTTACTATTATTTAAAAACAAATGTTTTTATCATCAAAAGGCATAGCTACATTTGTAAGTCATAAAACACTTTTGATACTTATAAATAACTAATTTTGACATGAGAACTAATCAACGATAATGTATCACGGAAGTGGAAAATGTATTATTCACTAAAGCAATAAATTAATTATAAATATTCTCTAAGTTACTTGGGGCTGAACTAAAAAAGACATTAATATATGAAGTTCGAAACATTTCTCAAGCATATTCTGTGCCTCCATCAACTTGTTACATGTATCATTATGATAAATTTTAAATTTGTGAAATATTACACTATGCTAAGCTGAGTTGAATGAAAGCTTGTAGTGCGAGGAGTTTTAGCGTTTATGCAAATTAGTTTGAGCAAAAACAATAACTTTCAGTAGAATAAAAATATAATATAGTATAATAATAATAATTTAATAAAATATCTCTACCTTACAGACATGATTGTTTTAACAGCTTATGAGTCTCAATAAATATATATTATTATTATTACTTTTCTAATCAAATGAAGTTATTATTTATTTGAAGAGAATAATGTTTTACTCATTAAAAGCTATAGCTCTGTTACTGAGTCATAAACGTAGTACCTATAAGTAATTATTCTTGATTTGAGAACTGATAATCATGATAGTGTAGCTCGCAAACGGAAAATAGGTTATTCCTATAAGCAATCAATTAATTATAATGATTTTCCTGATGATTTGTGGCTGAACTAAAAATAGTTATTAATATTCAAATTTCGTAAAACTTTTCAAGTTAGTATCTTTTAAATTTTCATCAATTCGTCACATGAATCATTAAGATAAGTTTTAACTTTTATGTTATTTTGTTTTATCAAAAACAAAAATTCATAGATACAATAATAATAATATGTGTAATGAAATATCACTACCATGCATTTAAAACATATTTAGAACAGAATATAAATCTTATATATCTATATATATTTCATATTAATCAATTTCTTAATTAATTTTCAGTAGTGAAATTACGCCTGATATTTTAGAAACGTGAATATTCATACTTCTACTAAGCGTAATACCAACTTAGTCCCCGGCATAGACATTTTTCACTAAGTTGGTATTACGCTTAGTAGAAGTATGAATATTCACGTACCTTATGTATATAGTTTTAACTTTTATGCTATTTTAATTGATTACAAATAATAATTCATCGATACAATAAAATATGTGTAAAAAAATATCCCCACATTGCATTGAAAGCTTATTTAAAACAGCTTACGAATCTTATGTATATATATACATTACTATTAATTTTGCTTTATTAATCAAAATAAGTTATCGTTTATTTTCAAAGAATAAATGTTTTACTCATGAAAAGCTATAGTTCTAAGTCACACACCATTTCTGATACTTATAAGTAACTACTCTTGATTTAAGAACTACTAATCAATGATAATGTAGCCCGCAAACGGTATATAAATTAAATATATATAGGACAGTTGCACCATAAAATTTAACTAATAGTAACACATTGCTCAGTGGTGCACAAAAAAAGAATTTTAATATACATTAGTACATATTAAAATAAAATAAAACTTTCAACGTTTCGCGCCGTCTTCTGCGGGCGTCTTCAGGAAAATATGAAATGGAAGGACTACGTTTGCATCTTGTTCGAGAGATAATATTTCTACTAAATTAAAAACGAAATGAATTAAATTTTTAAAAATGTTGCCAATTACACGTGAGTAAAACTTATAATATTGCAAGGAAATAAAAATTTTAAGGTTTTATGATGTTATGCCATATTTTTGGTATATTGTAGGATAAATTATCATTACATGGTTTATTTTCTCGTGCTATGATTTTGATGGATTCTATTATTTTACATTGAACTGGGTTATTGCATGGAACCATGATTTTGGCTTCCTCAAAATTAATATGGCAACCCTTCTTCGCCAAGTAGAAGCGAGCAAGGGCAGTATTCTGTTTATATTGTTCTATATTAGGTTATATAGAATAATATTAGGTTATTAGGGCTATATTATTTTACTTTATTAGGTAAATAAATTATTCACACAAGCAATCAATTAATTATAGAGTTTCTCTCTCTGACTTGTGGCCGAACTAAAAAAGTTTTTAATATTCGAAGTTCCTAAAACTCCTCAAGTTATTTTTTTTACTCCATGAACCTGTTATGAATCATTTGGATAAAAGTTTAAGTGTATGAACTATTACAAGCTGCTCGTGATTAATGTTGAACTCAATGAAAGTATATATTTTGCGGAGTTTAACGTTTATGCAATTATTTTTAAGTAAAAATAGTAATCCTGCGATAGAATAGAAATATGCTTAATAAAATATCACTACCATGAATTCACAATTTATTTATAAAAGCATACGAATCTTATGTATACAATAATATTACTGTTACTTTATTAATCAAATAAAGTTTTTGTTTACTTTAAACGAAGTATGTTATATTCATGAAAACCTATAGTTCTATTTGTAAGTATTAAATCATTTGTGATACTTATATGTAACTATTCTTGATTTAAGGAATATCAATCAGAGATAATGGAGCACGCAAACAGAAAATAAATTATTCACACAAGCAATCAATTAATTATAGATTTTCTCTCGGCGACTTGTGGCTGAACTAAAAAAGTTATTAATATACAAAGTTCCTAAAACTCCTCAAGTTATTTTTTTACCTCCATGAACCTGTTATGAATCATTAGGATAAAAGTTTAAGTATATGAACGCTGCCATTGATTAATGCTGAACTCAATGAAAGCATATATTTTGCGGAGTTTAGCATTTATGCTAATTATTTTTAAGTAAAAATAATAATCTTGCAGAATTTTACTGATAGTTTGTCGCTGAACTAAAAAAGTTATTAATATACGAATTTTGTAAAACTTTTCAAGTTACTATCTTTCTAAATTTCATCAATTTGTTGCATGAATAGTTAACCGTTTATACGCCGAATTAATATCGCACTGTAATTATAATTTTGTTTTTCCTATATTACAGCTTCAAATGTTTTAATTTATGCATACAAATTTAGAAAATAACAAAAAACAAATATTTCTGCAGATTTTTTGTTTGTTTTAATTTCAGTGTTCGCATTTTAGAACATGATTATTGATTGACAACATATGCAAATATAACAAATTATTTTCCGCTATATGCTGTTGTAATTGCTCTTCAGAATTTTCTCGAATTCCAAAAACATTTAGATTCCTAGCGGTAAAATTTAAGTAATATAAAGAAAACGGTAAGAAAAAATGTATTTTTATGTAAATTAATAAATTAGTATTTTCCTTATACTTGTGATAAATGCTTAAACATAAATATTTTTTTTCAAAAGTTGAAATCAGTCTTATATTTTATAGGAAAAATAAAGACATCGTTATTACGTTGTAAAATATAAGTTTTGTGTTACAAATAACGCAATGTTCCCATTTGGGAAGATTGGCGTTTAAAAGATTAAGATAAGTTATAACTTTTATGCTATTTTCTTTGACCAAAAATAATAATTCATCTATACAATAAAAATTTGTGTAATGAAATATCACCATCATGCATTTTAAATATATTTAGAACTGAATATGAATCTTATGTCTATAGTTTTAACGTTTATGCTATTTTGTTTGATTAAAAATAATAATTCATCGATACAATAAAATATGTGTAAAAAAAATCACTACTATGCATTGAAAATGCATTTAAAACAGCATACAAAACTTATTTATATATATTCATTACTATTAATAGTCCTCTATTAATCGAAAGTAATTATTATTTATTTTAAGGGGTCATACGACTGTTAAAAGTCGAAAAATCACAAAAATTGTATCTTTTTAGACATTGTATCTTTTTAGACATTCTATATCTTGAAAAGTATAAGCCTTAAAGTCATAATTTTTTTATGTTAATTGATCAATGTTTTATGTATGCACATATATCTCATTCTTGTTTGAAAGTTTTAAAAAAATTGTTTTAGAGATTCTTAAATAAGAAGTTTGCTGTGGAAGAAATGTGATATAAAAGATAACGCACTTGAATACTCAAATGGTATTAAATTTAAAACAAAATTTCTGTTTTTACGCGTACTACAAAAAGTAAAAGTTAACTTGAACATAAATTTGTTTATATTTAAACCATATTTCTATTTTAAAAATTAAACTGAAAATATTGTATTTTTCCCTAAAAAAATTAAATTTTATCTATGCATAGAAAATGTATCCTTTAGTAATCTGAAAGCAAATTTAGGTTCAATTTCAAGAAAATAGCATTATGTATCATCTGTAAAAATTTTCTTGAAAAAATATTAAATAGCTTTAGAGATAACATGTGCATTATGTGAAATCACTTTGATTTTTTTTTAAATTATTTTGCTGAAACTGTTTATAGTAAACAGCTGACACGTTTTTAATCATAACTTCCGTAATTATGGGAATGTTTTCAAGCAGTTTGTCTTAAAATACGCAGAAAAGGCTAATCTTTCATACAACAGTTTTTCAAAAAATCGAATATTTTTACGGTTTAACAGTCGTAATACCCCTTAAAGAATAAATGTTTTACTCTTGAAAAGCTACAGTTCCAAGTCATAAAACATTTGTGAAACTTATAAGTAACTAATCTTGATCTACTAATCAATGCTAATGTAGCACGCAAACGGAAAATAAATTATTCACACAAGCAATGAGTTAATTACAGTGTTTCTCTCGGTGACTTGTGGCTGAACTGAAAATGTTATTAATACATGAAGTTCCTAAAACTCCTCAAGTTATTTTTTTACTCCATGAACCTATTATGAATCATTAGGATAAAAGTTTAAGTACATGAACGAGTATACGCTACCAATGATTAATGCTGAACTTAATGAAAGCATGTATTTTTAACGTTTATGCTAATTATTTTTAAGTAAAAAAATAGTCCTGCAATATAATAGAAGCGTGCTTAATAAAATATCGCAACCATGCATCAATAATGTATTTGTAGCAGCATATGAATTCCAGTATATATGTATCAGGTAATTGGGAAATGATGCCGGAGATATACTATAAATGGGGAATTGGGGAATTGGGGGGATATAACACTACAAAACAAGCAAAAATTGTGTAAGGGCGTGTAAGTAAATTTTATCTTGAAAATGGCTCAAACAATTTTAACCAACTTTTGTATTCTAGTATTTTCTGGTATGAGAAGACCAAAAGAGTTAGATAACATGTACAAAAAAAATATTGTTGAGTCATTTTGAATCATTATGAGTCAGGATCAAAATACTGATATCTGTAAAACGGCTAAATCGATTTTAAATTAAATTTCGTATCCCACCGGTTTCAGGCACGAGAAGATAAATGGGATCGGTTAAATGCTCAAAACATTTTGATTAGAAAGTCATTTTGAGGTTATGTGGGGCAAGCTAAATTTATCTAGAAACCGACTCAAACGATTTTGACTATTTTTTGTAATCTGCCATATGAGATCATGGGAAGATCATTGAGATAAGTCACATGTCTGAAAAAATTCGACTAGTGGATCATTTTTGGGCACTGTAGATCAAGCTAATTCTATTTAGAAAACGGCTGAAATGACTTTGACTAAATTTTATCTTTCATAGTTTTCAGGCTGAAGAAAACCATTAGGCTGGGTCATATATTCAAGAAATTTGAATAACGATTTATTTTGTGTCATTGTGCATCAAGGGCCAAGCTAATTCAATATGGATCAGTCTATTTTGACTAACTTTTGTATCTAGCCGTTTTCGGGCATGAGAAGACTATTAGGCCAGGTCATATGCTCGTTAAATTTGAATTAGTGGATCATTCTTGGGTCACAATGGGTCAATCTAATTTTATTTCAAAAACGGCTTAGTTGAATCAGACCTAGTTTGGTATCTAGCCGTTTCTGAAACGAATGAAGGCTAATGGTCAAGGTGACATAGTTCAGAAATTTTGATTAGTGAGTCATTTTTGAGTCAGTGTGGGTCAAGATAATTCTATTTAGAAAACAGGTCTAACGGTTTTGACTATTTCGTCTTCTATAGTTTTTCGGATCGAGAAGACCATTGGGCAAAGTTCATGTGTTAAAGTTCATGTGTTTAAGTAAATTCGATTAGTAAGTCATTTTGGATCCGAATTGGCTAAGATTAAGCTAACTGTATCTAAAAATGGTTCAAGCGATTTGACAAAATTTTGTATTATATCGTTCCTGGAAACGAGAAGATCATGGTACTAGACTACATGCTCATGAAATTCCGATTAGTGAGTCATTTTTGAGTCACTACGGGTTAAGATAATTTTATACAGAAAACGGCGCTAATACTTTTGGTAAAATTTTATATTGTATCGTTTTCGGGCACGGATAGATTACCGGATTAGGGCATTTGTTGAAGAGAATTAGGTTAGTGAGTCATTTTGAGTCACTTTTGGTCAGAGTAAACAAACTGTGTCTATAAAGCGTGTCAAAAGATTGAAAATTTATTCTGTTACATCGTTTCCGACACAAAGTTAGCTTTTTGGGTGACTATGAGTCAAGTTGAAGCTAATTTTATCTAAAACAGCTCAAACGATTATGATAAAAAAGTTTACTTTACCGTTTTCGGCCTCGATAAGTGACAATTGTCATATATTCCAGAAAATCAGATTAGTTGTTCATTTCGAGATCACAATGGTTTAATATAATTTTGTTTAAGATACGGCTTAAACGTTTTTGACTAAATTATCAATTTTACAGTTATGGATTAACAGAAGACCATTGATCTGAGTTAGCTGTTACAGCCGGATTCGTGCGTTATTAGGTCACTTTGGATGAGAGTAAGTCTAATTTTATCTAAAAAAGGGTTCAAACGGTTTTTACTAAATTTTATCCTCTACTGTTATGGAATGATCACAGACCGCTAGTCTCAGTCATATATTCTACAAAATTTAAATAGTAGGTCACTGCGGCTGATTGCAGGTCAAGGTAGTATTATCTAAGAAATGCTCCGATGAACTTAACTAAATATTGTATCCTCCCGTGTTCAAACACGTTAAGACAATTGGGCTAAGTCTATGTTTTATAAAATTCTCTTAATGGTTATGCTTGGGGAGACAAATTATTTTCTTCTAAGAAACTTCTGAACTTTGACTAAATTTTGTATCCTACTATATTAGAATACGGGAAACTATTACACTTTGTCACCAAATTTGACCATATTTGGCAAAAAATAGATTTTCTGCATGTTGAATAATTTTCTAGAAATTCCGCAATAACACATTATATGAAACCAAACCAATGAGTGTCAAATAAAAAATGTAATTTGTATTGATGTCTTTTCATTGTAAATATATAAGTAATGTAAATTTTAGAAACAAGTACCTACATAATTTTCATACTGATTGTTTCTGTAAATATGTTCTGTTAAAAAATAAAATGCTTTATATAAATAACACAGCGAGAACCTTACAGTGGGAAAAATATATCTAGTTAAATAGAAAGCTAAATTTGTCCTATTTATGATCGGATATTTCCGCTGTTAAGACATTAAGTTTAGTAGAGACAAAATTGAAATAATAGTATAGTGAATAAAATGCAACATGCACTTCAATATTTAATTGTTATATGCACTCAATAATTCGTTTTCCCACTGTTTAAATGATTGACAAATTTAATGTTAATTAAACTCGTGTAAATGTGGCATGTTCCCCCATATATAAGGGGAAGATAACAACAGTTATATGAGAAGATGCAACACCACAGAAAAAGAAAAATAATAATACTAATGTTGTAATATTACCTGTGAATTAACAATAACTATTGTCAAACGAACAAATCTATAATCTAAAATCGTTTTTTATTTTACTCTGCTAAAATTAATATTGGTACAAAGATGCATAATAAATCATTCAATTCGAACTATCAAGATTGTAATGTTCGAGCAACTAGTTCTTGCATTTGATGCACTGAATCCAACCACTTTTGTGAACTTGACTTTTTTAGTAGGATAAAATTATCCTTTATGTACAGCGGAAAAAATATCGTCAATAGCCTTATCAAAATAATCGTCAGTGATATCAAGATGAATGTCTTCACTTGAGGAAGACGTTTTTATATGTCTTTTTTTCTTCTCTTTTTACTATATACTTATTACTATACCTTTTCCTGATGTTCTAAGACCTTTTCCTGTATCGTTTTTCTCTTCTCTCATGCAGTTAAGACATCTTTTGTTTGTTTCTCACACCCATATGAGTTAGGTTTTCTAAATTGAGGAATAAGGTGATTGCTTCTAGGTAAGAAATTTTATTTTCTGTGCCGGTGGAGGATAAACTGCTGGTGACAGTCCATTCCCATATGCTCTACGAGTGTAAGCCTACATGATTGGTTGATGGAAACAACTGTTGATGTAGGTCCATTCTCAGATGCATCGCTTTTGGAAGAAACAGCTGTATCACTTCTGGTTCAATGAGAGATAGTAAACGCATGTTCTGGTATTATTTATGGGTTATAGGATAAATCCCAGTAACTGAAAAACCCGAAGTGCCATTTCACACTGTTTCTGACTTGCTCCAAGCAGTGTTATGAATAAGTCAAAGCTAAAATTTTGAAATTTATGGTGGCGATATTTTTATTTTGGCTTGTATCGAATCCACCCATTCTGTGTCGCTAATATATTTTCTATGTTTTGAAAAATGAGCGATCAAGTGCATGTAGTACATGGCGGTGTAACTTGGAAGAAAGAAATTAATTGATTTATTGTCTCTCTTAATTTTAATTTATTTTTAAACCATGTTGCGTCTCCAAAAAAGTATAGGTAGATATCACACTCGTTTACTTTCGTAGATATCACACACGTTTACTTTCGTACTGCTGCAAGCTTATGATTGGATCTGCATGTATTTTGTATGTAAATGAATGTGGAACTGAATCATATGGCTAATATCTTATTTGAAATAAAAATAAATTTTAAATATGTATTTAAAAAATAAGAAGATATTTATTCTTCAGGTTAATGCACACAAAAGCACCCCCCCCCCCAAAAAAAAACAAACAGGCGATACAGAGAGACAGATGGCGAGAATTAAGATGAAATCACAAACCACGTGCACACTGGTACAAGACTCCTCACTTATCGCTTCAGTATTGCCATCTGTTGACACATAAAATTACTAGGAATAAGCTTGCACTTTCCCCGGATAGACCTTGTGTTAATTTAAAGTAGAACTACAAATCAACAATTTTCAATTACAGACAAATCATTTCTCACTAATGCAATGAAAATAAGAAACGGGCCAGGCCTTTCGAAAAATAAAATTTAAACTGTATAAGCTGTAAAGAAGACCTGCGGAAATTTTTTAGGTAAGAGCAGAACTGGAAGAAAATGGAGCCCATTTTTCGAATCCTATTGAGAATCTATGTAACATTACTATTTCTATCATCAATAATGGTGAATGCTTTTATAACCTAAATAATGCATTCGTTAAATGAATACGGCCACGTAATAGAAATAGAACAAGCTTTGAGCGTATAATATACAAAAATCAGGGATGTCTGATATTTTAACATTGAAAACTATTGTTTTCAGCAATGGTAAAGTAAAAAAGAATTGTGTATCTGTAATAATATTGACAGTTAATTCTGTGCATTTTTCTCGCCTTTTTTATGTAAAAAGACCGTTGCACGCAGTACCAAACAATTTGGGAAGAACTTACCTGTATTTCAGAAATTATGTTACTCTAAGGAAGTTTTTAATTTTATTATTACATGCTTCCACTTAATTTTTTATGTAAGGTACCCTGGGGTAATAACGCCAGACGGGGTAATAACGCCAAGTGCTAATATTTTGCATAATTATGAAATAATCTGGTAAATGACACCCATGTGTTCTGCGCAGAAGGGTTTTGAGTCATATAAATCGCAAAAAACAGCTTCAAGTTAATTTGTTTCATTTTTAGGTCTTATTGTTTTTACAAGCAACTAAAATTAACGCTTGATCTAAAATTTGCGAGATAAGGTTTTTGATGCGAAGACTATTTTTTTTATCCGAAAATACTTTGTTTATTACATAAATTTGTAGTACATTTCATGGACTTTCAAAATGTTGTTGACGATTTTGGATATCGTCTCGAAATAATTTTTAATTTAAAATGTACAGCGCAATAACTATAACGGGGTAATAACGCCAATCCTAGCAATTTTTACCCCGGTTGATTCCCTACAGTGGCTGAGCTACATCCTAAATATTGATTCTAATAAACACAGTTAAAACTGTGAAATGTTTCTAATAATTATATTTAAACGCTCCTTTTTAAGCAAAAAGAAGCTCACGGTCTGATATTCTTTTTCCCCACCCACCCCCCCTCCCCACACCACACCTTTATTTTTCTTACACTTTCACGAAAAAATGAACATTTTCAAAAGCTTAGGATGCAATTTGTCAATTTCTGGAGCTGGGAGTTTGTATTTTTAGAATTGCGCAATCTACATGCAATCAATCCAACTTATTTCATTGTTTTGTTTGCATGGCGTTATTACCCATATAGGTGGGTAATAACGCCAAATAGCATTGGTCAAGAAATCACGCCATTACATTTTATGTATTCATATCTGTTAAATTATTTTTTTAATATAGATAGTCAATGAGTTGCTGTATCAAATCATATATTTGTTTGAAAAATACAAGCTAAAACTGAGCCGTGAAAATTGCTAGAACCTTAACGTGGCGTTATTACCCCAGGGTACCTTAGTTAAAAAGAATTTAGCATTTCGCGGCGATTTTTCCACATTAGTAAAAGAAATTTGTTTTGAATATTTTAATATAGTAAATTTTGTTCAGTTTGCTAAAATGTTATTAATAATTCGGACAGTATTTTTTCAAATTTTCACTGTTTTTTATAAATTTATTGTGAGACTTTTAGTGTTTTCTTTTTTTAGGTCACAGACTATCAAAGTCTGAGAGATTATGTACCTACTCGTTCTGTATGTATGCATCGTGCGTGCCTGTGAAAGTACATACATACGTACGTAACGCGATAACTCATGATAAAAATATTTGATTTACTTGAAATTTTGGATATAAGCATATTATGATTAGGCGTTTTTCTGATTAATGTTGAGACTTCTTTCCATAAATATAAGAAGGGGAACGGGGGCTAATGCCCCTCTTCTTATATTGTAGAAAGAGTTTTTTCATGCCAAATTATCAGTTTTCATTCAAAATTTAGGTATAGGATCAATCTGATGAGGCACCTACGTGATGAGTATTGGATGTTCATTGGTTAAATATTAAGATTGTGAATGAGGGCTAATGCTCCTCCCCTTATTTTTTTAAATGGTTTTTTCACGCAGTATTATCAGATTTCCTTCAAATCTTAGATATAGGATCCTTCTGATGAGGCACCTCCGTGATTAGTATTGGGTGTTTATTGGATAAGTATTAAGAAGGGGAATGGGAGCTATTGCCCCTCCCCTGAATTTATATAAATGGTTTTAGGGTAAAATTAGAAAAAAATGTACAAAATAGTATGTTGAAAATTTCCTATAAGAAATTATCTATGTAAATATTGTAAAAGAGAGAGGAAAAAAAAGATCTGCCCATTTTTACAAAGCAGCGATGCCTCTGAAATAAATCAATTTATTATTCTTAGGTACAAAAAGCAATAAAATATTTTAGTCGAAAAGTATAGCAATAATAACTTATTTCTTTTATATGTAAATACAAATAGTTTTACGTATGAAATTTTTAAAAGAAAAAAACATTCAAAAGTAAGTTATTAATTTTTTAAGTTTGATTTTACTTAGTAAAGAACAATCTATTTAATTAATCGATTTTTTAAAAATCTACAGATTATTTCCTATTGCAGTACTCTCATAGCAATACTTATTAATATTCTTATATTTAATTTTATTTAGTAAAGATAAATTTGTTCAAATAAAATACATATTTATAAAGTTGCAAATTATACTTTTGGTGAATTTCTAACACTTTACTGTTTACTTGTAAGAATAATAAATTCTAATTAAAATACGTACAGAAATCGCGTTGTTATGTTTTCTAATGTTTATACACGAATTTCTTTTCTATTCTTCCGAACTAAATTTTTATAATTTTGTTTTTTTATTTCATAACGATACTTGATTTATTTGGTACTTAAATGATTTTTTTTTATCTAAGGAAACATTAACCAAAGCTTTGTTTTTTATCAACTTTTTGAGTTCTTAGGTGTAAAAATCCTATTTAATTGAATTTGTTGAAAACTATAAAATTCCATTTTTTAATTTACATTAGCATAATTATTTAGACTCTGAAGATTTGTTTTTGAATAAAAATTAGCACACTTTCTTTCTCTTTTTAGCCATACATATTTAATTTTTAAAATCATGCCTTAAACGTATTCTGGAAAAATTGTGATATTTCTAATATAAGCTCCTAAAAACACGTTTTTGGAATTTTCTTTCAAATTATTTCTATTTTAGTAAAGTATGTACATTGAATAATTTATATTTTTTTATGATGCATGAGTTTTAAAACATTTATCCTATGTCAATTTAAAAGCTGAATTAAAGTTAATCTGTAGTATATGAACCTGTTAAAAAAAAGAAGCTAATGATCCGGTATCTTTCTAAAAAAACGCTAATTAATTGAGTTGATAGTAATCAGAGCTAGAATTTTGAGCAGACTATATAAAATAAAATCTGTAGTTTTACAGGTGTAAAGTTATAGAAATCTGTATGCTTATTATATTCCTATGTGTATGTACACTGTATGAAAAAAAGATGTAAAACCAGATGTAAACCTTGTTTTTGGAAAGCTACAGAAATATGTAGCTTTACAAAAGAATCTATGAAAATTACAATCATCTTACTAAACTTTTAGCTAAAACCCGGGTTGGACTTCCATAGTTCTATACCAGTAGGTTCCCAACGTGGGGTGCACGCCCCTCAGGGCGGCAATTTGGCTTTCGAGGGGGGCATTTTGAGAATTCTATGAAATTCGGTCATCCTCTTATGATCCTAAAAAATAAATACTTTTGTTTTAGTAACATGAAGCAACAAATAATATAAAAAATCTTTTACAGTATAAATTTTCCGGTTTAAAACTTAAAAAAAAATATTTTTTAATTGATTTTCGATAGAATAGGAAATCAAGCCGCTATTGCCAGATACTGCACGTTTGATCAACCAATTAAAACGCGTCTTATTACAGATTTTGATTTTAGGATCCTACAGTGAATATCTTAATCTGGCTGATAGTTAATTATAGAAAATTTTAGCCGTTCTAGGAAAGAATTACTACAATAATTCAGCGGGAACGTCCCTTCATTATGGGGTTTACGTTTTCTAAATTATATATTCGATGAGTTCTTTGGCGGTTTTCTGTTCTTAAATGATTTAGATCCCGATCTTGTTTTTATGTATAATGCTGAGACTGCAACTAAATATCCTAATTCAAAAAAATTTGCTAGAAAAATATTCTTACCCTTCACATCTTCATACCTTGCTGAATGTGGGTATAGTGCAATAAACGATTTACTACTAAAAAAAAACGACTAGATATCACTAAACGAGTGGATTTGAGATCAAAGCTGACAAAATTAGTGTCTCTTATAAAATCTCTTTGCAGTCAACTTCAAGCACAAGAATCTCATTAATTTTCATCTATTCATCTTAAATGTTATAATTTGAATTTATTTTAATATATATATTATTTATTTATTTATTTTTAATGTCAGCAATTAAAATGACAGAAACATAATCAAGAAACATCCAATTAAAGTTATTTTTGTGTATCGAAGTTCACTATTAAATATTTGAAGATCTAGTTTGCTTTCTTTCATTGTTGCATATTATTATTACTAATATTAGATCGGGAAGCGGCTGCACAAACCATCAGCTTATCAAGTTGATGACTGAAATTCATGAACTAGAAAAAATTTGATTCGCATGTCAAAATGCAACTGATCTACCAAGTCATATCTTAGTGGAAAACACCTGCAAACCCGATTTTAGTGGTTAACTAGTAGATTTACTATTTGTTTTCTTACTAGCAGTCCTCTATGTTTTCATGCTTTTGACTGCAGTAAAGCACTATGATAAACTTACCGATCAATCACTAAAATCATGTCTTCAGTGGTTTCCACCAAGATATGATTTGGCAGACCAGTTGCATTTTAATATACGAATCGAGTTTTGTCTAATGCTGAAACTTCAACAATCAACTCTATGAGGTGATGATTCGTGCCGCCGCCGCTTCCTGGTCTATATTATTAACGATTGCTTCCTGAATACATTTCTTTCGTTTATGTTCATTTTTTTATTACCATTCTTTTACATGTTTACGTTTTTTTTTTCATTCCATTTTTAAATGGGTTTTTTAAACTTCTTTAAATGGAATAACAGCTCAATTTTTATGTAATAAGAATTATTTTTCAGAGAGAGGGGAGGGGGGTCATCAGGGTTTTAGATGTGATTTGGTGGGGCATGGCGTAAAAAAGGTTGGGAAACACTGTTCTTGACATTCCATTTCCCGAAACATTATTTGATTTACTGTGCAAAGGCGTATTTGTTACGTGCATTTTTGTTATTTTATTATTATTAAAAAGTTCTAGGAGTCGCAGTTTTTAAGGCTATAGTCGCATTATAAACATTTTAATTTTAATGTGCGATTTTAAACACTTTGTTAAATATCTCGAAAAATGCATGAGGAGTTATCCTGAAACTCTAAGTGTGTAAACATAATAGTACAAGCCATGCATTTCCGTAAAGATTATGTCCCGAAACTCCATAGAAGACCATCAAATAATTGAAAAAGAAAGCAATATTTTTTTTATATAACCCTGTCAAAATAATATAACAAAAGCGCTCAAACTGTTGATTATGTTTAAGTGACTTATTGACTAACAGTAACTATTGATTTATCCGAATACAGTAGTATGTGCCATATTGTGTATTCTACATTGATACTAATCCATGAATAAATGGATACAGTCCTTCATCTCTTTGCTTCATTTTGGAAATAACGGATTTTGAGCTTAATCTACCAACGATCATTTTCTCAAATTTCAAGCTATGTTTCTGATACTTTTACAAAAGTTGCTCTATACACTTTACTAACACAATATGAAACGGAAATTTTGACAGCGCTTACGCATGCGCAATGAAAAATTATTTAGTAAATTTGCTCATTTTTCATACAATTTTCACTATTTTTTTATTTTAATGTTTAATTTTAATTCTGATTACAGAGTACTATGTACAATGTTGTTTCTCATATTTTCGAAAAATAACATTATTTTATGTTACGATCTCTGCAAATTATATGAAAAAACTTGGGATTGCCTTTATAAAAATCTCAATTTCTCTGCGAGTATACATGCTATCCTTATGAAAATGAACACAATATATTACAATAAACCACCTAATCATATTTTACAGTTTGAGCGCTTTGGATACATTAGTTTCAACAGGCTTATCCAAAATATATTCATTCTTTTTCAATTTGTTGATGATCTCCTATGGAATTTCAAGAAAAATTTTCACGGAAATGTAAGATCTGTACTATTATATATACACACTTAGAATTTCAGGATCATTCCTCATGAATGTTTCTAGATATTTAACAAAATGTATAAAATGGCCACCTATGACCATTTAGTGTAACAGTAATAAATTTTGTATTCATGCATTTTTGCACAGTACTGGCTGTGGATAGCACAGATAGTGACATTTTATTATAACAAATTGTAATTAACTGGTAAATTTTAAATCTGAAAATTGTAGCTTTAACTAGATCTGAAAAAAAGATTTTATAAGCGGTAAACTTTCTTTCTAGACGTACTTAGCATTGTATCTAGCTAATAAGTCGTTTTAAATTTATAATCGTATTTTTTTTACTTGGATTTCGTAAATAAATTTCGGTGATTTTAGCATTATTTTCAAAGAGTTTTACTTTGAAAATGTTGTTAAGTCCTTTTAAATGTGTTGGAATTGATTTGTGTAAAATATGTTTATTGGTTATACACTTTTCGATCAAATCATTATATTACTTCTTATTGTAGAAGAAAACGTATACTGTGTCATATCATTATAAAGATAAACGTTAATTTTTTTATCGCAATCATTCTTTAATTTTTCTAATCTATGTCATTTATCAATTTGATGTAATTGTATAGACATATTTTTATTCATGAAAACTTTTATGTTCTAGAACTGAAAAAATTCTAGAAGAAATTTTGTTTATCAAACATCTTATCTTACTTCATAGATAAAGTTGTTCATACTTTTAAAGCAAACTGTTTCTGATACCACAACCTCTAATTTATGCATGCATACCACGCAAATTTAAAATTATTTATTCATGTTTTCGATAAACATTAGAGAAAAGTGTGATGATTTCACCTTTTTACTTTTTCGCTCTTGGCCTAAATAACTTCTTATAAGAAATTTAAATTTATAGAAATTGAATATTGAGATCAAATGACAATGAACGAAATATATAAGGCAAAATAAATGTAAATGACAACCGAATACATTATTGGTTTAATTTAAAAAAAACGAGAAGAATTTTGAATTTAAATGAAAACCAGTATAGATTATTGAGAATTACTTGTTCTTTTTTCATCATATTTTAAACATAGAATAATGTACGGCATAAAAATAAACATACTGAGCATGTCTTAATTTTAAGCATTCAACGATTTTCTTTAAACCGTTAAAAACGATAGTTATATATTTCGTTATAAAAAATTAAAATTGTATCTATAAATATTTTTTCCATATATGAAACAGTATTTTGCCTGCTAATCATAACGTTAAAAAGTTGAAATACAAAATTTAGGATGCATTCTGCTATCCACATCATTTACATTTTTGCAAGTGCTGTTGTCCTAAATAAATCGAGAAAGTCAGAGAAAAATTCTAGAATGAAACTAAGAATTTTGTCTTTACTCCCCCCATCCTTTATCACCCACCCTTGGTTTGGTCCGTACGTTTACATAGAAACTTTTGGAGGTTTGCGCACTCTCCAGTGAAGAGTGCTCCAGTACGCTTCGACGTACTTGTCCGCATTTTTAAAACTTTAGACTTGAAGTAACATCACATCGTTTTATCGTGATGACTTACACGCATGCGATACAAAACCTAGATATTTTTAAATGTATTGTTTTGTATGTGCACCATTTAGCATTTTGTATTTATTTTGAATACATATTTATAAGTAGAATTTGGGGTGCAATTGTCCAGTTTATAATTATGTTTAAGATGTATTAACCCTTCTGTAATTTAAATATACATGTACATGAAGAGTGTTTCTGCTCAAATGTGACAAAAACGAATGCGAAAAACGAATACGAAATAAAAACAGTTCATGTATTTTTTTTAAATAATTGTGAAGCTGTGAATATTATTCACACTCTATATAAAGATATTTTGCACAAAATAAAAAATTAGCAAACAATATACCTACCTATTCAATATAATACCTTTCTGTTGTATAAACAACAATTTATAGTGCAAATTTACTCTTTACTAATAAGAAACCTTTTTTAAAAAGCTTATGTTTCCACTTAGAAACCGTGAATATGGTTTTTCCAGTTAAATAGTATTAAAAAATACATCCTTGTGGAGAGAAATTCTACTTCAGTTTAACTTAAAAACACTTAGCTGTATAAAAACAACTTTTCAAGAAATATCTTTCTGCATTATTAGTTTATTCAATTTATTTCAAGATGCTACTTATAACAAGAGCTCTTTTAACATTTAACTCAATATTCTTGGAATCCAGCGCATATTAATTTTTGAATGCATTTTTTGTGCTTAACATTTACAATGCTTCGTTAATATTATTTTTTATTTCAATAAATTTTCTTTGGATTTTTTTTATATAATTTAAATATTAATTTAAACTTTGTATTTTACAATTTATATAGTAGTGTTTTGATAAGATTATTGATAAGAAATTTTATTTATTTTTACAAATAACAAAATTATAATTACTGTTAACCATATACAATGTGTTTTGAATACCATCTAAAACGAGTAAAAGCATAACTTTTCAAATAATTTGTGTATAAATATCCAGGTTATTTACTCAGAAAAAATACAAATTATTGGAGCTTTGAATAGTAATAATAATAGTATCGAACTTAGAATTTCATTCATAAACTCCACAATAAAGAAAAAAAATGTAACAAAATTAAACAAATAAATCTTTTTTTTTCTTCTTTTACTTTTCTCAACAAAGTTGAATATATTTTTTATGAATTGGGACTGTCTGTCCTTTTATCTGTTTATCTGTTTGTCTGGTTGTCAATCTATCCGTCTGTCCGTGCGACAACTCGTAAAAGTATAGTGCGATTACCAATAGAAATGATATATATTATTAGGTTATAATATGTATTGCATGGAAAATGGAGTTTGTATTCCTACTGTTTATTTACAGTGAAACTCAGACAAATTTTATAACATTATAGTTTATGGAAATATATTCTTTGCAGTATCTATCTATCACTATTTAAATATCTACTTAACTAACACTACTTTTCTGAGATGTATCATTTATTTAGGGAATGAACCTTCTTGACTTTAACTTATAAGACAATCTAGCTATAACTATTTTAACATTGTATCCTTAGATAAAACTTATATCTTTATTACAATACTTTATGTTACTATACTCTGTCAAAATTCTAAATCTAAACTATATAAAAAATAGTGTACAATAACTGAAAATTTGTTCATTTTTTTATTTACCCTATAAATTCTGTGTCGTCTTCTATATATACATTAAAAAATTAAAGTGATTTCTACTTATCAAAGATACATATAATGAAGTTCTTTATTTTTCATTTTAATTTGCTTGGTTCCCAATAACATTACAAAAGCTTTTACATTATCTGATATAGAAATATTTCTAATTATTATTATTATTATTATTTCAGAAATTAAAAAATACTTTTTTGGTGTTACATCGAAAAAACTGTTTCAGTATAACTAAAATCAATTAATTACATACGTTTAACATAATTTATTATTTTTTTCGGCAACTTTTTTATTATCATTTTATTAGAAATTATCTTGGGAACTTCTTTGCCATAATGAAACTCCATATGTTAAAAGATTTAAAGTAAAATTGCTGAGATAAAAGCATGATAAAAAAAAGCTAATCTAATTTAAAATTAACTTATTTTTAATTTGATATTAACTCTTCTTAAATATTATTAATTCTGAAAAAAGATATAAAATTTAGATTCGATTTTAAAATATTAGATGAATGATGTTTTTGGTAAACGCATGATGAAAAATGGAATAATTTTTTTTCTTAATAAAATATAGCCCATAAAACAGATTTTAAGTCTTGTAGAAAAATATTTATTTGTCAAATTAATCTGTTATTAAAAAAATTGTAAATTTTAAAATTGCTTTATTACTACACAGAAATACATAAAACTAATTAAATTATTACGCTGAGAATCATAGTTTTATTTTTTGTTTCGTATTTTATTCCAAATTCTTTAAAAAGATTAGATAAATTTCGGTTTTATAAAAAGATATTGTTAAAAATAGTATGTCTGCAAGTCTGCCAGGTAAAAACTAACATTCATTTAAAATGGCACTAAATTGAATTAAAATTGTGTTTGGTGTAATTAAATAAAATGATTTATACTAAAATGAGATTTTTCTTTAAAATATTATTTTTTCTTTCCTGTACTTACTTAACTGAATAGTTGATTATAAATAATACATTCATTTACTTTTTAAATTTTTATCTATTTTGTAGTTATACCTAAAGTTATTTACAAAATTTCCAATTAGATTATAGAAGATATTGAATTAAAAAAAAATGACACATTAATATAAATACTTAAATGGGTCATCCAGTAAAATTTTAGAATAAAATATTATTTTTTCTTTCCTGTACTTACTTAACTGAATAGTTGATTATAAATAATACATTCATTTACTTTTTAAATTTTTATCTATTTTGTAGTTATACCTAAAGTTATTTACAAAATTTCCAATTAGATTATAGAAGATATTGAATTAAAAAAAAATGACACATTAATATAAATACTTAAATGGGTCATCCAGTAAAATTTTAGAATAAAATATTCTCTTTGTATCTGTACAAATTCCATGTAAAATTTAAAACATATTTTTAAAATGATTTTTTTTTAGGAAAGATATATATATATTTTTTTTTTTTGGGGGGGGGGGGGGGGGGAGTTTGACGGTTTTTAATATACCTCTCCATTATTTTCTACAAAAAAGTTAAAAATTTAGTGGATTTTATTACACAAAATATCAATCAAAAATTCCGAACGCTATTCTTTGCTAATCTATTTGATAAGCAAATTTCAATCATTAAGTAAAGAAATAATTTTAAGTGACAAAAAAAGTAATGTAATACGTTTTGTTTGAAATTGAACCAAAAATAATTAAAATATTATTATTTTTGTTATTACTTTAAAGAATATTTCAAATGAAATGAAGTGAAATAAATTCTCCACTAATAGAGATTTTGCCGTTAAAAACTGGAATGTTATCACTACGAGGAGCTATACTTAATGAAAAATCCCGTTTTAAGATTACAAATGTTGAATTTAACAATTTATTAATAAATACAGTTTTGTCGGTCTAATAACAATTATTAGAATAAAAGACCTTTGGTTTAACACAACAGTAACTTTCACGAACATATTTTCAGCATATCAAAATTTATAACTAAGCAAAAGCATCAAACTATGCAAAAGCATTAGTAGGATAACTATCGGTGAGACATGGAGATACATAAATTACTAGTGAAAATCAAGAGACACAAATAAAGAAAAAATAAGCAAAATTAATGATGAATTTTAAAGGACATATCATATTTATCAGAGATATCGAAATTATCACTATTTTCATCTGGAATGAATGTCGCCCTCAGGTAATGGGGAATCAAGGCTATAATACACTGATATCATGTGATAAAAGTCCGCTGATGCTCTTGTTGGCAGCGGATGTATGTTGATCACGCAAACGCTGCATAATATGTCTCTATTTGAGTGTGATGTCAAATCAAATTGTGATGTTTCATTATAACTGATTAAAGCAGTATATACCCATTCAAATTAATAAGATTAACGCAAACTGAACATACTTTACAATACAAATTTCAGTAACATTGCATAATATTATTCAATGCTGCTAATTTAAATTTCAGGTTGTAATGATTGAAGATTTCTATACAAGATTATCTTTTTGCTATGCATTATTTTGTCAAAAATGCGAAAACCATGTGCACAAAAATGTCATCTATTTTTGTATATTTAGAAATTGGAGAATGTTCAGGTATTATGGAATTTCCTTACCGTTTTTGTTTGACAGTCAGCATAAAAAATGAGATACATTAAAATCTAGTAAATAAAAAAAGACAATTTCTCATTTTATTTTTAATGCATTAAGTGAAAAAAATACTTATTAATATTGCGGTTCAAAAAAGTTACACAAATTTGGCACAGTCAAGAAATAAGATTATAGAAAAAACTACAAGTCAAACAAAATTATATGACAAACTAGTATAAAAAATCTATAAAAGTAAACATTAGCATATAGTCTATAAATCATAAGATTCATTGAAAAATTATTTGAATTTTTACAAATATACGATTGTGGAATATAGCTTTGCGCCTCCCCCCATCAGCTCCACACATAAACACTTTATACCCCTCTATTAACGATTTCTGTCCTCTGTATATTTTCCATTATAGAACCGGGACGCAGCACCTTCCTCATTTCGTGTACAACCTAGTAAAAGATAATCTCAAATGATATGATGGAGTGGAATAATTGTTAGTCTTCACTAAACTTGTTTTGAAACAGTTGTCTAGCTGATATTCAACATTTACCGGTACTCCATCTTTAAAAATATAATCTCTCCAATCATCAGCAAGCTAGAATAGAGGACAACGACCTAATACAACAATAAATATTTCTGTTCAGCTTTATACTGAGCTTGGTTAACATGACTGGTATTTTAAAATTAATAGGAGTTTTACATAATTCCACTTAACCGTCTGCCCCGAGATAAGTCGGGGGTAAAAGCACTATTTCCCCATACTTGTCGCCGGTTAAGTGGTTAACCTGCAAAAACAAAAACAAAAATGAGAATAACATTTTGTATCACCGCGTTGCTCCAACAAGAGGTTCCAAAGTGAACTGAGCACAATTCCTCATGAAATATTAATTTTACAGTGTTAGGTTTTGCTGCTATGGAGTATCTATAACAGATTGAAGTACGTCATATTGGCCAATAATTCCATAATACACAACATCTTCTACATATTTATAAAACTCTAAATTATAAATTATTAATACACAGTTTAGGTGTTAATTTTTATGTAAAGTTAAGTATTCAGAAGGGGTGACAGCATTTTGAAATTAGTCAAATTATCGATTTTCTTTTTCATTATTATCTGAAATAATCTTTAATTGTGACTATTTTGTTCCCTCATTTTTAATTATACGGCAATAATATCGCGAGAGATTGTAAATTTTATTAACAGATCAAGCGCAATTATCCATACAAATCAAAAATTTAAACAGACTTTTCTCCTTGTTCATATTTTTATAACGTACTTATTCTATAAATACTAAAGATTTTTTGTTAATTTAAATAGAGGCTTGTATTTGTTTACTTGTTATCCATAGTATATTTAGTATTTTTGTGAATGGAATTAACATTTCAAGTTTATAGTTATCTTTTAAAAATATTTAAATTGAGATTCCTTAATTTTTAAATATTCACGAGAGAAAAAAATATTAACCCAGGAGAACTCGCTACGTGAGATTTTCTGTCACATTCGTACTTTGTTTTTTGTCGCAGCGTGCTGATGTTATAAGAGCGATGCTGATCTCTTCTCTAGCTGGAGGTAGGACTGTCGTAAGACAGGGGAAGAAATGCTTGCGCAGATTCAGTGTCTTTCAGAAAAGCGTTGGGGAAAGGTGTTTTGCCTCAATGCGGGAGCAGTGAGTGTTTCTCTTACAGCGAGTTCGGACGTAACATATATTTTCACTAAACTTGAGATTTTTTCTCACAGCTAGTCTTCGTGTGCCCCACCTTTTTAAAGTTCTTCAGATAAAGTCTACTATTGTCTTTCAAACTAACATTAACCAGTCGTGAAAAAATGCTTATTACATGCTTATGCATCTTACTCAGTTGCTATAGTATCATGCAGATGGCCACTAACTGTATTTTTTGGTATTATGAATACAGAAGGTATTAATAGCCAAATTATCTATAAAGCAAACACTGATAATGTTGTTGGGAGGACTTTTTTAAAAAAAATTGGCTTTGAGTTTGATGAAACTACACCTCATTATAAGATCGGCAATCCAGAATATATGCCCTCAAGATCGAGTTACAATGAAAAGGATTGTAGGAGTTAAAATGTCTGTCGAGACAAATTAAAAGCAAAAGGTCGAAGGATTTTGTGCTTTTTTGCCCGAGAAGGAAGAACAAGAAGACAAAGTAAGGCAGAACTGCAACGTCCCAATTTGTCCATCACATACCCTGTACAGTTGTCAGGAGTGTGGAAAAAGATATAAGTCACAGCAGTAACTGCGGCTTACTGTCACAATTCAAAACTGAAATTTTAATGTTTTCTATTTGTTTTTTCCTTCATATTGTATTCTTTATAGCTTTAATTGATTTTTTTCTCTAATTCATATATTTTTATTTTTTTCTTCTCCTATGTAAAATATAAATTTGTTTTTACTATTATTATAGTGCTATAATCTAATTATTCCTAAACCATATTCCTAAACCATATTCCTACCTCATTGATAAGGTTTCGTATTTTTTTTTTCTTGCTATATACAGATTAAATATGAGCATTTTTATTTATATATAAGTATATATATTTTTTTAAATTTCAACAGAATTATTGATTAGAAATTTATTAATTCGTTTTTAGAATTATACTTAAATTTTTATTTTATTTTCAGAACTGTTGCGACAACACTCTTATTTAAATCATTTTTTAAGTTTAATTAAACTTTAGAAATACATTTGAGTCGTTTTATACCTCTATTGTGAATAAAAATATTAAGGCAAACAAAGAAATTTTGGTATTAAAGGATTGTAAGGTAAAAGAAAGGACATTTGACAAGGTGAGAGAAAATCTCACTAGCGAGCTCTCCCGGGTTAAATGTAAACTCCATAAATCTAAAAATCCATAAACAGTTTAATTCAATTCTAATTGAATCTAAAAAAACTAAAGTAATAATATTCATAATTACAAAAGTAGTGGGGATTTAAAAAAAAATTAAATTTTAGTAAAGTAAACTGTTCTACAAGATGTTTTTATTATAATTTAATTTAATTTTTAGTATTAAGTATTGTGCCACTACATATCTTACAGTATTATTCAAAACAGAAGAGATGGTTTCAAATTTACTGTGTCCCGTTAAAAAAAATATCATTATTATTTTTAGGTACTTCATTTGGATTAGTATTTTTGTTTTAAGATTATTCTTGAAAGAGGCATGGTTTATAATTTAACATTGCTTGAAATAAGTGGCAATTCTTTCATAACCGTATGGTTTATATATTATTATTGATATTATTATTTTGTATTAAAATGTTTTAAAATCTATGAATTAAATATTAAATGAGAGGAAACATATTTTTTTTCATTTTTTTATATTTTTATTGCATTTTCAAATCACATTATTCTAGAGTACTTACAAGGAAATATTTATATTTATTCAAAAGAAAGTTTTTTTAAGTGTGTTCAAAAATTTATAATTACTATATTTGGTTCAGGAATCCTGCAAAAATATATTTTTATAAGCAATTGTAAGTTATAATCAATATATTTTTTCTTTATTGATTAATTTTGCAACCTTTATTCCTACTTTCTATACAAACAGTGATATTTTTTTAGTATATGCATAAGTATACTTCTGATGTAAAAAAATATTTAATATTTTAAATATTCCATTCATATAACAAATCAAAAATTCTTTCCCGTGCTGAAGAGAATGTAAGAGTGGTAAGTAAAAATATGTTCATTTTATTTTGTTTTATACAGATGATTATTTTGAAACTATATAAAATACTCAAGTGTTCTTATAAAAACATGAGTATTTTATTTCATTTAAAAAAGAGATCTATATGTGCTTAAGAAATTATAAATTATTGTGTATTATAATGGAATTTTATTCTAATTCATACTTATAATTTGTCTGTTTTCTTATATATTTATATGTTTAATTAATTAGCACCGTTTTTTCAAAATATTTTGTATTTTTAGTACCCTGTTTACTGATATTAACTTTTTTTTTTTTATCTTTAGCTAGTGTTTTAAATAGCAATAAACTTCACGGATATTTCTAATATAAATAATAAATAAATTTAGATACTCATTGTAAAAATAAGCTGAAAAAGGTAAGCTGAAACTGATACTGTAATCACATAAGAATAATAAATACAAGGCAATAAATAAAAATTAGATAAAGATAAAATAGCTATGTATTGTATGGAATGCTATAATGGGAGCAGAACGAATATTTTTTTTTAAAAAAGTTGTTATTTGTTTTGTACAAATTAAGTTTTTTTTCCTTTTTAATAATTTAGATAGTTATTTGAAGTAATTATGCAATTATTGTTCTCATTTTGTTTTTATTGACGTTACTCTATTTTATAAATGCATCCGATAATATTCCAGAATAATTCTTTTAATCGGTAACTTTTTATGTAATTTATTATATCATTGTTTATTTTTTGCATATATTAAAGTTTACCTTCAAAAGTTTCTTCAAATAAAACCGATCTATGCCAGCTGTGTGTGCCATTTATAGATAATATTAATATCACATATTAAATTTTTACTGTTTTTTTCTTTACATTATTCTGTAATTTGAATAGTAAAAGGTGCATTAATCTACCGTTTCAATAAAAGAGTTTACAATCAAATAACAGATGATTTTCGAAATATTGTTATTCTTTTTTCTATTTTAAATGAAATTTATAGTAATAGAATTGGCCTTGCATTCGTACTTTTAAAAAATCTCAGAAATAGTTTGATAGAATCCGATAATTCATTATAAGGTACCCTGGGGTAATAACGCCAGGCGGGGTAATAACGCCAAGTGCTTATATTTTGCATAATTATGAAATAATCAGGTAAATGGCACCCATGTGCTCTGCGCAGAAGGGTTTTAAGTCATATAAATCGCAAAAAACAGCTTCAATTTAATTTGTTTCATTTTTATGTCTTATTGTTTTTACAAACAACTAAAATTAAAGCTTGATCTAAAATTTGCGAGATACGTTTTGTGATGTGAAGACTATCTTTTTATCCGGAAATACTTTGTTAATTACATAAATTTGTAGTGCATTTCATGTACTTTTAAAATGTTGTTGAAGATTTTGGATATCTTCTCGAGATAATTTGTAATTTAAAATGCACTGCGCAATAACTATACCGGGGTAATAACGCCAACCCTTTACATTAATACCCCGATTGATTCCCTACAGTGGCCGAGCTACATCCTAAATAATGATTCAAATAAACAAAGTTAAAACTGTGCAATGTTTCTCATATTTCTATTTAAGAGGTCCTTTTTAAGCAAAAAAGAAGCTCACGGTCTGATATTCTTTTGCCTCATCCCCCCCTCCCACACCACACCTTTATTTTTCTTACACTTTCACAAAAAATTGAACATTTTCAATAGCTTAGAATGCAATTTGGCAATTTCTAAGTTTGTAGAGTTTGAATATTTAGAATTGGGCTATCTACATGCAATTATTCCATCTTCTTTCATAGTTTTGTTTGTATGGCGTTATTACCCATATAGGTGGGTAATAACGCCAAATAGCATTGGTCAAGAAAAAACGTCATTACATTTTATGAATACATATCTGTTAAATTATTTTATTTTATATAGATAGTCAATGAGTTGCTGTATTAGATCCTATATTCGTTTGAAAAATACAATCTAAAACTAAGCCGTGAAAATTGGTAGAACCTTAACGTGGCGTTATTACCCCAGGGTACCTTATTTTTTTATCAGTCAATTTTACAATATTCGCCATTGCATTTTCAAAAAAAAAAAAAAAAAAAAAAAAAAAAAAACAGTTATATAGCTTTTTTTATTGCAATTTAATTTTACTTACAGTGTATAGTATAAAAATAATCTTACAGAACAGAATTTAAAATAGCAAAATACAACTAAAATTTAAAATGTGTGAACGTAGTAAGAAATACATTACGGAACTGAAATTTATTGTAAACTTTCGAAGATCAGCTAAAGCTGATTCAGAATTTTAAAATACGGAAAGAATCACTGACACCTAAACAAACAGCATCCGACATCCAAAAAAACAGAGACGATTCTTGAATTAAATTGTTTGCACTGCTTACATTTCTTTCTTCGTAAACTCTTTGCAGGAAGGAAAAAATCATACATCACTTGAAATCTTCAGTGAACAAAATAGTCTATACATATATCTTTAGAAATATAAAATATTTATAAAATGTTAGTTTTGTATAATCAATGTCATAATTACCAAAAGGTTTATTAATCACTGGTGCAAATATATCTATATATTATATAATTATAAATACAAATGATAAAATTTAAAAATATTACGTATTTGTGGCGGCCATCTTGCGTTGTCAGTAAAAACGAGTTTCTCGCAGGAAGCGATCGAGCTAGCCTTTTATTCGGCACTTAAGTTCTCGCTTACTGACCGTGGGATCTCCAGGTCGAACCCTGCCTGGGCACATCACCTGCATTGGTGACCTTGGACAAACGAACACGCACTTCACCACCTTCACTCTAAACCAGCAGATGGCAGTACCGAAAACACCCCCAGCATCCAAAGCCTACGAAACTCTCGCAGCAAGCAAAGCCTGTATAACACTCACAGCACACAACCAAAGCATGTGAAACGCTCACAGCACGCAAAGCCTATGATAATTCTCATAGCACAAAGCCTGCCACGCCGCGCAACACCGAGGGGCACAAATGCGCTAATGCAGCACGACAACGACAACGCGTCACTCTGGAAACCGCCAGCACAACGCGAATGCATATCGCTCGTCCAACGTCAACGAGGCGTTCTTCTCAGTGGGGGTGGAGTGCTGTGGTGACGCCATCTTTGCGGTCAGTAAAACGAGTTCCTCGCAGGAAGCGATCTATCTAGCCTTTTGCTCTCGGCAGATAAGATCTCGCTTTCTAACCGTGGGTACTCCGGTTCGAAACCTTGCCTGGGCACATCGCCTGCATAGTCAATATTTTTTCTGTATATGCATCAAGTGTTTCTCTAATAATAATAATAATGTATATGCACACACACACACACACACACATATATATATATATATACAGTGGCGGTCAAAAGTTTCCGGGCAGCAAAAAGTTCTCAGTTAATTTGTAACTATTCCCATATGGAGGGGAATCTCAAAGTGATGCTTATACCTATTTTTGTCATAATAGTAAGGAACTTATTTAAGTTGTAACATATAAATTTCAATAAATTTAATTGACTAAAATTAAGTACAAAGGAAAAAGCATGTTCTCAAAATTTTTTTTGGCCACCTTCGCAAGTTTGGAAAAAATAGTATTGTAATAGAAAATTACAGTAATCAACAATATTTAGAATTAGTATTTTATCACTATACCTTTAGTAATACTTATTGCAGCGCAGCAACATGACATTCATGCAATCAACGGTTAAATATCGTCAGTGGTACGTTTTTTCAACATTCTTGCAATAGTTTGTAAATTTCGGTTGATTTGGAATATATATAGTTCCGCACATGTTTGCCAACTTCTTTCCAAAGATTTTCTGTTGGATTCATGTCGAGCATTTGGGCTAGCCATTTCAAAAGCGATTTTTTTTGTGCGAAAGCTATTGCTTTTCGAGGCTTGCATACATTCTTTAAGTCGTTGTCTTGCTAAAACAAATAGTTGCGACCGCAATTTTTCCTCTAATACGGAAGCAAATAATCTTGCAAGATAGCCTTATGCATTGCGTCATTCAGTTTACTGTAGATTTCAAATTACGGACCGACACTTTTTGAAGAAAGAACTCCCCACAGCATAATGTAAACTCCCCCATGCTTCGTTGTAAGAATAACATAAGTCGAATCACAACTTTTGTTTTTAGGTCATCCGATGCAGTGTCTACCCTCATTCCCAAAAAAGTTTAAAATTCGATTGATGGAAAAATAGTATTATTGTCCAGCTTTCATTTGACCAGACTTTGTATTTTTGGAAAATGCCAGTCGGCTACGTTGATTTTTTTTTTTTTTACCCTTGAAAAATTTTTGAACACCGACTTTTCCATAAAGTTCCGCATCAGTCAGCATCTTGATACGATAGACTGACTTATTTCAACAATATTTTCATTCCGTATATCGCGGATATTGCAACGAAATGTTTATGTAGTTCATCAATTTTTTTTCATGATAATTCTGTCCAGAAGAATAATCGTTTCCCGGGGTCTGCCAGGCCTCAGAAAGTTTTGAAGGCCATGACCATCGTTATATAATTTTTATATATTGTTTATTGTCGATTATACCGATCGATATATCTCGAAAGGCTTTGCCTTTTAACGAAAACCTAATCACTCATTTCCGAACAATAATAGTTAAACTTTTCGATTTTAAATTCAAACTATGCTATTCACTTTGATTCATTCACAAACCCGACCAAAAAACACTTTATCGGAAGAAAAAAGTAAGGAATGATGAGTGGCCGGAAACTTTTGCACACGCGAACTTCGAATTTTACCCCTTTGCATGAAGCGTCTTCAGTATCCAATCAAAATGATCACGTGCTCAGAGGTTATTCACATATAACTAACTTTTAAAGCAGTTGATCCACCCAAAAATACTAAATACGTAATCTTTTTCGGTGGATCAGTTTTATAGTTTATGGATTAGTTTATAGTTCACGTACTAATTTTTCAATTTTGTTTAACGGTATAGATGTTTGTGAGTCATTGTTTTTAAAATAAGTTTTATAGTTTATGTGTTGATTTTTTTTTAGTAAAATAGATGTGGTGTGTGATTTGAGTTAATATGCCAGTTTTAATTAAATATATATATATATATATATATATATATATATATATATATATATATATATATATATATATGTACGTATGTATGTATGTATAAATATATATGTGTGTGTGTATACACATATATATAACCATTATATACTACTTCAAATCGAAGTCCATTCCGAAAGCAATTGTGCGTGCCATTTATAGGTAATATTAATATCACATATTAAAATTCACATAATAAAACTATTAATAACAGTGATGACTTTGCATTTTAAAAAAATCTAACGGACAGTTTGATAGAAAATACATTATAAGTTATTTTTAACAGGCAATTTTACGATATTAACCAATGCATTTTGAATAGTATATGTGTAAATAATACAGCTATAAATATTTACTATTACACTTTCTCTTTACTTACATTATATAAGATAAAAATAATCTTAAAGAATAGAATTTAAAAAAAAAAAGCAAAATACAACTAAAAAATTAAAATGTGTTAACGTAGCAAGAAATACATCCTAGGAGAATTCTGAAATTTATTGTAAACATTCGAAGATCAGCAAAAACTATGTAGAATTTTAAAATACGGAAATAATCACTAACACCAAAACAAACAGCATCCGACATCCGACAAAACAGAAGCTATTCTTGAATTAAATTGTTTGCACTGCTTACATTTTTTTTCCGTAAACTCTCTGCAGGAAGGAAAAAAATCATACATCACTTGAAATCTTCAGTGAACAAAATAGTTTATACATATATACATACAATAATCTTTAGAAATATAAGAGCTTTATAAAATGCTAGTTTTGTATTATCAATGTCATAATTTCCAAAAGGTTTATTAATTAGTGGTACAAGTATATCTGTATATTATATAATTATAAATACAAACTATAGAATTTAAAAATATTACGTTTTCAATACTTTCTCTCTATGTGCATCAAGTGTTTCTGTATTTTAATAATAATAATAATAATAATATATATATATATATACACACATATATATGTTCAATATGGTATTTTTCTATTAAATCCAAAAGGTTCATATATTGTAATACAATTAATGGTTTCATATACATGTATATAAATATATATATGCATACATATATATAACCATTGTAATACTTCAAATCGAAGTCCATTCCGAATACAATTGTGTTTCTTTTTTTACATTATTCTCTAATTTAAATAGTAAAAGTAGCATTACTCTGCCGTTTCAATTATATAAATTTCAATCAAGTAACACTTCATGGTTATTAAAATAGTATTATTCTATTTCCTGTTTTATGTGAAACTATTAATAACAGTGATGACTTTGTATTTTTTGAACAAAATCTCACAGACAGTTTGATAGAAAATGCATTATAAATTATTTTTAACAGCCAATTTTTTTATATTAACCAGTGCATTTTCAATAGTATGTGTTTAAATATTACAGTTATAAATCTTTATTATTGCAATTTTCTCTTTATTTGCTGTATATACGATAAAAATAATTTTAAAGAATATAATTTTTTAGAAAAAAGCAAAATACAACTAAAACTTAAAATGTGTTAATGTTGCAAGAAACACATCACGGAAGAATTCTGAAATTTATTGTAAACTTTCGAAGATCGATTAAAGCTATGTAGAATTTTAAAATACGGAGAGAATCACTGACACCAACACAAACAGCACTCGACAAAATAGAAGCTATTCTTGAATTAAATTGTTTACACTGCTTGTATTTCATTCTTCTTAAACTCTGTGCAAAAGGAAAAAACATTATAATAAATCATGTAACAGACTCAACTTCGCTTTAAATGTGATAACACCAAACAAAAGTGGTAGAATTTTGCAATTTGCGCATCAACAATGTGCACTTTTCAGCTCAAATTTTGGACTGTGATAATCAATTTACACGGTTTCATCAAATTGCTTGAGCAATATGTTTTTCCAGATCATATTATCACATTTCCCACAAAATAAGGTACATATCGTTGCATTTTCATTACAATATTTTTATTTTCCTCGAAATTATTACTTTCAAACCAGGTGTAGCTAGAATGAAACATCCTGTATTTGTGACTTAATAAGCAGTTTGTGAGCCTATGTTCCTATGTGATTTTTTTATCCTTGTTGTATGCTTGATTTGTCATATCATTTTCTCGACTTTTTTTTTTAAATCACCCTGCATGTACAATGACCTTTAGACAAGTAATAGTTTTATAGAGATTTTAGAGGTTAGTTTTGAATAATCAATGTCATATTTTCAAAAATATTTATTAATTAGTGGTACAATTATATCTATATATCATACAAATGTAAGTACACATTATAGAATTTAAAAATATTATGTATTCAGTATTTTCTCTGTGTGCACATCAATTGTTTCTGTATTTTAATAATAATAATAATTATTATTATTATCTATATATATATATAAATACGTCTGTGTGTGTGTGTATGCGTTATATATAACATTAAACTTTGCAAGATTCATTTAAATTATCTAAAAATGCGGTTTTTATTTTGCTGAAGAGCTCAGAAAAATAAAATTAACATGGAAGTTATTTATGAGATATAAATGATCTGTAACAACATTTTAACGATCTTTAATAAAAATTCGTAGTCGAGTTGAGACACACACGATCAGTTTAGAAGGCTGTTCTTACAACCGATACAGGTTTCAGACAAAAACATGTAAAGAACTTGCCATTATATGTTATACGAAAAATATACGACTTTTAATTATTTTAAAGAAAATGCATACATTTTATAAAATTACTGGAAGAAAACATAAGGTATTTCTACCCTTGTTATTTATTTAACTTTTCCAAGAATCCTCTAAATCTAATGTTGCCATATAAATTGAAAAAAAGATAAAAAATCTCACCGGCGTCGAAAGAAGGAAAATTTTCATGCCTTTCCGGAGAAATAAACTTCCCTAAAATAATTTATTTTCAGTGTATGCTTTTAGAAATTCTATGAAATTCTTTCTGAAATAAAATTTATTGTATTCTTTGAAATTTTTTGTGATCAAAGTATCAGCCTTGCTCATTTTTCTTTTACAAAGCTGTGAGATCTGTATAATGTTTCTATTAGTATAATAAAAAGAAATCTTAAAACCATAAATAGATTTTATTTTATAAACGTATGTTAAGTTTCTGTAAATTTTGTCCTTCATATGTGTGATATATTTCAAGATAACTTCATTTTAATGTGAGTTTCAGTAGAAGTGATAAAATTAAAAGGATTAAGCCGTATACAGGATGTATGAAATATCAGAAATCAGTCGAATAATCCAAAAAATGTATATCAGAAGAAAAAACGGAAAAATACATGTTAAATATTTTTAAAGAAAAGATTTACCGTTATACGAAAGTTGTCCGTCATAACGACCATCTGGGGTTCAACTTAAAAATTTTGAATTAGAGCACATATTGTTTACTACTAATGTGCATTCAAACATACAAAGTAAATGTTTAACATTTTTTTCGGGTCAAATTAGGCAGCGATGTAATCGAGCAAAATGCTGTCAAATTCACTTGTTTTGCAGAAAATGTTTTATTTTATGGTGTAGCTCCCATTTCAAAATTTCAAAAAAGTAGAAACTATACAAAAAAATTCTGCTTTCCTCATTTACATAGAGGATGGGAATAGAATTAACGCTTTAACTCTAAATTAATGTATTAACTTAAACATCATCTAAGAAAATTGACTTGGTCGTATTAGCTTATTTTCCCATTCAAAATGCGTCATTGATTTTACTCTACTTGCCTCTCAAAAGTCGGGTTGCTGTTTTATGCCGCATTTTTCTCATGTACATAGCTTTCTAATAATGATCCAGAAAAAAATGTTAAATGCAAAAGTTAGCTTTTTTTGCCATAGAATCTACACTGTAAAAAATTTCAGATGTTTCTGAATATATAAAAATGTAGTGTAATAAAAAACGAAAATATGCAGGGAACTCTTCTAACTGGCCTAAGGTTTCGAAAATCGTTCTTTTACCTTTAAAAATCCAAGAAAAATATTTGTTTTCAAAATTTCAAGAAAAATTTATAAAAATTAATTTTTATGAGCTGCCCGTCCTTTTCGGAAACGTTTCTAAGTAGCTTTTACAGTACAATAATCACTTTTCTCAAATCAAAAAATCACTTTTTCCGATGCTACCAATTCTCAAGTAAACATTTTCAGCTGCATAACTGATTTTGTGCATACAATTGTATCAAAATAATGTTAATTTTCACATTAATGTTAATACAGTTAATATTGTATGTTTGTCTATTAAAAATGTTCTCTGAATATCAAACTATTTTCGTATGAATTGGTAGCAACCGAAAAAGTGTTATTTTGATTTGAGAAAAGTGATTATTGTACTGTAAAAGCTACTTAGAAACGTTTCCGAAAAGGACGGGCAGCTAATAAGAATTAATTTTTATAAATTCTTCTTTAAATTTCGAAAACAAATACTTTTCTGGGATTTTTAAAAGTAAAGGAATGGCTTCTGAAACCTCAGGTGAGTTAGAAGAAGACCCTGCATATTTCCGTTTTTGATTACAGTGCATTTTTATACATTCAAAAACATCTGAAATTTTTTACAGTGTAAATTTGAAATTAAAAATGGAGATTCTCACTTTAAATTTCAGTCTTGGACATCCTCACACAGGGTGTCAGTGTAGGGGGTTAATTTGTATTATACGAAGTAATTTTTTAACTATTTAGCACAAACTTTTCCGTTTTTTTAACCCGGTGTATGCTTCTGGAATTATTCCACTGCTTCCAAACTTTTCGGACAATTTGTATATGAGAATATAATTAGACATAAACTGTTTATTTATTTTCTCATTTTTTCTATTGTAATGAAAATAAACAACTGCTACACTTCGCTTAAATCATTGAATTTTATAAACATTTTACACTGTACCAAGGGCTGTTGTAATGTTTTTTTCGAATACTGAATAACATGTTAATAATGTTTGGAAATTACAGCTTATACAGATGATAAAAAATATTTATACTACCACACTTAGATCATATATTAGTTACATTAAATCTAACAAATGATGCTGAACACATGGTAGGCATAGATGAATCCATGATTTTGAAATAAACTTGTATTTCAATGTGAAGTAAATTTGTGCAAATTTGATCATTTATGCATTCCGTTTGCTCAAAGATCGGAAAAAAGCACATCGCAAACAAAACAAATTCTTGGTCAAATGAGAGCTTATTTTGTTAGAATTTCGTACGTGCGAGCTAGATACTTAAACGACTATGAAACTCCAGGGCTGTAATCATTGATATTGATTAAAAACTGCTTTACATTGATGAATATTGCACTTGATAAAAAAAAAGCTACGCACTGTGGTGTTTTAATGTATAGCCGATCACAATACCGTGCTATTTATAAATGTATTTGAGTGCAATGTACTTGCATCAGAATATGTCAGCATTTGTGTCCGCAAAAAAATCCGTAACTATCTAATTATCTTCACCATTTAATCGCAGAAGAAACAATGTCCTAATTTAGTCCTGTAATAGAAAATATATTTAATTCACAAATTTTATTTGTATTTCTTTTCACATCTATAACACCCACATCTTCAGTCATTCTTTCTCCAAAGATAAATTTGTTCACCCTTTTCCGATTTGGCGTAAGTAAATCAGCTATGAAGGTAGTAATTTTTGTGATATATTAATGTAGGCGATTTGGAGAGAAATGATTGTTCTAACCCTCCGGTGCCTCTTACATAAATTTTATTCGATTAGCACCACTTTTTAAAAGAACTTTCCTTAAAGTAGACAATTTAAAAAATTATCTGATTACATAAGAAAAAAATTATTTTCCTTTATTACAAAAACAAATTTTGTAAGGAAAGATGATGTCTCTGCAGCGGAGACAACGGAGTGGCAAGAGCTAAATGATACCATGAGAATTGTACACAATCTAAATATCGACCAAGTAATTCATTTATGGGTTCTCTAATCCTTACAGAGTTTTCAGTTTCCAGTTAACAAAAAAAAGTTGTTAAATGCTCGCTATTAATTCACAGTCCTTTAAAATACTCTGCGGTAAGTTTGAGCTGGCCTTATTCATTACGAAATCATCAATCACCAACAACTTTATCTTAATTTAGAACAAGAGTCTATTGTGGTTTCAGATTTGATAGTCAACCGCAAGGTATTTATTAATAATGTAAACTATTATAAGCCCTGCCACTGCAATTATACTAATTAAAGATAGAGATTAAAACAGATTACAATCGCTAATCTATTACTTTAGCTTATAAGTATATAATCAGTTACGTTTCTCTTTAGCAATTATTTGTCAGTTTTATAATTTTTTCACACATTTTATTTGGTCACAAATTTAAGCGAAAACTAAAAAAATAATTGATTTATTCCAAAAATTATGTAACAATATAAACAAGAAAAAATATCTTACTAAAAAAATAGTTTAATTAATAGTTTTTCAATCTTAATGATATAGAGAGGTTTTCAGTCGTTTGCAAAAAATAAATAAATAAATTGGTTAACGACATTGCATAGGATTAATTATTTACTGTCAAATTTCTCAGTTAAAGTTTTATAAGAATTATATTAAAAATAGAATTAGTTTATTTTTTATTTTGTTTGTCTTTTGAAAAAAGAAGTTTGTATTAAATAGCATTTCTTCTCTTTAGTTATGGTTTATTCTCATTACCTCTCTTTAACGTTAGGAAAAACGAAAAATACATACATGTTCTTAGCGGTAATATTAAAGTATCAAATTTTAATTACTTAAAACCGATTGCAGTCGTTTGAGTAAAGAATTAAAATTTTAAATATAGAGTAAATCGATTTCTTAATTTCATTTGGTCATGTAAATAAGAGCAAATTAGGAATATTTTAATTTGGAACTTTTTTATTTTTGTTTCCTTTTTTGAAACGTTATTTAAGTTACTTTAATAAAGAATCCAATGTAAGAATTCCAGTGTTTTCTCTAAAATTCTGAAACATGAAGTTAAACATTTTGATTTGTGGGGACAATAAGCATATTGTGAGAAAATTGCATCTGTTTTTCAAAAAAAAAAAAAAAAAAAAAAATTACAAATAACATCTTAGTACCCAGAAAAGCTTTGAGAAAAAAAAATAAAAATACATTTACTTTATTGTTTATTTATTTAATTTTAAATACCCACCATTTTTAATAATAAACCTTAAACTAATATCATTAAAAATAATTAAGTATTGAAAATGTTCTTGTAAATAAAAATGAAATTGTGTTCTTATATTATTAAATATTACTTAAAATTTTTTGTTACTGAATAATACTACTTATATATCGAATAAATAATATATTTAACAAGCTATATGTGTTTCCAGAAATGTTGAAAGATTTTAAAGACCTTTATTTTATGTGAGAATCTGGTCTCGCTTTTAAATGTTAAAATATTCGATTTTTTTTAAATATTTATTTTAAAACAAATCATCAGAGTACAAAAATGTTAAATTTTCGTTCTTCACCACAATTTATATCAATAAATATTTTTTTGTTAAATGGTATTACATTTTTTTACGTTATTTTTTTTTCAATGTCGTAAAACTCAAATATATTGTTAGAGTCTGAAAATTCGTAAATATATTAAAATTCAAATGCTTGTAACTGTGAAATTTTTTATAATAAAGTAATGATATTTTGTTTTATCATTGGTTTTTAAAGTATATAGTAAGATTTTCTAAAAAAAGATAACAGATATGAGATGGTAATTTTTTATTAAATAAGCTGAAAAACATTATTAAAACATTTTTGTAGTTGTCATACTTTGCATGTGAAATCGATATATTGTTAATTAGTTATTATACGTAATTATAAGAAGCGACAGCTCATCTAATCATTCAATTGCTTTTTTTTTCATTAATACATTATCAATATCTTTTTTTAATATATTCTAAAATGATATTGATGACTCTCATTATACTACACTAAGAAAAGAAATATACCACCTTAAACAAGAGTAAATAGTTAGTCATTTTTTGAATCCCGAAACTAGAATTATAGATTTCCGAACTATGTGAATAGGGTAAACATCTAAGCTGAATAGACGATGTGATCTATAATTTCTAATCTTTTGTTATCTAAATGACGAAACTATATTGAATCATTTCAGTAACAAGAAATTATCGCTTGATTTCTCGAATGGTCTCATAAACTGGAATTACAGTTACTAAAAGTAACATCTTGTGGTCGCACCTATTTGGAGAAATTTTTAAATAAGTTTGACCACGAGAATATAGGGAAGCGCTCTTGAAGTCGAGAGTATGAGACATTAGAATTCTCTTTAAAAAGGGAACTAAAATTTACTAGGATGACATAGAACTATTTTTTCTAGAGACACAAGTGAGATTCCAGAAATCCGAACTATATTTTTTCCCATTGTGACTTTTCTATATGCCTAATGAAAGTGAACTCTATGTAATATTAAGCTTCTTTAATTTCAACAAAATTAAAAGTAATCTACGAATTGTTAAAGTTCCATGTATCACCGCAGAGGATTATTATCTGTTAAAGAAGGTACAGATTGATTAATCGAATTCAAACGTTCCTATTCTGTTTGGATTTTTAATAGCTAAAAAATATAGTTTGTATTCTAAAAATTTAAGGTTATTTTGAGCGATTTGACAGATTTCAACTATAAGATGCAATCAAATCTTTTATTTGTAACAAAGATAAAAAAACATAGTCAAGAACTTATCGACTCAATACATTACTCTCTTGCAAAAATACTATAAATAATTGGCACCATTTTCCTGTTATCGAACATTAAAATATTCAGTCCGTTGTAGGATATCTTATACTTATTTATGCTATACATACTTCCTGAGGAACCCCTCTATGGAATTGAATAGGCATTGGTATTTCTCGACTTAGTTATTGAAAAAAATTCTTCTGTTTCCATTATTTTATCACCTACTATTTCAGTTCAAGGGGCATTAATTTAAACACGCATTTATGAAAATTAAACTATCAATAAAATGAACGTAAACATCTTATGCACATATATTGAAAAATAAAGATAAATAAATATATGTATACGTATAGAGACAGAATACTTTTCAATATCAATTATTTTTAACTTTAAAATTTATGAAGACTGAAATCATTAACTTAGTCATAAATGCCCAATAAACCATATAGGTAATCATTACTTTGTAAAAAAATGCTATTTGGCATTTCTAAATCATAATTAATGTGCATTTCAAAAACTTTAGTCATTCATCATTATGATGAAATTATGCAGAAATATTTTCTTGTTCAAAACATGCTTTTATGGTGCAAAGTTTGGAACACTTTGCTCATCAACTGCCATGTTTGATGTTTTATAAGATGAAGCTGTTCTAAGTCGTAGAGAGAGCAATTTTCGACACCACAACTACTAATTTATGTATATCTACATGAAAATTGGTATTTAATTATTTATTTGTGGAATCAATTAATTATACTTTAGTCGTTTAACGTGAAATAACTAACGGTTTTTATTATTAATAGAAAATTTCTATAAACTTTAATTTTTCCTTGAATTAGAATTTTTTACATGCTGTTGGTTCTCGTTAATTCGAAATCAAATAAATTGAATCTTCGCTTAATTTGAACTACACATGAAGTCCCGAAATTTTCAATAGCAGAATAACGTTAAGATTTTTCCTTTATTTGATCTCATTTTCTCTTGACTTCGTTTAGTTGGAACTAACCAGATTCTGATTTTTCATTTTTCTTTATTTTCTCCCGTACTTCAGATCCATGAAATAAATTTCTTTCTTTCATTTTTGTCACAGTTATCCTGAAAAGGTGTACATATAGTCCCATGCAGTTGATATCCGCTTTTTGAAGGCCCCGTCTGTCCACCCATATCACCTCCACCCCATTTTCGTTTGTGCTTGTTTTCCTAATCCCTGAATTAGTTTATATATTTATATCTTATAATTTAGTGCTAAGTCATATTCTAATGATAACAGGCGAAATATATTTGAAAAATACTATAACATTAAATTCCTTCTAATAGTATCCTTTCAAACCTGTTTTCCTCTCATACTTTCCATAATTCGAACTCTGGATAATTCGAACATTTCTTGTCGTCCCTACGAGTTCGTATTAACAAGAGCCGACTGCATATCTTAATTATAATAGAAAATGTACTTGGGCATAAGAAAGAGAGAAATATATATTAGTTATATGAAAAATGCAAAGTTACCATTTCAAAACTAAAAATCATAATATGTTTTAACCAGAAAACTTAATCTATAATACTGTAGGCATTGAAATATTTTGTTTAAAGCAGATTTTAAATATTTGAAAAATAGTCAACATAAATGGTTTAATAAATTTCATATGTATTCATGCAGTTTAAAAATTAAATAATATTCTGTGTTTTATAATTTGTACAGTTGCATCTGTTTATTCTATTTTATCATTTAATAATGAAATTTTACAAAATTAATTATATTATTTCCTGAGAAAATATAGTTAAATTTTTCTTGACTTGTGGTTATGTAACAGAATTTATTTCTTGGTCGTATACTAGGCTTTCTATTTAAAAAAGAATAAGAAATTAAGCAATATTGTATCATTATACACTAATAATATCTCTTTAAACATTATTCATACTAAAAATATCCAAATTTATCAATATTTATCAGTCTCGAAATTCTTTGTATTAAAAAATGAACTAATATATTTCCCACAAGATTAGATGAAGTATTTGATAAAATATATTTCACAAGTAACAAAATAGTCATATATTAGACAATTGCATTATCAAAGAGATATTGGTAATGGTAATTGTAACAAAACGGGTTTTTCAAAAGTTGAACTTAGGTGTTAAAATTTTTAGTCAAGTGTCTAATTCACTAATAAAGCTTCCATTGTCACAATATATTTCTAAAATACAACAGGTATTCGCATCGATGGACATTTAACGGATGAGTTAAATATACACTTCTCAGGATCCCAATGTTCTAAAGCAATTAAATTTGTGCATAATGTGATAATTTGTATCTCAATACAGAACAGAGTACACTATCATGTACTCATGTATTCAGTGCACTATCATGCACTATCGGTACTCATGTACGGATCCCTGGGAAGTTGTCTTATACCTCGACCGGTTTCTATATGTATATGGTGTTTCGTTAAAATTCTTTTCGACTCTTTTGTCTTATCAAATGCTATCATTCAGTGAATTGCCAAATCAAAATCCACTGCTCTCTCTTCTCTTCATCTAAACCTGTCAGTGTATTTCGTTTCTAAACTCCGCCTTTTCTAGAATAAAAGTAATTTTTATCACACATTTCCGTTTATCTATCTGAATTCTGCATGGTTCTTTACGGCATTGGCAATGTCTGGTGCTTTTCCATGACCTCTGTTAATATTCAGACGGGCATATATGCATCTGGGTCAGGGGGTTTCCACGAAAAGTTATATAGAGATGTTACTAGTGCCATAATTGACAAAATATCGACGAATTACTTTTTACAGTAAACGCTGGTAAAGATCTCAAACAAGTTTTCTCACGGCTGTTCTGGAATATTTTCTTACTATATTTCTTATTAGCTTAAAAAATGAATTTTTATAGGTAACTTAATAGTTTTCTGCTACACAAATGAATTCGATTATAGTACTATCCATGACAGGTGTGAAATTGCTGCTTGCCAGTTCGCCGTTGGTGAAAAAATATTTACGTTTGGTCAGCAAATTGCATTTTTAAATGTAGTCTACTTCAAATCATACAACGTACGCTCGGAACAACGGTGCCTCAATCCAAAGACTCGCTGTAATGTTTTAAAATCAAGTGATGAAATTTATATTAAAAAAAAATGCCGCATAATTTTTTTCGAAGTAGTATTTCAGCGTAAAAAGAAAACGCTACATTAACATGAAGCACTAAAGTAGAGATACTATTTTTATTATGTTTTTAAAATGATATACGACAATTTCTATAAGCATAAAAGTTTATGGCAAACTTATTCTGAGGTAATATATATTTTTTTCTTTTGCAGTTAATTTGTTTAGATTTTTTCAATTTCTGCATACGTTTATGATTTTGGTCACTAGAAAGTTCTCCGTACTACATCTGCATCTGTTAAAAATGTTTTAAATGCTCAAATTTTTTATGAATATGAAATATTCTGGATTTAAAAGACAGATCCTTCTAACAGTAGTCTATTTAAATTTAGTTTTTAATACAGATCTCATTTTAGGCAAGTGCGGCGGAATACATAGTTATCTGAATGAATGTAAAATAATGACAAGAAAATTTTTGTCTGGACAGAACCTTTTGAACTGAAATTTTATGACCTGAAAAATGATTGCACGAAATGCTTTTCTTTTGTGTTATGCGTAATAAATGTAACTAATTTGTTGCATGTGTGTGTTGCATGTTGCATGTATGTTCTGTTAAAAATGTTAACAGATGTAGTATGAAGAACTGTCTGGTGACCCAAAATTGCAATATTTGGTATGTTTCAATGTTATAAATTATATACAGACCTGTATAAAAAAATATTAACACTTTCACTTATTTAAAGAAGTTTCTTAAGATAAACTTTGAACTGTGTTATGCATTTCCTAACTGAATTACATATCATGTGCAAGAATGAAAAAAAAATTAATTATTTTTTAAACTCTGAAAGTTTATTTCCGAGATTAGTTTTTTAAATGTGTTAAAGGTTTTCTATGTAGATTACTTTGGTATTACCATTTATATTATTAAACAGCGAGTTTTCTTACATTATTCAATATGCGCCGGAAAGTATTCCATAATTTATACATGGATTTTCCTTCTTGTTTGTATTTATTTTATTTATGAATAAATAATAATTATTTCGAAATGAAGAATGATGGTTTAAATTTATATTCGTATGAGAGAGTGTTTTTATTTCTAAATCTTAAAAATTAATAGTTTCAGTGCGATAAAACGAAATTAATTACTGGGATGATGAAAAGATTTTTCATTATACATCTTTATTTGTATCTATACTAATAAAAGAACAAAACGCTCTGTCTGTGTGTGTGTCTGTGTGTGTGTCTGCGATGGCTAGCAAAATCTACAGCACGTACAAAGCTCAAAATTTTTTTGAGAGTAGCCCAATATCTCTCCTGATGCACCTGAGCTTCAGAATTTCAAAATTCCAATTATTAACTGAGTAATTAATTAAAATCAAGAGGTCACTCTCATAAAAAATCATCTTTTTCCCAATTTTTTTCTCTTTCATTTGTTTACGGTTGGTTGGTTGTGTAAAAATTTTCGCAGAAGAAATAAGAAAGCTGAGACAGAATTAAAGAAACCCATGGAGGAATAAGATAAGTGGAGGTGAAGTAAGCTCAAAAAAGGTTTGCGATATGAAACCATTTATCGCTCAAATTTAATGTGGCAAACAAAAGGACGTGGAAGAGATTTTGTATTATAAGACGAATTGAAAGAAATGAATTACAGTTGAAGCATATTTCAAGAGGAAATAGCAAATTTTTAAAATGGTCTTAGTTCTATTATTATTTATTAGAATAAATATTCGCTTTTAAAATGAAGGAAATTGGAAAATTAGCAATAATTAAATATCAAATTAAAATTAAATAGGATATTGAAAACATTTGATACGAATTAAAAATTGTATAACTAAAAGTTTCCTTCATTAATGTAATTTTCAATACTTTATAACGTAGATGAAAAATGTTTATGACTTAATAATTGCATGTAAATAAATATTTAAAATATAATGATGAAAACATTCTTTTAAGATCATGTATGAAAATTTAAGTAATAAATATTAATCTAAAATATAAATTTCTGACTGCAGACGATTTTAATGTACTAACAAAATAATGTTATATTTTCAAGCAAAACGTTAAAATAATTTTCTATATTGATATTTAAAACACATATGATAAAATAATTAATAAATTTTTACCAGTGAAGCGATAAATTAGTTCTTTTTTTAAAAACGAGAGAAAAAAAAATACAGGTTTAAACCTGTTTCAATTGATAGCGAAATTTTAAAATGGAGGGCCAAAATCACAGTCCGGTGAAATCCAAACACCTCATTGGTCATTGAGCCGCGTCCTTTTCAGGGAACAATCTCTTAGCAGTTGGGTAAATGTTGTCATACTCCTTTTTCCGAGAAAAAATCGTAGCGGCAGTTTTGAAGTAAATCTTATCTCTTTTCATTTATAATCTAAATTTTTCAATCTCATTTTATAAAATGGCATCAAAATATCTTAATTGAGTTAATTTCGATGGTTTATCTTAAATAAGAACAGACGGTAACAATCGCTTAAAAAATACTTTCCCCCTCACCTTTTTCAAATGGAGAAACAAGTTCGTGATTTTCACCCTTACCACACGACCAATGGGGTGGCTGGATTTCACTTGACTGTGATTTTGGCCCTTCACTTTAAAATTTCGCCAATTGATAGGCGTGTCAAAGCACGTGCTTTTGTTGGTACTTAATTGGACTTAATGTAGGGTTAGATCTTAAGCATCATCTCCAGAGATAATACCTCCACTCTATTAATTTTTTTTACTCTAAAAAAGAAACCAATTTGAGATTTTGACATTTCAAAAGTGACTGTTTTTTTTCCCAAAGACCTATAAAATTCATAGACTGGCAAAATGTCAGTTTAATTTAGGATTTTTGAACATAGCTATTACGTCAGATCGTTGGTACTTCGTACATTAGAATGTATTTGTGGTTGGCTATGGTGCAGTTAATATATGTATATGTATATATGAGGCTTTTTTAGCGGTTTTTTTAAATCATTGATTAAATTTGAATGCATTTATTTAAGTTAAAATTTTATTAAGACTTTAATTTGTTTTTAAAACAAAAATGAAATGGCTCTTTGACGTACAATTGTTCGAATAGGCAGACGATTCATACACAGTAATAAAATATCAAATAGCAAAATAAATTATACATAAAAAATAGTCACTAAAAGAATAGTAGCAAAACATAATGTTTAGGCGTATTAACACATAACCCGATCCCAACCAGAAAAAAACAGACTATACTCCGAGCCAAGCAAAACAAAAATTTCATGAGCATAAACGCGACCCGAACCTAAAAATTCCATTTGAAAAAAAAAAAAAAAAAAAAAAAAAAAAAACTATGGATTTGATATTTGACCCGAATCAAATCTGAATCCCACAAAAATATTCAAATGAAGCATACCCCAATTCGATCAAAGAAAAATAATGTTCGTGTATATGCAACCCGACCCGAAACCTAAAATTTTTCACTGAAAAAACCCAAAAAATGACCAGAACGAAACCTGAAATCGATAAAAATATTCCAAAGAACTATAACCTGATAAGAGCAAGACAAAAAAACTTCCATGAACATAAACCTGACTCGAACCGAAAAAATTCCATTTGAAGAAAAAGCTTGAAGTTTTATGCAAACTACATATGAATCCGATCAAAATATTCGAAAGAACCATAACCGGATTCGAATAAGAGAAAATAATTTTCGTGGACATGAAACCGATCGGAACCTAAAATTCCATTTGAAAAAAATACCTGAAATTTGAATCGACAAAAATATTCCACAGAACCATACCCGGACCTGAACAAGACAAAAAAATTTCCATGAACATGAACCCAATCCGAACCTAAAAAATGAACTAAATCTGAATCTCACAAAAATATTCCAGAGAAGCATATCCTTATTCGAACAATGCAGAATAATTTCCGTTAATGCGCAACCCCCTAAAAATTCCATTAAAAAGCCGAAATCTGAATTGAACGACATCTGAACCCGAAAAAAATATTCCAAAGAACCAAAACCCGATCCGAGCAAGACAAAATAATTTCCCTGGACATGAATCCAACCAGAACCTTAAAAATCAATTTAAAAAAAATACCTGAAATCTGAATCGAACCAAATCTGAATCCGACGAAAATAGTCCAAATAACTATAACCAGATACGAACAAGACAATATAATTTCCATGGATATAATCCCCATTCCAAACCAAAAAATTTGTAAAAAAAAAGAAAACAAAATCCCGAAATTTGAACCAAACATAATCTGAACCTAACAAAAATATTTCAGTGAAGTATAACCTCATTGGAACTAGGTAAAATAATTTCCATATAAGTACAACCCGACCCGAACTTAAAAATCCCATTTGAAAGGGAAAAAAAACCCCACGAAATCTGAATTGAACCGAATCTAATCTGAACACAAATATTCCAAACAATCATAACCGTATCCGAAGAAGACAAAATAATTTCCATGAACATGAATCCAATCCGAGCCTAAAATTCGGATGTTCTACAAAACATAATGCGCTCCGTAGCGATGGAAAGTGAAACTAAGTACTTAGCGCGAGATGGTTAAAATATTTCGTTTATAGTTAATGTTAAATTAGAACTTGGTTACGGTTAGATAACAGTTAGGTTGCAATTACGTTCCGGTGACCCTTTTGTTATTTTATTTTCCGGTTAGGTTACAGTTAGGTCATGGTTAAGTTACAGTTAGGTTAAGGTTAAGTTGCGGTTAGGTTGTGGTTAGATTATGGGTAGGTTATGATTAGGTGACGGCCAAGTTACATTTATGGTATATTTAACTTGCAGTTAGGTTACTGTTAAGATACAGCTAAGTTACAGACAAGTTATGATTCCGATACAATTAGGTTACGGTTAGGATTTTGTTCATAGAATGAACATTACGCATGTTTGATAAAAAATATACACCTATTTTTGTAAAATGGCTCTGAATTTATAATATTATATACTAACCTTTTAGCGAATCATCGAGAATCGATTTCATTCACGGTATAGTCAGATTTAAGAGTGATATTTAATTAGTTTGAAATTCAAAATATTTCACTTGGGATAACTATGTGAAAAAAGTATTTAGTTAAGTCACTTAACAGTAATTTTAAGGATAAATATCAACACGAAATCGTTGGACACATATTCCCTCCTGCGTTTCCCATTGCAGTCATTTTAGGTATTTTTGCAGCTAAATATTAGTTTTTTTAAAAAACCAATTTTTGACACAGTCAGGGGGCACGTATTTAATATAATGTACAATGTAAAAAATTTGACCCTTTTGCTGTATCATCACTCCCCCGCTTTTATAGAATATATCTCTTTTGACCTATGACAATGCTCCAAAATAGGCTGAAGTAATCATTTTCTATAAAAGCGGTGGAGTGACGATGCAGCAAAAGGGTCAAATTCTTAACAGTGTATTAACACATATTTTGAGTTGAAGATAAAATCATAAAAATTTCAAGTTCGTTTAACATAATTATAACGGACCCGGGCAACGCCGGGCGGGTCAGCTAGTAAATAATATTATATACTGATTGTTTAAAAAATGATTTATTAATGTTGAGAGAAATAAAGTATCTAAACATTCTCCGTTAATTCATCAGCTTCAATTTTCAGCAGAGCATTCTTGAATTTTCTAAACGCTTATTTTCTAAAGATAACGAATCGGGAGAAATATAATTTAATTTCATTTAAACCGTGTTTCTTAATTCATGAATAACAAATAAATACGAATTCACAAAAAAGATATTTTTTATTATTAGAGAATCAAACTTATTTAATATCTGTGAGAATTTATGAAAATGAAACACATATACTATAATTTGTCTAATTTGGTAAAATTTCATGCGTTACATTTTTAATGCAGAAAAAGAGTTCTTGAAATACAGGAAATTTAAATTTTCATAAATCATCCCATTTCATTCAGCTTTGAAATAAATAATTAAATAGCGTTTTAAAGCAATTAATTTTTCATCTGATAAGAAAGTAAAATAATTTGTTTTAATAAAGCTTAACTTTTTTAAAATGCATTATTGTTCTTAATTTTAATGCATTTTTAAAAGAAATTCCTTTGCATATTATAAATTTTTTTAAATTATTTATTCTTCTTCTTTACAGTACTATTTATGACAGGGCACGAAACATCTTCTAGCCACTTCGTGAGCAAATATTTACGGTCAGTCAATAAATTTAGTCTATTTAAGTGTTGTGCTTCAAATCAAACTACATACGCTCGAATTATCGTGCCTCAATTCAACGACAATCGGAAATGTTTTAAAACCAAGCGATGACATTTATATTTTAAAAAATGTGGCATCACTTTTTTCCATATTTCAGTGCAGAAAAACAGTGCTACATAAAAATGAAGTGCTAAAGTATAGGAATTATTCCTTTCATGACTTTTTAGTGACATACAAGAATTACTGTAATCAATTAAACTTTATTTTCAGTTAGATTTTTTTTCTTTCCAATATATTTGTTTAGATTTTTAAAACAATTTACAATATTTTATGATTTTTGTCACAAGAAGGTTCTTCCTAAAATAATTCCTAAAGTTCTCCTGTTAACATTTAAAAAAAAATATCTGGGAAGATATGGTGGTTGACGTCATTGTTTGAATGAATGTGAAAAAGTGGCGAGCAAAACTTTCCGTCTGGCTAATATGATTTCACGTGAAATTTCAAGCCATGAACCATGAGTAATAATTGCTGGAAATGCTTTTCAGTTATGCTATGCTTTTTAAATTTATTTATTCTATTGGATCTTGTGTGCTATGTTTAAATGTTATGAATTATGCATAGGTCTGTAGAAAAAAATCGATAACGCTTCCGTATATTTAAAGAAATTTCTTGAGATGAATTTTCATCTTAAGAACTGTTATGCAATCAGTTTGTAACACCGAAATATCTAAACTGCTTTTTATGCTTCAAAGTACATACACAAAACTACATAACATATGTAAGGATGAGCAAAAGAATTGAGTTATTTTTTCAACCTTGGAGGGTTATTTCTGAAAACAGTTTTTCAAATGTGTTAAACATCTGCTAAATTGACTATTTTGATTAATTTATGTTATGCAACAGTAATGTTTTCTTTTATCTTACGAAATGCAGTGGAAAGTGTTTCATAATCTAAATTTAATTTTTCTTTCTTGTTTGTATTTATTTAATTTATGAATATGCAATAACTATTTCCATACAGAAAATGATGGCTTCAAGTCATATTTATATTTGAGAGATTTGTTTTAATCTTAATTCTTAAAAAATAACAGTTTTAACGAAATTAAATGGAATTAATTACTGAGATGATACAAATATTTTTCATTGTGCATCTTTATTTGTATAATTGTCATAATAAACTGATTGTAATAATGGTAACTTAGTAATGTAAAGAGAAATATAATGTCTAAACATTTTAAGTTAAATTATTAATTCATCAGTTTTAATTTTCAACAGAGCATTCTTAATTTTTCTAAACACTTCTTCTCTAAAGATAACTTAACGAATCGAGAAAAATACCATTTATTTTCATTTAAGCTATGTGTCTCATTTCAAATGTAGCAAATAATAATTAAAATAATAAAAATTAAACCTATATATCCTTATTTGTCTAAATTGGTAGCATATCTTATGTTGCATTTTTAATGCAGAAAAAGAGTCTAAATTCAATAAATTTAAATTTTCATTAATCACTTTATTTTATTCAGTTTTCAAATAAATGATTAAGCAGCGTTTAAGAGTAATTAATTTTTATCTGATACGAAAGTAAAATGATTTCTTTCAGTAAAGCTTAACATTTTTTCATATGCATTATTGTTCTTAATTTAAATTTTAATGTTTAATGCCTTTTTAAAAGAAATACTGTTGCATATTATAAACTTTTAAATTATTTATTCTTCACTATCAAATAGGTTTAATTCCATCATGTACATTTTTTTTTCATTTTGTATATGAACGAATCGTTAACAGACAGTTTGTAACAAAAACATACGGATAAATGGTTGCAAATAGGGCCTAATGATGAAACTGGGGGTATTTAAACATTTTCAACTGAAAAAAAAAACTAATACATTCTTTAAACATGCAATTCAAAGAAAGTTTTTTATATTAGGTCATTCAATAGAAGCAATAACTAAAGCATATATTTAAAACAATTTTTTAAACCTACAAAATATCGTTTCCTCTAATGTCACTACTATCATCACAAAATGATAAAAAATGTAGTTTCTTTTTGAAATATTTATATTTAATTTGTGTGAATTGTATTTTTTTTACTATCAATAAATAAAGTATTATTTCTATTAATTGCATTTTATTTTTGTGTGCACATGCAATTTTTATTATGAAATATTTTGTTACTCATGTTTCACATGTCTTTATCACTCAATAATAATTTGGTTATTTGAGATAAGTACTACTGTAGCCTTAAACATTGCATGTTTGCTGATCACATGGGCCTTACCTGTCTATGAAAAAATTTCAGTTATGCTTAAGAAAAATTACGATGTGTAAGGAATAATTAGATAAACAGATTAGCAAGGTTATGATAATTCCATCATTCCCTCCCTAACATTTATAAAACTATTTTATTTTCTGAAAATGTATAAATGGTTGGTGTAGTTTTTACTGAAGGGATAGTTTGACAACATGTATTAGGATTTTATTTATTTATTTTTTATACGTACAAACTTTTTCAGTTAATAAAGGTATATTTTATCATTACTTCACGACTCACCCCTCACATGAGGGAATTATTCCCATTAAAGATAAATCTTGCAGATAAGATGTTTTTGTTTAAAAATGAATGATCTTGATAAAATTAAAAGCGTATTTTTAACCAAATCGGTGTATAAAATATTTGTTAAGTATAAAATAATGAAAAGTCAGAAAAATAAATGAAAATGTTTCAAATATGTATAATGCAGTGTGAACCGAAAAAAATAGATTTAAATGTATGATTTTCGAATAAAAAAGTTAAACAAGTAAGTTAAGAAGATTTAAATAAATCTTCTGCTATATATATTTAAAAGCTTTCCCGGCCCTTCTAATCTTAAAAATTAAATAATTATAGAATTCCTTAATATTAAGCCGGACAGCAATTTTTTTATCAATATGTATCTTTATTTGTGTCTAGTTACAAAAAAAAAAAAAAAAAAAAAAATAGAAACTTTGGACATAATTTATTTTTTCTTCATCATTATGATGAAAATGGTCTATTTGCATAGAAACATCTAACTGTTTCGAAGGAATAATTTCTAAATATCGTCTTCTGGAACAACTTTGTATTTGTGTACACTTGCACACACCAGGTTATTGTAACTTAAATCTGGAATTTCTCTTTAAAAATAATGAAAACCTGACAAAATTATAAAAGAAATTCGAACCAATAAAATCCTCATTTTATTGCATCTATGAAAAAAATCTGCAATTATTATACATCAATTATATATTTTTTCACGCGAATAATAATCACATACACACATAGGTATGAGGTATTTTTATTTAAACACATTTTTGTCGTTTTGAATATTAATGTTAATTTTGTTTAGAGACAATGGTTTATCAAAACCGACCCTTAAAATAAAACTTAACCTAACATGTCAACCTCACCTTAACTGAGCTGCAAGCCGGTTTATGTTCTGGAAAAATTGGAGCTAACAAAGGGATCAGTACTCTAATGTATACATACTGATTTTAGCTGTTTTTCCTCGTAACTGTGTGACATTATCCAATATGAAACCAGTGTTGCCTGTGGTCTGATTATTATCTTTCTAAGTAAGTGTTTTTATTAGAATTACTTTTTAAAAATAACAAAATTCACCTTAATTAACCTTATTTACAGATTTATTAATTAAGGGGAAAAAGGGGGATTATTTTCATTTTCGAAAAATAGTACCAATCATGAAATCTGAATCTTAAAAAAGTAGCCTACTTATTAATATGGATTAAGTTTGTTTTGTTTGTTAGTAATGTTTAAGTTTGCAGAAGATAATTGGTAGCTAATCCCCCGCTTAATTTAGATAAATGGGTTTTTTATGGAATTATCCGATTTATCTCAAACTTTGGATATTCGTTCTTTCTGATAAGATTCTTCTGTGATCAATTTTGTGGTTTCATAGATTGAATATAAAGGGGGGGGGGTGCTAATCCCTCCTTTATTAGATGGGTTTTTCATGCAAAATTATCCAAAATTCATTAAATTATATATACCGGCTTATTCTGACAAACACTTCACTATTTGATTTTGTGGTTCATTAAATTAAGTATAAAAGAAGGAAAGGAGGAGATAATTCCCATACCCCTTGTTTTAGCTTTTTTCTCTTTGTCCATTTCTTTATTTTTCTACAAGCATGATTGTTTAAATTAAGAATATAACATACTATAATGATACTAGTTAAAATGGGCTTTCTTTTTTTATTGATTATTATTCAGCCTATTCATCAGCCCAAAGTTTAGCAACCCTTAAAATACTGTATTTCTTGTTTAGTTATCCATATGATGCGCAGAATCACATCCTATCATTAGTAATTTTATACGCTGCTCTTTGAAACCTTTGGGATATGTTCTTGCTTATGTTTGGATTTTTTTTTTTTTTTTTTTTTTTTTTTTTTTTTTTTTTTTTTTTTTTATTCAAAACACCAACTATGTAAAATTTATGATTTAGAGTAGTTATTTAAATGTCCATTAAAACAAATTACGGATAAACAATTAAAATTTTATGCTTTCAGCCACCAATTATTGCAATTTTGTTGCAAATGGTAGTATGTAGATTGTATTTGCGGAATTTTAAAACAACCACAGATTCGAAAGGCCTAAACTTAGCACTCGACAAATGAAATCGGCATGCATGGAATTTAAAAAAAAATAAAATAAAAGTGTTAAAATTAATATGGAGTTCTTTTTTTTTCTTTTTTACATTTTTAATAATCATTCCATTTGTGTTTCATTATTTAAGAAATAAATTATATAAAAGCTCGCTTATGGCTCTTTATATCGTTAATATTTTTTTTTCAGAACAAGTCGTTATTTTTTAAAATTTAAAAGGTAAAAAGCATTTGTCTGAAGCAAGAATTTATTTTAAATGACAGTAAAATTACTAATGAAATTATAATATCACATTTTCGAAATAGTTTTAAAATTTTTTTATTGACGTTTTTAATAATTATAGTAAGGTACCCTGGGGTAATAACGCCACGTTAAGGTTCTACCAATTTTCACGGCTTAGTTTTAGATTGTATTTTTCAAACAAATATTGGATCTGATACAGCAACTCATTGACTATCTATATAAAATAAAATAATTTAACAGATATGTATTCATAAAATGTAATGGCGTTTTTTCTTGACCCATGCTATTTGGCGTTATTACCCACCTATATGGGTAATAACGCCATGCAAACAAAACTATGAAATAAGATAGAATAATTGCAAGTAGATAGCCCAATTTTAAAAATACAAACTCTACAAACTTAGAAATTGACAAATTGCATTCTAAGATATTGAAAATGTTCAATTTTTGTGAAAGTGTAAGAAATATAAAGGTGCGGTGTGGGAGGGGGGGGGGGGTGAGGCAAATAAATATCAGACAGTGAGTTTCTTTTTGTTTAAAAAGGACCGTCTAAATAGAAATATGAGAAACATTGCACAGTTTTAACTGTGTTTATTTGAATCAGTATTTAGAATGTAGCTCGGCCACTGTAGGCAATCAACCGGGGTATTAATGTCAAGGATTGGCGTTATTACCCCTTTATAGTTATTGCGCAGTACATTTTAAATTACAAATTATCTCGAGAAGATATCCAAAATCTTCAACAACATTTTAAAAGTACATGAAATGCACTACAAATTTATGTAATTAACAAAGTATTTCCGGATAAAAAGATAGTCTTCACATATACAAAACGTATCTCGCAAATTTTAGATCAAGCGTTAATTTTAGTTGTTTGTAAAAACAATAATACCTAAAAATGAAACAAATTAACTTGAAGCTGTTTTTTGCGATTTATATGACTCAAAACCCTTCTGCGCAGAGCACATGGGTGTCATTTACCCGATTATTTCATAATTATGCAAAATATAAGCACTTGGCGTTATTACCCCGCCTGGCGTTATTACCCCAGGGTACCTTACACAAAATAACTATATTATTTAAATATGTGTAAATGGCATAGTGTCAAATATCATTAAAACTTAATTTTTGCTGTTTGGTGAACTAATTTAATTTCTTTTACAATCTCACAATATTTTTTCAGCAAAGCAAAAAAACAAAATTCACAACGAAAAGTGCCAATAAAGTTGTTTAAGCTGTCAGCAATAAGTTTTGCCGGAAAAAAAATTAAATAAATTAAGAAATAACAATTCGTATTATGTATGTGAGAAACTTTTTGGTATTACTTTAACATTTTTAGAAGTAAATTAAAATTTTAACTTTCCACCTTAAGCGAAATTTTTAAAAAATGTTCTGTTTCATATATTTTTTACAAAACAATTCAATAAGAGCTAACAGAAGAGAAATAAAAAAAAATATCGCAAAAAATGCTAATCCAATTATAAGTATTTCTAAAACTCCTGTATTTAGTAATACCGAAAAAATATATTTATGGACTTAGTTTAATACTACCTTTTTAAAAAAACAGAAATTCTAAGGAAAATGACATACAATAAGGAAAAAGTGCACTTTTTTCATACGTACTTTGAAAGTATAAGTTTAAAGAAAAAGTTTAGAAAAATATTTTAGCAGCTATTTTGATTTAGTGAGTGAGTCTTTTGATTATAAATAAATTAAATACACGTGCAAGTATTACAAAGTAAAAAAGTAAGTATAGTTTTTTTTCCTTTTTACGTATGTTCATTCAGGATTTTAAAGAGAAGTTTAAAAAAAAGTTATGTAAAGTACATTATTTAAATTAAATACGGTAGTGGGAAAAAATTACAAGTACAGCGAAAGTTCTTGTGATCTGAATTTGATGAAAAGTTTTTTTTTCCTTTTAAATAAATTTGTATTCTATAATTTTTTAATATTTCTAGAAAAATTGCTCTAGAATTGAGTGAAAGAGAGTGTTTGGTCGAATTTCATATGTCTTTATAGACACACACACATGTGTGTAGAAGATTACATATATATATATATATATATATATATATATATATATATATATATATAACCATAATTGTAAATCAATAAGTAAACCATTGAATTTAATAACAATTACCACATTGAAACATGGAGAAAATATATAAAATTGAATACAATCGAAACTTGGAAAATCTACAGGCCTACAAATATTTTAGAACTATAAATAAAAGTGAGGTTTCATCATCGTATTAGCCATGAAAAAGCAAAATAATACAAATTTGGGGCTACCAACCCACATAAAACCAAAATAAAATCGAGAAACAATCCTATTAACATTATTAAAATATATAGAAAGAGAGAAACATGCCAGACACTATGGTTACACCTAAAATGATGTATCAAAAATTCATTTAATTTGACATATTGATATAAACTCAATCTCATAGTATAAGATATAAGAAGGACTAAAATAGATAAATAATATATGCATTTTATACACTTAGAAATAATATTTAAGTATTGTCCAAATTGCTAAGAATTATGTTCAAAATTTTAACATTAGTTTTTAAATTATATTAATGGAATTAATTAATATAACTGTACAATTATTCATACACGTGTACTAAATGAACATCCAAAATAAAATGTATTGCAATTTAGCAGATGCTTCTCCCCCCTCAGTTTTTTAAAATTAACTATTGGATAATATTCAGACAACTCCACCCTCTCCCGTACTCTAGCACAGCCATTCCCCGATATACTTTTAGGTAGCTGTCATTGCAAAAAGTAAAAAGCTACCTATTGCAGCCGTCCGGAGGAAAGCACTTCCGGAAAATTTTGGTATATTTTCACCGATCATGACCCCCAGACCCCAAAACCACCCTCCGTTCAAATGTTGACATATATATATATATATATATATATATAACCATATATATATATATATATATATATATCTGATTTTTGTCATGCGATAACTAACGTATTTATGAACCGATTTGAATGAAACTTGGTATGTACATAGTACATATAAATGTCTCGACCGAGTTCGTTGGTCAGCATCATCCGCCATTTTGTTTCAAAATGGCGGCCATTTTAAATTTTTTAAAAAATTTAAAATTTAAAATTAAATTCGAAAAAATCAAAATTTGAAAAATATTTTTCTTTTACGTGTTAAAACTTAAAACAACGATTCCAGAACACTTTTTATTTTGTCTATATCTTAGAAAATGATTGAGTTATAGCACTTTGAATTTTTCTTATGGCTGACATTTTGAAACGATCTGATTTTTGTCACGTGATAACATGCGTATTTATGAACCGATTTCAATGAAACTTGGTATGTATATAGTGCATACAAATGTCTCGACCGAGTTCGTTGGCCAGCATCATCCGCCATTTTGTTTCAAAATGGTGGCCATTTTAAATTTTTAAAAAAATTTAAAATTTAAAATTAAATTTGAAAAAATCAAAATTTGAAAAATATTTTTCTTTTACGTGTTAGAACTTAAAACAAAAATTCCAGAACACTTTTTATTTTGTCTATATCTTACAAAATGATTGAGTTATAGCACTTTGAACTTTTCTTATGGCTGACATTTTGAAACGATCTGATTTTTGTCACGTGATAACACGCGTATTTATGAAACGATTTCAATGAAACTTGGTATGTACGTAGTACATACAAATGTCTCGACCGAGTTCGTTGGCCAGCGTCATCCAACATTTTGTTTCAAAATTGTGGCCATTTTAAATTTAAAAAAAAATTTAAATTTAAAATTAAATGCGAAAAAAATAAAAGTTGAAAAATATTTTTCTTTTACGTGTTAAAACTTAAAACAACGATTCCAGAACACTTTTTATTTTGTCTATATATTGAAAAATGATTGAGTTATAGCACTTTGAATTTTGCTTATGGCTGACATTTTGAAACGGTCTGATCTGAACGATCCATCATGTTGCTTTAAAATGGCATACACTTTATGATATCGTGGAGTTTGGCGACTCTCTAAATCGCTTAAAATAAAACCAGGTTGAATAAAAGATGACTAATTTCTAAAAATTCCTATTAATATTCAGTCTTGAGAAAAACTAGTATTCAATCTTATAAAATCACTAATTTTATAAGATTATTTCCACTAATTTGAGCTTAGTATTTTTGAACAAAGTAACTTACTTTAAAATAAATAAATAAATATATAAGTATATGAAAGCTACCTCTTCCTCCCGGCATTGCCGGAAGGACTTTTTATATTTATTTTGCATTTTCACTCTTTCATTATTATTTTATTATTTTTTACATTTTTTATACATTTTTTACTCAAGATGTTAATTATTTTTAAGATCATGAAATTATTAATTGTATATTAAAGAATATGTGATTTTTTAAGGAAAACCATTATTTAATGCATCTCAAATTATGTTTTTAATATTTGCGTTAATAAGAAAAGAAGAGCATAAAAATTTCATTCTACATAATGATTACGATTTTATTTGTCACGGATTTACGATACACAGAATTTTGAAGACAGGGTTTGTAATTAGCATATGTATTAACTTTGGATTTAAATTTACTGTGCTTATCACGTGCATCATTTATTATTTTGTTTTCTTTTAATAAAATTTTAAAATCTAAAAATTTAATAGTATTGTTAGAAAGCAGATTTTCCGTAAATTCTGATTTAGCTGGATAATTTACAGCAAATAGAGTAATATTTGTATTTTCAGTGATAATTAGAATCATATCATCAATATATAGATATAAATGTATTTTATTGTTAATATATTTACATTCATAATGATGTAAGTATAATTCTGATTAAACAAGATGCACAAACGCCTTGTGGTACTCCGACTTTTTGAAGCTATATTGTGTTATCTGGCAATATAAAATATTTATAGATAATAGAATTTATTAAACAATGAAAGTAATCTGTATCGATATTCGTCGATAAATTCAAATCATTGTGATATTTGTTTTAATAAAGCATTTGTTTTATTATGTAGATCCAATAAATCTATACTATTAAAAGATGATTGAAATCATATGTTGTAATTTTGATTGGACATTTAAGATTCTTCATACTATTAATCAGTTCTTAGATATTCTTTATACAAAGCGTATTATAAATGGTTTTTGTAAGAGCATACAGTTGATTAAGAATTTTTAATACAAGTTTATTAGCTGTGTTATTATATGTATTACAACCAATTGAAACAGATCTAAATTTAATTCGATTCCTTTGAAATATGGGTATAAGGACTAGATAGGGATAGTTAAGTTTGTACAGTTCATAAAGTTAATGTTTAATACATGCTAATGTTTAATGTATAGTTATTGTTTAATAATTTATAATAACCTCTGATTTTACGATTGTTTACATAATCGTTAGTTTTTTGGAATGAGTTATTAGAAGATATACTGGATTTAAGCAGTTGATGATAATAGGATTTACATATAATTGAATAAATATTTAGAGATTTGTCCACATAAGTGATTTCAAAGTTTTGATACAATTTAGTGATTTGCTGGAAAAGATGCTTTGTACTAATAGTAACCAGATGTGAAATATTATATCTTAAATTGTTAGTTAATTTATTAATAACTAAAATTTTCCACTGATTCATATATTCAGTAAGTTCGTTGTAATAGATTGAAATTTTATAAATAATTATATCTATATCATATGTAAACTGTTTTATTATGAGAATTAATGTTCAATTTGGATGGAATTCTATACTTATTTCCATAACCCTTTAATTGTGTCAGCGTATAATCATCTATAATTATTAGATGTTATGTGGTTATATGTCTCTGATCATTATTAATGCATTTTTGTAGAGAGGGGTCAATGAATTTACTGGGGAAAATACTAGCAGCAGAAGTATTTTTTGAGAATGAATTATAATTAAATATCTCCCTTCCTATAGTTATTGGATATTTAAAAGTTTTATTTTTTTATTTCAATATAATTAATAGGAAAATTGTCGTTTTTGTTATTTATTGTAGATTTAATATTGATTTTATTAAACATTCGATTAGAAGAATTTATTACCATTTGAGTGTTAGTATTTTCAGCTTTATGTCTTTTTAGTAAATTTCTATTGAAAAAATCAACTCCAATTATAATGCGATCATATAAAATGTCAGAGAAAGGCTTAGAGTAAATTTTACTAAGAAATATTATCAATATTGTACAATATGTTTCTTTTTATTTGCAAAAATACAGGGCGTTTTACTTCTTTTTTTAAGTTGACACTATTCTGTGCCACCGGTGGCTCGTTCTAATAACTGGTATGGCACACAATTTTATAAATGGAGTAATAAAAAGATGGGAAAAAGATTCGAACGAAAAAAAATAATAATGGTTCCAATCACCGCCGATAGCAGGAAATTTTCCGGCGTAAATGGGAAAAATACCTCAGAAACAGAATAATTAATAATTTGAATAAAATGTCATGTTTTATTCATCATATCCACTTTCTCCATTAGGAATTCGACCACATTCAATGTGACCACCTTTTTCTTGCACCACACCTTACATTCTTTGTACAAAATTTTGGACGGTCGAGCATAACAAGTCACATGCAATAGCACTAATTGGTGATTCGACCAATTTTTTTATTGGAATCTTTTTCTCTTGGTTTCATTAGTCTCCTAATAAATTGTAAAGCAGTCCCGATTATTAAAATTAGCTACAAAGAACTGTAAATAGCTTCAGTTTAAAAAAACATCCTGTATATTTTCGTATTAATATTCAATTGTAATTTTTTTTAATAATTACTATGCAGATTATTTATTTGTTTTCTAGGAATACGCGTATGGAGACAATTTATATAAATGATAAATGCAGTTATGTATGTACCAGCAGTGTCATTTTACTAAATATTCCTATTTAAGAGAGGTAAAATAATCCTCTTACCTCTTAACAATTCGGAGCTGCAGATGTTTCTTCACGATATTTCGAACAAATCCAATTTGTTTCGCGGTCGAATGCTCTGAGTGACACACACACACGACAAAGGAATGCAAGCAATCACAAGTGGGAATTCAATCTTGATTATTTAATAGGATCTATCTACTAAAAGAAATTAAATATAGGTTAATAATGTTGATACAGAATTATGTTGACATTGGTGAAGCATTTTCGCTTTCACCGTTTAAATAATATTTGTATTTCAGACCAGCTGTAACAAATAACTTGGCCTGTGCACATCTGCTAACAGTAACGGAGAAAATACATCTGGGTTATTCATATAGTTAAAAGTCTTACAAAAGAAAAGTGATGAGTTGCTAAAACCGTTGTCCTTGACTATAACATAATGTCTGGTAAAGTGGCTGTGTATCCTCTGCATAGTGGCGACATCTATGATTCAGCACCTGAAGTGTTTTTTGCAGATATCCCCATAATGTAGTTTTTCTCACAGTTTGTTTTTATGCGTTGACATACAGATATAAATATAAAGAATAAAACACGATAAAAAAAAACACGATGCATACCCCTCGACTTGAATTATAATATAACTTATTCGTAGCCATACACATTTTGCACAAACCATGAATTGCTAGAATTGTTCTTTGAAATTCGGTGCAAGAAATCCTACACCCCTACTTTTTGTGGGAAATTGATGACTCGGATAACTGTAGTTGTTTACGGAAATGTTCGAAGTTAGGCTTTGGAAGTGGCTTAGTCATAATGTCTGCTAACATCAACTTCGACGGGCAGTACACTAATTTAATTATGCCAATTTCGCGTAAATGTTTGATGTGGTGATATTTCACTTCTATGTGCTTCGTACGTGATTGAGATTTCTCATTTTCAGTTAGTTTGATTGTGGACATATTGTCCTCGTAAACAGCTATTAGTAGCTGTTGTTCCAATTCTAGATCGGTAAGTAAGTTTAGAAACCACTTGAGCTCCTGAGCGGCGGTAGAAATGGCTATGTACTCTGATTCCGCAGTTGAAAGTGCTACACAGGATTGTTTTCGAGAAAGCCAGGTTAAAATGTTTTTACCAAGTCTGAAAATATTCCCGGTCGTGGACTTTCTGTCCATCCTATCGTTCGCGAAGTCTGCATCGCGGTATACAGTCAATATTGGAGGTTTAGCGTTATCTATAACAAATTTCAGATCTTTGGTAGTCAGTAGATATGTGATTAACTTTTCTGTGGCTTCCCAGTCGACTTCTTTTGGTGACTCGTTCCCCCTCCCCAGTATATTTACTCTGCAGCAATGTCAGGTCTGGTTAATGTAGCAATGTACAGTAGCGTACATTACTGCCTTTCTGTATCTCGTGTTATCCTCCATAGGTTTCCCGTTTGGATCCAAGTTGAAATTAGCTTGTGTTCATTGGAGTGTATGTCGACTTACTGTTAATCAAATTAAATTTTTCTGCAATTTCTATTATTTTATGTGTTTGATCTAGCTCCAAACTACCGTTTTCGGTTTCTCTTATATTTATTCCCAAATATTGTGTCACTTTTCCTAAGTTTTTAATTTCATATTCGCGGAAAGGTTCTGTGTAAACTTCATGTGTATATTCCTCATTCTCTGCTACAAGAATGTCATCGACATTCAGCACCTGACGTGTTCTGTGCAGATATCCCCATCATGTAGTTTTTCTGACAGTTTGTTTTTATGCGTTGACAGACAGATATAAATATAAAGAATAAAACTTGATAAAAAATAAAACACGTTGCATACCGCACGACTTGAATTATAATATAACTTATTCGTACTCATACACATTTCGTACGAAACATGATTTACTAGAATTTTTCTTAGAAATTCGGTGCAAAAAATCCTACATGTTTAGTAATGAATTTTTTGAAAGCTTTGAAAGTTCATGTACATCTATCTCTCTTGTTTCGTGCAGACGTTCTGATTTTTTTTAATTTCTATTAATTCACTTGTGGTATTTTTTTAAAGTTATGTTTTGGAAAATACCGAATTTCAGCTGTAAAATGCATATTTTTTACTTTATTTATATTACATATAATGTATGAAATGGCCGTTAAGAATCGCCCAAGAAATTGCAAAATAATGGGAAATTTTATGTTGAAATTTTGATCATATTGATACATTGAAAAAAAATACATTAACAGAGAAAAGGGATTTAAAAGAATGGGCAACATTTAAATATAATGGGTTCATTATTATTTTTTTCATATATTTGTATTATTAATTGTATATGTAATTGTGTCAAAGTATGTTTGGAAATTTTCTTATATATTTTAAGTAGAAAATAGAAAAACTGATTTTGCTTATTATTATCTTCACCATTTTTCAAAAAGTTTAAAATACAGTGTTTAGTCAACACTTTCCTGACTTAAATATTCGAAATCTTTATAGGAAACATTTAGTATCGTATTTACTCGTGTATACAGCGCACGCGTGTATAACGCGCCCCCGTACTTTACCAGAAAAAATGGCGATTTTTTTTAAATCTCGTATTATATAACGCGCACCGTAAATTTGATATGCAAATGAGTAAATAACTAAATGAATTTTAGTATACAAAACAAACATTACATCAGACATAAAACAAGGTGAAAATAAATTTTTAGACTTCGGATAGGGAGTGAGTGACGGCTGGGATAATTGATAATTAGCGTTGTTATAATATTACTAGATCTGTTACATGTAAAATTACAAGGAATGAAAAAAAGATGCAGTACAATTGAAGCAATTAAGTAAGATTTTCCGAGTGAATTTGTCTTCTTTGAATCCATTTCGTGATTCGTATGTATATCGTGTGATTACATCCAGCAGTAAAAAATATTCTGTGTATAATGCGCTCCTAAGAGTTTTGTCCTGATTTTTTGAAAATAGTGCGCGTTCTACACGAGTAAATGCGGTATTACGAAAAACTGGTATAAATGATTGATATATAAAAAATATTACCCTGTCACTGGGCCCAAAGAAATAATGCTGCAGCATTAAGAAGACAAGAACTCTAGCGAAAGCCTTTGTAATGCAGATGCAATTGATATACCTTTTGATCTGGAAACACGGAAGCGATTACAATACTTTTCTAAAAAGTTTTGGCTGTAGCTAAATTATAAATTATTTTTTAGAAAGAAATAATTTAAGAGATATTAAAAAATAACAGTTTCACAAACATTACTTTTTAGTTAATTAACTTTTATAAAGAAAATTTGATTTTTTAAAAATATAGAAATATACAAATTAAATATTTAAAAATATATATCGTTTACGTAGTCCCTAAAACATTGTATATATCTGTGTCAGTTATTTGTCATAATATTTCCTCTCTGTTACTCGTGTTACTGTATCATGGTATATAATTATTCCTGAATCGAGTAAAAATACTTGTTTTTTGCAAGTATCCTGTTAATCTTTTAACAGCTGAAGCTATAAGATAAGGATTTTCAACTTCTTTGCCGAAAAAGGTTTGACCCCACAATTTTAGAAAAATCATCTTCGATTTGTTTAATAGTCAACATTTTTATTAATAATTAAGTCAATTTTTTTAATTTAAGAAAGGTGGTATCTAAAGGATAGTTAATTTAAGCATGATCATTTACTTTTATAGTTGCGCCAACAAAACTCCAGCGGATGGTGGATTAATACAAACGATGTAAAAATTGCAATTATTTTTTTTTTCACATATAAACTGCTTTTACTTGCTGGTTTTGCTTCAGATACAAGTTTTAGAAAAAAGTAGAAGTACGCGTAATTGAAATTATAGAATATTCTAAATAATACACAAAAAGAAAGGATTTTTAAAAAAAAATACGAAACACATTATTTACTTACACTGTAAACCGGTTTAAATTGCGTTATTCAAAAACTCTTCTTAAATGCAATTATTTCAATTTTTATTTTATAAATTGTGTATTTATTAAATACATAATTTTAATTTGTGACTAAATTCAAATTGTGTTTACAAATTAATATGTGACCAAATTTAATTATGAGATTTTTTTTAAACCTTCACAAATTAAAATTTAAACTTTAATATAAGTAAGATATATATAAGATATATATGTAAGATATATATATATATATATATATATATATATATATATATCTTACATCATTACTAAAAATACATAAAAAATGAAACCCCTTAGAGTTGTGCGTAAAGAAATGCAAAAACTAATTAATTAATACTTAAGGAATTGTAAATAAAATAAAATGAAAACATGGAAGAAATTACATTAGCATTTCCTGGACGTAAATAAGGATATAAATCGCAATTCTATTGAAAACTTTCAGGGCTCCGGAAAAGCGAATGAAAAAGTTTGAAATATAAAAAGATTAGACTGTCATTGGCGCCAAAAGAAATAGCTGCCAAGATCCGGCGTAGAATCTTTCCTGAATTAAATTAAATTACTTAAGAGTTTTTATTTCGATTTTTTTGTAAACACACTCCGACAGAAAGAAATTGAGTAACTTTTTGATGTGTTTCTTGAAACATAAGTTTAACTTACCGCTTTTATTTCCGTAATCATTATATATGTATATATACAGGGTGTTTCTAAATTCATGGTACAAACTTTAAGGGGTGATAGTACACATCAAAACAAACAATATTAAATAGAAAACTTATGGTCCCAAACGTCTTCCGAAGGAGATAGGCGCCATTAAAGTTTAGGGTACAAAAGTTCAAATGATTATAAAAAACAGAAAAATTGGTCGATTCGTTTGCGGTTTTCACTAAAACTATTCTTTATGTCAGTATTGTCTTGAAAATAAATTATAAAGATAAATTTCTAAAAATGCCGATAGAGGGCGCTTTAGACTTTGAAGTAACGGACAACTATTTTTTACCGTTATTTTTTGCACCTCATTAAATTGTTTTAGAAGCTTAGACATAAACTTAAATTTTGAGCTCAAAACCTAAATCGTTGGGAGTGGTTAAGTAGCGCAAACTGAACTGTGCGGGGAGGTTCAAATTTCAAATGATTATAAAAAACGGAAAAATTAGTCAATTGAATTGAGATTTTCACTAAAATTATTTTTTATGTCAGTATTTTCTTGAAAATAAATTATAAAGATAAAATTCAAAAATGCCGATAGAGGGCGCTTCAGACTTTGGAGTAACATACAACTATTTTTAACCGTTATTTTTTGCATCTCATAATGTTTTTTAGAAGCTTAGACATAAACTTAAATTTTGAGATGAAAATCTTAATCGTTGGCTGTGGTTAAGTAGCGCAAACCGAACTGTGTTCAATAGGGGTGGGGAGGTTCAAATTTTAAATGATTATAAAAAACGGAAAAATTGACCGGTTTTCGCTAAAACTATTCTTTATGTCAATATTTCCTTGAAAATAAATCTTAAAGATAAATTTCAAAAAATTCTGTTAGAGGGCGCCTTAAATTTTAGTGTAACCTACAACTACTTTTAACCGTTATTTTTTGTATCTAATTAAATGCTTGCAAAAGCCTAGACTTAAATTTTGAGCTCAAATTCTAAATCGATGAGAGAAGTTAAGAAGCGCAAACTGAACTCTGTTCAGGAGTTGAAATGTTACCCTCCCCACCCTCGAACACAGTTCAATTTTCGGCTACTTAATTACAACGATTCAGACTTTGAGCTCAAATTTTCAGTTTGAACTTTTACAAGCATTTAATTAGATACAAAAAATAACGGTTAAAAATAGTCAGTTTGTTGATTACTCTAAAGTTTAAGGCGCCCTCCGACGGAATTTTTTGAAAGAGATCTTTAAAATTTATTTTCAAGGAAATATTGACATAAAAAATAGTTTTAGCGAAAACAGACCAATTTTTCCGTTTTTTATAATCATTTGAAATTGAACCTGCCCACCCCCATTGAACACAGTTCAGTTTGTGCTACTTAACCACTCCCAAAGATTCAGATTTTCATCTCAAAATTTAAGTTTATGTCTAAGCTTCTAAAAAAATTTATGAGATGCAAAAAATAACGGTAAAAAATAATTGTATGTTACTCCAAAATCTAAAGCGCCCCCTATCGGCATTTTTAAAATTTTATCTTTATAATTTATTTTCAAGATAATGCTGACATAAAGAATAATTTTAGTGAAAATCGCAAATCATCTCAACCTCTCCCCACAGTTCAGTTTGCGCTTCTTAACCACTCCCAACGATTTAGATTTTGAGTTCAAAATTTAAGTTAATGTCTAAGTTTCAAAAAAAAAATTAATGAGATGCAAAAAATAACGGTAAAAAATAGTTATTCTTTACTCAAAAGTCTAAGGCGCCCTCTATCGGCATTTTTGGAAATTTATCTTTATAATTTTTTTTCAAGAGAATACTGTCTTAAAGAATAGTTTAGTGAAAACCGCAAACGAATCGACTTATTTTTCTGTTTTCTATAATCATTTGAAATTTTGGACCCTAAACTTTAATGGCGCATATCTCCTTCGGAAGACTTTTGGGACCCTTAGTTTCCCATTTAATATTGTTTGTCTTGATGTGTACTATCACTCCTTAAAGTTTGTACCATGAATTTAGAAACACCCTGTATATATATATATATATATATATATACAGAGTGATTATAAAATAAGTATCCCTATTTGGAGCTGTCTGCAGCTTGAAGGAATAGCCCGAATGAAACCAAAATCGGTACAAATACTACTCAAGAAGGGGGAAAAAGGATGGAATAATAAAAAAAGATAGTTAAAATAATCGGCAACAGATGGCGCCACGGGTCCTGTCGGCGCAAACGCCGTTTTAATCATTAGTAACATCAAAACATGGTCATTTCTGCCATTAATGTTGCTTGACAGGGCTGTCATTTTACCAGATCGCGCTTTAATTTTAAAACTATTCTACGTTAACAGTTCAAATAGTGCAGCTGTGAATTTAGGCTTGTGAAAGAATTTGTTAAGGAAAATGTCCTTTGACATCGTATGCAGTGAGAAGCATGGTAAAAAAATTCGAGGAGACTAGATCGTTTACTTTAAAATGTGGAAGATGGAGGAAACTATTACCTCTCCACAGAAATTGCTACTGCGATTGTATTGCCATCAGGGAATCCGAAAGACGGTCCTAGTGCACGTAGAGTTGCCCGAATTTAGGATATTCCATATGCTATTGTTCGAAAAGTCCTACGAAACGTAATCCAATTTTATCCGTATAAAATTAGTTGTCATCAACAATTGTTACTAGGTGACACAAAAGCGCCATCTTTCGGCGATTTTTCAATTATTTTTTTTTAAATGTTCCAGTCTTCTTCCTCCTTCTCAAATAGTTTGTGTACAAATTTTGGCTTTATTCGGGTTATTCCTTCAAGCTACAGACAGCTCCAAATAGGGATACTTATTTTATAACCACCCGGTATACATAAAGCAAAAAAAAAAAAAAAAAAAAAAAAATGCGTAATGGAAATCGCAATACAATCATTTGAACACTACTTATTACGTTTTTTTAGAGATTTAAAAATTCAAACACAAAGTAATAATTAAAAATTTTATTTTATTTATTTATTTATTGTTGTTGGGTGGTAGGGAGTCCAGGGTATAAATTCCGATTACAAAAATTATTTAAAGATATTTTCGATGGAAATTGTTTTGTGATATAAGTGTTTATATAATGAACATTAGAGATCTGTACGGGACTTATTTCGGCTCGAGGCCCGAGTCCGACCCTTGTGCCGGATTCGGATGAATTTTCAGTCACGGCACTCGGTCGAGATCGGCCCTTAGTTTTTCTGGGAGGCTCGGGCCGTGTCTAGTTACTACTCTTTGCGGACTCGGTCTAAATTATTTTTTTTCGTACCGAGCCGAAACTGATCTCATTCTTCGTAGACTTCGCGGACCAAAATATTCAGTCGCGATTTTGATGAAGCCCAAATCAGAATCATTAACTCGACTTGTCTAAATTTGTTCAAAGATCAGTAAAATTTGGCCTAGATTGGCATACATTGTTAAATCGAAATTATTCTACAACTAAACTTTAAAATTTATTCTTTTCAGATTCATGGTTTTCTAGGCTTCTAAAAACATAGATAAATTAAAATATAGATAAACTTATGAAAATAAAAAGTAATCGTAACATGATGTAATCATGTTTGAAACTGAAAATGTACTCATTCATGCTAATCAAAGAAATAATATAAGGGGCAAAAAAAATCATAATACATTTACTCCTTATTTCAAAAATATGCATTAAAGTATTTAATTGCTATAAAGGACGTTAAATACTAATAAACACATTAAAAGATCTTAATAATTTTACATGTTTCGATTGAATTTACTCAATCATCATCAGAAAAAAGAAAATACAAATAAACACAAAGATGGAAAATGATTCAATTCAAAAAATTCAAAATGATGATTGTCATTTTCCATCTTTGTGTTTATTTGTATTTTCTTTTTTCTGATGATGATTGAGTAAATTCAATCGAAACATGTAAAATTATTAAGATCTTTTAATGTTTTTATTAGTATTTAACGTCCTTTATAGCAATTAAATACTTTAATGCATATTTTTGAAATATTTTTAATGGACGTATTTGAAAAGTTCTATTTATAATTAATGACATTTACTCCTGCTAAGAAAGTAACTTGTCTATAACGATATTTTTCAATTATACAATTCCACCTTAAAAGATTTTATTTTATACCATTTTTTAGATATTTATGTCTCCATTTCATGGAATATGGACTAATAGTGTTAATGATAGCCGAATTATTTACATACAACCAACGGAAGCTCATTGAAAATATAAATATTGCAGCTTACATTACTTTTATAAACATAAAAATTATAAATGTGAAAAAAAGCTTAGGTATGTTTTTCTGGTCGTAATTCTCCGTACGAGTAGGCCGAATTTTTAGCTATTATATTGAACCAGGTTTGGGACTGAAGAAATTTAACATTTTTAAAGCCAAAATTATTTTCGTATACGAGCACGACCTAATTTTATTTCTATATGTTGATCTGGACTGGTCCTGAAAATGTAGCTCATGTAGGCCTCTAAATAACGTATTGCACGTCAAAAAATATTGGAAACTTTAAAACATTAGTTTTAATTAAAAATTAAAAGTTTAAGCATATTTAATTTGAGATATAAAATTATTGAACCACATTCCTGATAAGAATAATTTTTTCACTGTCTGTATGGAAAATTTGTAATTTTAATTTGTCTTCAGGATTTTAAAAGATATTAATTATAAATTTTATAATAACTTTTAAAATTGTGAAAAAAATCGTTCATCAGTGACTTTTGTATTAATTAGCATTTTTTCGAAATTTTGGCTCAATATCAAAAATCCTGAAAACAAATTTATTAGAAATTTGGTACAAAGGAGTTTTTCAAATCGTCATATAAATTCATCAGAGGAATTTTAGATACATTCTATTAAAATTGACACATCATAAAAAATATTAATTATATCCCAAGCAGCATTACAAAAGTTTTATTTTCATATATACACTAAAAAATAAATGAATAAAATAATAATAAAATAAAAAATAATAAAAATGAGGACGATTTTACGGAGATTGTACTGGTAAACGCGACGCCAGTATGTAACTTTAATGGAATAATTCCTATAACTTGCAGGGAAATATGTAAATCTCCGTAAATTAGCCCGATTTTTTATTAAAGTGTAATCACACAGACTGCGTTATTTAACTTTTTTTCCAAGCTAATATTTGACAGATTTTAATTATAGATGGTTAATTTTTAAGCTGTGTATATATATATATATATATATATTACACAGCGTATGTATGTATATATATATATATATATATTAATTTTTTGAATTTTTTGTCTCCGAACTCCTTAAAATTAACAAAGCACGTAATGGCGAGGAATTCTCTTGTCAATTCTTATGTAATATTTTTGGGTTCGGAAGTATTGGTAAAAAAGCTTAAAACGTGAAGTGCTTAGACTATAACTGACAACAAATAAAATAGTTGTCAAGATCAGGCAGAATATTTGTGATTTAAGTTAAATTATTTTTTTACTCTTTTTTTCTTTTTCATAAACATTTTATTGGGGGAAACTATGTTAAATTTTGAAATATTTCCTAGAAATACAGGTTTTATTTATCACTTTTTACTTCTTTACTCGCTTTTGATACCTTTACAATAAAAATGGAAAAAATTGCGTGTTGGAATTACAAACTTCGTTACACATATAATTTAGAATTTCTCCTTATATAAATTTCAAAACTTAAGAAAATAAATTAGTATTTTATTTAATAAGTTTTCTAAGCAAGTGCTGCTGATATACTCAAGGACATTGTTTTTAATTTCATAAATTTTCGACTCATATTACAAAGAATGCAATTAAATGTATAATAAGAAAACAATTTTTTCTGAGAGAAAAGTTTTTAATCTTTTATACAAATATTTAACTATATATAAAAAAATTATGGTTTTTTTAAACCGCCTAATCATTTTGTAAATGGGTAAAATTGCAATTATGTTATCTCTGCAATATGTTTTAAATGCTCAGAAAATATGACTCTTTCAATATTATATATATATATATATATATATAGAGAGAGAGAGAGAAAGCAAAAAAAGAAACAATTAATTACAAATATGAATATATGAATGTAATTCTTCAGTGTATTAATCATTCTAAAATGTCTTGAAAAGTCATTAAATTTATAGAATATACTATTTTAAATATTGCAGCACTTAGAGGGAAAGGAAAGAAAAATAAGGGGAAGAAAATTAGGAAGAAAAGTTTTTTAGAAAAACATTTTTTTAATCTTATTTATCTCTCTTTATATATATGTGTATAAGGAATAATCATTAAAGTAGTAAAAATAAAAATTTCGAAATTTCATTTACATTTGATTGTCATAAATCAGAAGAAACATCTCAATTCTGTTAAAAACTTTTAGGATTCCTGAAAAGCAGATGGGGAAATTTAAAGAGACGACTGACGCCAAAAGAAGTAGCTGATAAGATTCGGCATAGAATCATTTGTGATTTAAATTAAATAAGTATTTTTATTTTATTTTTTTTATTTATTCACATCTTTCAGCCATTTTGTTGAAAAGAAAATGTCCAAAAGTTTGAAATTTTTTTTTCTTTATTCTTTTCTGATTTACAATTTTACTTATCTTATTTTCTTGACTGCTATACTTATCTAATATTACCTAATGAAAATATTTTTTAATTTAGTAATATTAAAAATATGTTATGTTACTTTCTTTACATATTTTTTCACAAAAGAATATAAATATATATAACTGAACTATTAAAAAACTATAAATCTTTTTCATTGCATTTTATTATTGAGTTTTTTTATTTTACTTTTTTTTATTTTGTAAAAATTTCAAAACTTTTTTAAAGCAATCCATCTCCAGTTTTACTTATTGCAACCATTCTGTTAAAAGAAATTGTCTAAAAGTTCGAAATACTTTTTCGTATAACTATTTTATTTATCGTTTTTTAATTTTTTTTTCAAACATTTTATAGGAGAAAAACTATGTAAACTTTTGAAATCTTTTCAGGATTTGCAAATTTTACTTATCCCTGTATATTTCTTTAGCCTTTTTGATGATTTTATAACAAAAATGGGCAAACTTGCGCATTACGAAAGTTTGTCCATTTATGAAATATGTCCATATATAATGAAATCACAAACTTTGTTACACATGCAATCATTATTTTCTCTTTATGTAAATTTCTATATCTAAGAAAGAAATAAGTATTTATTTACGTAATATTTTCTATTTAGGTGCTGATGTGTTTTTTTAAAAATATACTCAAATAATTGTTGTTAATTTTATAAATTTTCGCTTCATATCACAGAGAATGCAGTTTAATGTATAAAGAAAAGAAAAATTCCCAGAGAAGAATTTGTTTATTTTTTACACAAATATTTAACTACATAAAAAAGTATATACATAAGAAAAAAATTCTCTAAATTCTCATTCTCTCTCTCCTTTAATGTAGGTTTTTCCTGGTGTTACTAACCTTTATATTATACAATAGATGGAAGCTCTAAAAATGACCTGTGACTAATTTTGAAGTAGAAGTAAAAATTGCTTTTAAGCTCATAATAATTATATTAAATAGTAACAATATTATGAGTAATGATTATTAACTTTGATAATAACATAAGTGGAATAATATATAATAAATAATATATGTTTAACTGAATACTTTTATTATTATTACTTTTGTTATTTATATATATTTTAATTTTATCATATATTTCTGTTTTACTAACGCTAACTTACAAACTTTATACTAGCCATATAATTACATTTTTAATAGTAATATAACATGTGGTACTGTTGGATAAATACTTTGATAACTATACAGGGGATATATAGGAACAAATTAACATTATTATTATTCATTATTTATATTTTTCATTTAAATTTCTCTTTTTATATTTTGTTTTGTTGTTCCATCTAGTCATAAGGTACATAATGGATCAAATTTCTTACTTTATAGGTTGATCCATTACAGAAATTGACTGGATGTTTGCTTATATCTGTGAACTATTTACCGCTGATGAGTGGTTTTTCTATTGATATCGATTTTCTTTTGATATTAATTTCCATTGGTTCGATATTATTCCGTAATGAGCTTTTCTATTGTCTTTTAATACATCTGCTTTTCATATATTTGGTAATCTACATAAAACTTCAAACTTTTTTTTTTCTTTAATAGGAATTCATTTCTTATGTCCATTATACATATAGACACTTTATATATTGCTTTTACTGAATTTTTATTTTGGTAATATCTGTGTTACATTTGACTTATTTTTAGAAGTATATACATACATACATACCGGGTGTCCAGTAAATAACTGACCCATTTTGAACTTAAATAAAAAATAAACGGTTGGAGATAATAATGCGCGGTTTGCGGTATTGTTATTAGAAAATCAATAAATTTTTAAACATGTACATTGTTAATACAGTTCAAATTTCGGAAAAAAATATTGCGCTGGCGGTAACAGGCTGTTTGAATACAGACATGACTCTAATTTTCATAAATATGAGATTTTCGGCTGGATCTGAATCTATATGTTGTCGAATCTGAATCTATATGTTGAATCGACTCTCGAATCAGCTTCAGAAATAGGGTACGTTGGTTGGAAAGTGATTTAAAATAATATTTGTGATTGAACCATCCCCCTCATTTCCCCTTCTTAGTCTTGAGACTGAGATATTATTTTAAATATTATTATATTACATTAACAAAGTTCATGTTTTAAAATTTATTTATATTCTAATAACAATACAGCAAGCCGTGCATTTTTATCTCAAATAGTTTTTTTTTTTATTTACATTCAAAATGGGTCAGTCATTTACTGGACACCCGGTATATATATATATATACAGTGAGAAAGAGATGGAAAATATTCTTTAGGTTAATGTAAATAAAACTTGAGGAATTTCATTAACATTGGATAGTCATAAATCAGAGAGAATTTCAGCGAGAAATTTCATTAACATTTGATGATCATAAATCAGGAGAATCATTTCAATTCTATTAAAAACTTTTAGGGTTCCTGAAAAGCTGTTGGGGAAGTTTAAAGAGATTACTGCAATGGCGCAAAAAGAAATAGCTGACAAGATCCGGCGTAGAATCGTTTTTAATTTTAATTAAATAAGCATTTTTATTTTTATTTATTTATTTACTTATTGCAGCCATTTTCTTGAAAAGGAAATGTTTAAAAGTTTGAAATACTTTTTTGAATCCAATTTTACTTATCGCTCTTTCTTCATTACTAAATTTATCTAATAGTACCAAATAGAAATATTTTAATTCAGTAACGTTAATAATGTTTTATGTTAGTTTCTTTATATATTTTTTCATAAAAAAAAGATTAATATTTGTAACTGAGTTATAAATTTTCATAATTTTTCTCATTGTATTTCAACATTGACTATTTTATATTGTTTTATATCTAAAAATTAAAAAGCTTTTTTGCAGCAGTTAATGTTTAAAAGTTTAAAATTATAGTTTATGACATATAAAATGAATATGATGACTTCTTGCAGAAAGTTATGTTTTAAATTGTAAAAATAGCGTTGGAATAATATAGATTTCTTGTAAATGTATTATTATTATTTATCTTATTTGTATTCATAATAAAGAATTGTTTTTTGTGGGTGAATTTAGTTTTTACAGTCTGTGAATGACAATAATGATAAGAAATAAACTGTTTACTGCTTATGGTAATATATATGGATTTAACCTTGTATATTTTTAATGAATAAGAAATTAAATTCCACACTGACTGAATATTCCTCTGGCACGTTTATGCGGTAAGTATATTTATTTTAACTCTGAATAATTCTTCCATAATATTAAGTTCCTTATATACAGTGGCGGTCAAAAATTTCCCGCGAGTTAGTCCCTTTCATTTAATTATCAGAAGATTTAGCAAAGAAGAAGTACAATTGCTTCAAAAGTTGGGCATATGTGAATGACCTTTGACCACGTTATTATTTTGATTGGATACTGAAGACGCTTCAGGCAAAGAGGTAAAATCCGAAGTTCGCGTGTGCAAAAGTTTCCAGCCACTTATCGTTCCTTAGATTTTTTTTTCTATAGATAAAGGGTTTTTGGTAGTGATTCTGAATGAATCAACGTGAATTTCATAGTTAATTCAAAATTGAAAAGTTCAACAATTATCGTTCGTAAATGGGTGATTTGTTTGTCTCTAAATGGTCAATCTTCTCGAGGTATTACGGTAAAGTTATCCATCAGTAAAATCGAGTGTAAACGATATTTAAAAATTATATAAAGATGGCTATGACTTTCGGGACTTTGTGAGGTCCGGAAGACTCCGAAAAAAGACTATTCTCATGGACAGAATTATCAGGAGAAAAACAATTGATGACCCCCATAAAAATTCCATTGTAATATACAGCTATTTACGGAATGAAATAAGTCGATTTACCGTGTCAAGATGCTGACATGATACAGAACTTTATGGAAGAATCGGGGTTAAATATTTTTTCATAGGTTAAAATATATCAACGTACCCGACTGGCTTTTTTCAAAAAACACAAAGTCTGGTCAAGTTAAAACTTAAGAAAATTACTATTTTTCCATGCGTTTTCTTTTGTACTTAATTTTGACAATTAAACTTATTGATATTTGCATGTTATTCCATAAGTAAATTCCTAACTATTATGTCAATAAAATGTATAAGTATCACTTTTAGATTCCTCTTCATATGAGTATAGTTCAAATTCACTGACAATTTTTTGCTGCCCGGAAACTTTTTACCGCCACTGTACATCAATTATTTCCTTATATTCCAGTATCCTAATTCCCTTAATTTAATTTTAATTGTAATTGTTTAGGACGAGAAATAAATTTGACACTTATGGATGTATATAAGTTATAGAGGTGTGAAAATTATTAGAATAATTGTGATTTTTTTTCAGTTTTCCTTGCTTAATATTGCATATACTTGCAATGTTTCTTGAAAGATAATTTTATTTGTTAATCTAGTCAATTTTTCACTCCTGTAGAATAGTTCCAGGCATATAGTTTTTTTAAATGCTACCATTTCTTGAAAAGAAAAATATTTGATCTAAAGTAATCGAATTGTTTGCATTGCATAAAGAATTTGTTCGATTAACAAACAAATTTAAAATGAAATTTTCAAGTAATTTTCTTTATTCAAGATATTTTCTTTATTTTCTTGAGTTGGCATTAAAATTTTTTTATTCTTAAGATTAATATGTTTTACTGCTTCGCATAAATATTCTAATCAGTAGCTTTTTTTATTGTCAAAGGTTTGTTGTGTGATTATGATTATATTAAATGATATTTCACCTAGAAAACTAGCTGTAGTAAAGTGTTTCATCCAAGAAAAAATCTATACACTGCAAGAAATTACCAAAAAAGCTAAATTTTCGCAAGCATGTGTGATTAGAATAAAAATATCTTTGGAAATCAAATGTGAATATAAAAATTTTCGAGTAGGAAAATGGGGAAAGAAAAAAAAAATACTCCCAGAACAGAAAGAAATTTAATTAGAATTGCTAAAAGTAACAAGAGAGCAACTAATCATGAATTAAAAATCTCTTTCAAAGCGTATGGAGTAAATGTATGTGATTCTTCTATCCGTAGAAAACTTATCTCGGCTGGACTCAGTGCTCATGTTTTCCGAAAACGGCTAAAATCCCATCTACTAGGGAAAATAAGGAACTGCAAAAGTTTTTCAGGAACAATTCGAAAATGGCTGAAGCAAGGTGAAAAATATTAAATTTCATTTAATTAATTAGTTGAACTTAAATTGTTTCCGTTTTTTCTTGAAATCATGTCTTTTGCACATTGACTAAATATACAGACGTGTTTAAAATTTTTATTAAAATATCTTTCTAGGAATATTTATCTACAAATTACATACCTTAAGGGATTTTTTTACCTTTTAGGCATGTTTTTCTCATGAATCAATGTTTACGATATCAAAAGAAAACTGTCAATATGTCAGGAAAAGTACGAGTGAAGAATTTTCGCAAATTGCATATCACAAACTGTTAAACATCTTACTAGAGTAATGATTTGGAACGTGATGTCTTCTCAAGGTACTGAACGTTTATACATTATTAAAGGCATAATGGATCAGTATCAGTATAGAAAGGTGCTTGAACAAAGACTAAATCAACAAATAGAATACTGTCTTCCAAATAAAGAATTCATATTCATGCACGATGGAGCTCCGTCCAAGAAAATTTCATCTGTGATTAAATTTTTGGATAAAAAAAATACAAAAATCCTTCCATTGCCTAAAAACAGTCCAAATATGAATCTCATAAACAATATTTAGTCCATTGTAAAGAAAAAGGTAAAGAAATGCATCATCACAAACAAGAATTATCTGTAAGGAATTTGGGAGTTTGGCGCCATGACAGCGAAATACTAATTAAATGCCAAAAATTCTTACAAAGTTATCCAAAATGTATCTAATCTTTAATAAAAGTCAGGGGAATACGCACTAAATGTTAAACGTATCATTATTTTTAAAATAATGTATTATTTGTATACTATAACGAGATTTTATTGTAAATTTCACAATTATTCTAATAATTTTCACACATCTGTACTTAGTATTATTTTCACATTTACGGGAATGTTATAATATTGTAAAACGCAGTTTAAGTAAATTAATAAGTAATACTGTATGGGATTAACATACATTTCGAAATTTAAAGAAGAATTATTACTTATCCACAATAATATATCACAAAATTTTGTAAATATTTACAAAAAAGCATTATAATGTTTGATAAAAGAAGTCTTCAATTTTTTATATTAAACTTAATTAATTTGGTTCTAAACACTATATTGTTACGCAATGATAGATGATATATTTTGCCGTACTCAAAACTGCATTGCATATGGTGATGTATAGAGCAGCGATGTATTACACATCACATTACAAATCAAATACGAAATGTTTGTCCTATCTCTGGTTATCTACATTCCAAGATGTAGAAATAAAAGCTTATATGTATTTATTTGTTCTATTTTTACAACGCTAGCTTCCAAAAATTACTTTAAGAAGCGATTACACATACTATCTTATTTTAGCTAATGCCAGATATTTCCTAAAAAAGAACTTTTTCGAGAGAAAATGTCGAAAAACGTACTATGTACTAGCACAAGCCTGCAATGGCGGAGATTTCTTACTTTTGATCTTTTCTTTATGCTGAATCCAAAATACAACGATGTTTCTTTTTAACCATCAAGTGTGAATTTTTTAGCAAGTCATACATTTCAAAGATAAAAAGCAAAACAGCGAACATGTGGTACTATAAAGAAGTTGCGGTGAATTGAACGCAATTTTTCAGAAAGTCTAATGTTTTAAATACATCCACGGCAATCTACCAGCCTTTTTAATTGCCGAAATAACTGAGAAAACCGAGATAAACTCCATGGAGAGAATATAAAAGGAAAAACGTGAGGCAATGCATGGTCAGTTAAAAGAAACATAAACATATGAATTAAAATTCTAAGGATTTTAAGTACGTAATATTTACAAATTTGCTATAAAAATACATAGTATAAACTAATAGTTGAATGAATTATTATGAAAAAAAGTTTATTCTTCTTTAATAATATCAAATTTTCGCAATGTGTTGACTTTTTAAGAATGATACAGGGAAGTTTGTAATCATGCTTTAATTGTCTCAAAATATAAACTAGAGTCTTCCAAATTTGTGTACAGAATTTTTTTTTCATAATATCGATACAGTCGCATAGTCTCTTTCATAATCTATAAGCAACTGTCCATAAAGACCTTCAAACGGCAATAATGCACATCTCCATAATAAGAGTAGACAATAATTCGATTTATGATAACAAATAATCAACAAACTGATTTAAAGATGACAATTCTAAAAAGCAATGTACTTATCATTGCAACACCGATGTTCCTAATTGTGTATCTGCTTCTGATGCATATCTATATAATACGTACCGTAGATCGCCCAAAAGTTGGTCCATGCGACTTTTAACGTGTTTTCCTAAATATGAAACCAGATGTATGTCATTAAAACACAAAGCTTTTTTTAGACCAAAATCTGCGTATTTTCGCATGCTCTAAATAAATTTTAAATTATTAAGATTTATTTTTTCTTTTAGAAAAGTTGTAAAAAGTCATGATAGAGAAGCCTGATGAATCAGATTTGAGTATTTTTTTGTAATTGCATCCCAGTGACGTTTTTATCCATTCTATATTACTAAAAATATGCATTAAAATAAATATAGGTTGCTAAATGGTACACTTAAAAACAATATATTTAAAAATACGTTTACAAATTATGAACGTTGTGTATCGCTTCTGCGAACGTCGTCAGGATAAAATAGAATTATGTCATTCTCTTTTATCCTGACGTTACGATACAAAACTTTCATAAATTTTAAACATATTTTTAAATATATTGTTTTTAAGTGTACCATTTAGAAACCTGTATTTATTTTAATACATTGTTTCAGTATAATTTATGGTGCAAATGTCCAATTCAAATCATTCTTTATTATTCCAACAGATCAAAATTACAAAACAAGAGTAACATTTTTTAGTTTTGATGAAGTAAAAATTTGATTAAAAGTTGAAATTATGTTGTTTTGATGCAGTATTAAAATATTTTACAATATTATGTAAAACTGAAAGTATATGAAATTGTTTTTTATGGATAGCAGCTTTCCGGCATTGTAAAATTGTGATCTCAAATCTCCAAGCATTATAGAATCGTAAAAAGTTCAAATTCACAGTACCGTTTTATTCACCTGGTTCTGAGATTAAGGACTTAATAGCAATAACAATAATAAAATTAACTTAGTTCTTTTATTTGACAATACATTTTTTATTTAAAATAATTATTTATTCATCATATCGGAATACATTCATAAAATCGATCGCACATTTCTGACACACTTATAAAGTGATTTCTATTAGTAAATGCATAATTATTTTTATAAGAGAAAGGAAATTAAAAATTGTTATATGATAACTGTGCATTGTTTGACATTCTCATCTTGTTTACGTGCATTTAAAACTTGGAAAATATGCTTAACGTTCACTCTTTCAAAAAAGTGAGACAGGTCTCCTTTAGAAGTAGGTTTTATTTCCGGAATCCATTTTATGTTTTCAGCATATTAAAACAAAATATGCTCGATGCTATTTTTGGATATGTTTAAATTTCAAGAAATATGTTATTTAAATATGATGCAATAAATATTTTCAAGTATTTCAATACAGTTATACAACTACTTGCTGCCAACTGACGTTTTTACCCTAAAAATGTTATATTATGATTTTTATGTTTCAGTATGAATAGCAACTTCCGATGAACAGCTTCATTGAATTACGACACTGAGGAAAATACTGATGTAATAACTGATGTAATTAGATCAGCTCAGGCATACTTATACAAAAAATATTAGCTCAATATTGTTTTTGTTAATAGGAAAAACTGTTATATTCTCTCCGGTAAATTTTATAAAAATATCCTTTAACAAACATTTCGTAATAAGAGAAAAATGAACTTCAAACGGCATGTATAGCTTACATATCATCTTTGTTTTACTTATTATCTCTTAAATCTTTCTCCCTTTCTATAAAAACCACAAAGTGTGTGTCATAATATACGAAAATCAATTTTAATTTTGAAATTGAAATTTAAAATGGGAATCTCTTATAGTTATCGATTTTCGATTCATTAAATTTTGCTCATATTTAACGGAATATATTTGCGATAGCAGTAGTCCTTGAAAGTTTCCAAATATCGTATTTCTTGCTATTTCTGAGAAAGTATACTGTACGCAATTTAATCCATGGCTTTTTCGTCATAATATTATATGAAAAAAATTATGATCTCCTAATTTATTTTTCGTTTTATTCTTTTAAATTTAATTTTTTTTCTTTTATAACTAAAATTTTACATTAATATTTTTATTCTCATTTTAGTTATTTAAATTTACATATTTTGCACGAAAAGTGGTAAAGATAAAATTAATTTGTACAATACATTTTAGTGACAAAAAAAGTCGAAAATATCTACTGAAGCAAACAAATGTACTATAACGTTCGTGCAATAACGAAGTTTAAAAAATATTCAGATATTTATATACAGTATGCAGTATTTCGGATAAATTATAGTAGCCGAAATCTTTTGTTTCTCTGTAAGTACTACAATGCTGGTCAGAATTAAAAGAACAATTGAAAATTCCATATAAACAAATTATTTTTTAATTAAATAAAGTGAAATTTATAAGTAAAATGCTTTTTTATGCCAGATATCATTGTAGAATGCAAAACATTGGAAAATGCAAAACATGAATTTTTTGTCATAATTAACATAATATGTGATTGTAAAAATTGAATAAAATTATAAGGAGAATGAAATTTTTTGAATAAAAACGCACTAATAATTAATATTCTCCCCCTTCATCTCAGTCACATTTATTAGTGTTCACATCATGGATTTTGACAGTTCTTTAAGAACGTTCTTTGAAATTTTTGACCAGGGTTTTTCTATGGATGACATTAGTTCTTTCTTATTTTCACAGTGTAGGCCACTTTTGTGTACTTCGTGTGCCAGATTACCCCACAGGTATTCCATTGGTTTCAGCTCAGAAATTCGGGTCAGCAATCGAGTAGTTTCACGAAATTGGTATCAAAGTAATCGAAATTAGTATTTTTTAGTTTAAGAAACATGTTCTGAGGCATTATCCTGCTGGAATAATATAGTCTCCACTCGTTATTAATGGTGCTTCCGGTAAATAATTATCGCCCAATCATCAACATAACTCTCAGAATTCATTCTACCAAGCAAAAAAAAAAGGAGTAGTTTTACTAGTTGCGAAACATCTTCAGATCTATACTAATAAAAGAACAAAACGCTCTGTCTGTGTGTGTGTCTGTGTGTGTGTCTGTGTGTGTGTCTGCGATGGCTAGCAAAATCTACAGCACGTACAAAGCTCAAAATTTTTTTGAGAGTAGCCCAATATCTCTCCTGATGCACCTGAGCTTCAGAATTTCAAAATTCCAATTATTAACTGAGTAATTAATTAAAATCAAGAGGTCACTCTCATAAAAAATCATCTTTTTCCCAATTTTTTTCTCTTTCATTTGTTTACGGTTGGTTGGTTGTGTAAAAATTTTCGCAGAAGTAATAAGAAAGCTGAGACAGAATTAAAGAATCCCATGGAGGAATAACATAAGTGGAGGTGAAGTAAGCTCAAAAAAAGGTTTGCGATATGAAACCATTTATCGCTCAAATTTAATGTGGCAAACAAAAGGACGTGGAAGAGATTTTGTATTATAAGACGAATTGAAAGAAATGAATTACAGTTGAAGCATATTTCAAGAGGAAATAGCAAATTTTTAAAATAGTCTTCGTTCTATTATTATTTATTAGAATAAATATTCGCTTTTAAAATGAAGGAAATTGGAAAATTAGCAATAATTATATATCAAATTAAAATTAAATAAGATATTGAAAACATTTGATACGAATTAAAAATTGTATAACTAAAAGTTTCCTTCATTAATGTAATTTTCAATACTTTATAACGTAGATAAAAAATGTTTATGGCTTAATAATTGCATGTAAATAAATATTTAAAATATAATGATGAAAACATTCTTTTAAAATCATGTATGAAAACTTAAGTAATAAATATTAATCTAAAATATAAATTTCTGACTGCAGACGATTTTAATGTACTAACAAAATAATGTTATATTTTCAAGCAAAACGTTAAAATAATTTTCTATATTGATATTTAAAACACATATGATAAAATAATTAATAAATTTTTACCGGTGAAGCGATAAATTAGTTCTTTTTTTAAAAACGAGAGAAAAAAAAAATACAGGTTTAAACCTGTTTCAATTGATAGCGAAATTTTAAAATGGAGGGCCAAAATCACAGTCCGGTGAAATCCAAATACCTCATTGGTCATTGAGCCGCGTCCTTTTCAGGGAACAATCTCTTAGCAGTTGGGTAAATGTTGTCATACTCCTTTTTCCGAGAAAAAATCGTAGCGGCAGTTTTGAAGTAAATCTTATGTCTTTTCATTTATAATCTAAATTTTTCACTCTCATTTTATAAAATGGCATCAAAATATCTTAATTGAGTTAATTTCGATGGTTTATCTTAAATAAGAACAGACGGTAACAATCGCTTAAAAAATACTTTCCCCCTCACCTTTTTCAAATGGAGAAACAAGTTCGTGATTTTCACCCTTACCACACGACCAATGGGGTGGCTGGATTTCACTTGACTGTGATTTTAGCCCTTCATTTTAAAATTTCGCCAATGGACCATATTCTCCCTTTTGGTTCGAGGCTACAAGAATTCGTCTGTTTGGGAATAACATTCTTAATCGCGCCATTTAAAAGCATTGTGATTAGAAAATTTATGCTTATATTTTATTTTTATATGAAGTTTTAGACTTTTTCAGGGACATGTATGAGTTTTATATGAATTTTTTTCTCTATTTTAAAGCAATTGCATTCATCTTTTTCATTTTATTTATAAAATAAAAATTTTAAATTTTAATTAATAAGCAAATATTGATTTTTATTAGTATGTATATAAATATTTATCGAAAATTATTCGTACAGAATAAATTTGCATTATTTTACACATGCATTTATCTGTTTTTTAGGCTTCATCAAATGATGAAAAAACGAAACAAACTCGCTAGCAGCCGCTTTTTTACCCACATGATTCCCACTGTAACGTCACGAGAATACTGTCCATTGATAGGCGTGTCAAAGCACGTGCTTTTGTTGGTACTTAATTGGACTTAATGTAGGGTTACATCTTAAGCATCATCTCCAGAGATAATACCTCCACTCTATTAATTTCTTTTTACTCTATAAAAGAAACCAATTTGAGATTTTGACATTTCAAAAGTGACTGTTTTTTTCCCAAAGACCTTTAAAATTCATAGACTGGCAAAATGTCAGTTTAACTTAGGATTTTTGAACATAGCTATTACGTCAGATCGTTGGTACTTCGTACATTAGAATGTATTTGTGGTTGGCTATGTTGCAGTTAATATATGTATATGTATATATGAGGCTTTTTTAGCAGTTTTTTTTAAATCATTGATTAAATTTGAATGCATTTATTTAAGTTAAAATTTTATTAAGACTTTAATTTGTTTTTAAAACAAAAATGAAATGGCTCTTTGACGTACAATTGTTCGAATAGGCAGACGATTCATACACAGTAATAAATTATCAAATAGCAAAATAAATTATATATAAAAAATAGTCACTAAAAGAATAGTAGCAAAACATAATGTTTAGGCGTATTAACACATAACCCGATCCCAACCAGAAAAAAACAGACTATACTCCGATCCAAGCAAGACAAAAATTTCATGAGCATAAACGCGACCCGAACCTAAAAATTCCATTTGAAAAAAAAACTATGGATTTGATATTTGACCCGAATCAAATCTGAATCCCACAAAAATATTCAAATGAAGCATACCCCAATTCGATCAAAGAAAAATAATGTTCGTGTATATGCAACCCGACCCGAACCTAAAATTTTTCTCTGAAAAAACCCAAAAAATGACCAGAACGAAACCTGAAATCGATAAAAATATTCCAAAGAACTATAACCTGATAAGAGCAAGACAAAAAAACTTCCATGACATAAACCTGACTCGAACCTAAAAAATTCCATTTGAAAAAAAGCCTGAAGTTTTATGCAAACTACATCTGAATCCGATCAAAATATTCGAAAGAACCATAACCGGATTCGAATAAGAGAAAATAATTTTCGTAGACATGAAACCGATCGGAACCTAAAATTCCATTTGAAAAAAATACCTGAAATTTGAATCGACAAAAATATTCCACAGAACCATACCCGGACCTGAACAAGACAAAAAAATTTCCATGAACATGAACCCAATCCGAACCTAAAAAATGAACTAAATCTGAATCTGACAAAAATATTCCAGAGAAGCATATCCTTAATCGAACAATGCAGAATAATTTCCGTTGATGCGCAACCAAACCTGAACCTAAAAATTCCATTAAAAAGTCGAAATCTGAATTGAACGACATCTGAACCCGAAAAAAATATTCCAAAGAACCAAAACCCGATCCGAGCAAGACAAAATAATTTCCCTGGACATGAATCCAACCAGAACCTTAAAAATCAATTTTAAAAAAATACCTGAAATCTGAATCGAACCAAATCTGAATCCGACGAAAATAGTCCAAATAACTATAACCGGATACGAACAAGACAATATAATTTCCATGGACATAATCCCCATTCCAAACCAAAAAATTTATAAATAAAAGAAAAAAAAATCCCGAAATTTGAACCAAACTTAATCTGAACCTAACAAAAATATTTCAGTGAAGTATAACCTCATTGGAACTAGGTAAAATAATTTCCATATAAGTACAACCCGACCCGAACTTAAAAATCCCATTTGAAGGGAAAAAAAAAACCCACGAAATCTGAATTGAACCGAATGTAAACTGAACACAAATATTCCAAACAATCATAACCGTATCCGAAGAAGACAAAATAATTTCCATGAACATGAATCCAATCCGAACCTAAAATTCGGAAGTTCTACAAAACATAATGCGCTCCGTAGCGGTGGAAAGTGAAACTACCCAGCAAACACTGAGCTATCGGTAAGCAATCGGACGATAGCCGCTTGCCACTACCAGTGGTATTGGACCGATGCCGGTTGTCGCTATCGGTTCCGTATCTTTTTTGATACGCCGCGCGAATGCCGCCCGATTCATGAGGCACGCAGCCGGTCCGGTATCGGCAAAAAACTATGCCGATAGCTAACCACATGAATACCGACTGAAGCCCGGCACAGGCAAAAAAATCTCTGGTGGCGCCATCTGTTAAACACTCTAGCAAGTATTTTGAGAGCCAATGAACATACTTCAGTGCGGGAACAGGCGGGGTTTGATCCCGCAACCCCTAGCTCAGAAGGTGAACGCGTTAACCACTAGACAAGTCAGACCTGTTTATGGGAGGATTATGTGTAGTAATAAGGGTGTGTCTTTTCAGTAAGTGCCACGTAAATGGCGAGTGTTGTTGACGTAAATGACAGATTAGAAAATTGAAATATTAAAGTGCTTTTATTTTATTTATGTATTCCTTTACTTGTAATTGTCTTATGCGCCTGATTTTAGAAATTAAATTAATATTTAAATTAATAAAATAGGAAATTAATTAAAGCAAACGAATTCTTTTTCTTATAAATTTTAGAATCCTTAAATAATATATTTAAAAAATTAAAAATAATGCATTTTTTTCAGAAGTATTGTTAAATAAATAATTTTTTTTTACTAGAAACTATAACATAATTACATGCTTTGTGTTAATTTCTAAAGTGTATAGTTTTAACGTAGGAAAACTTATTTTAAATAATAATAAATTGGTAATAATTAACTTTTAAATAGAATAAAAAATTATGTTATGATATTTGATGATTTAAAGTGGTATTTATGATTTACGACTATGTTGCAATGTTATGTTGTTGATTATGTATATTTATTAAGTAAAAAATAAAATAAAAGTAACATATATATATATATATATATATGTATATGTATATGTATGTACATATATATATATATATGTATGTATGTACATATATATATTATTATTATTATTATATAAATTATATTTTTTGCGAATTATAAAGTTACTAAATGTAATAATAAAGTAAATAATAAAGTAAAAAAAAATTAAGAAATATATATTTAAAACGTAAAATAACTAATTTAATTAAAAAATAATTTGGTAATTAATCACTTTTAATTAGAATGAGAATTCAAAGTCATTTCATGATTTAATGCAGAATATTTTTTTTATTATGTAGCAATAATAATTCCGAATAATTGTTGGAATAAATTTTTTAAATCTTAAAATCAAATAGCAATATTAATTTATTTTTCGTTTGAGAGATAATATTTTAGAAAAAAAAATCTGATTTTTTTATGTTAAAAAATGGGTAGATTTCTTTTATATGTTTTACCTTGTAAAATAATTTCAAGCACTTTTTAGTAATTAATATTGAAATAAAATAAGAAAATGAGTTATTGCTTTGAAAATTAATAGTTAAATAGAAAATAAATTCAATTACCTTACAAATTATTTTTCTGTTTTTATATGATTAAGTTCCTAATAGTGAATAACAATTTAAAGGAGAGAATTAAAAAATTCTTTTTTGATTAAAATAATTGTAAGTCATTTTAAAAATTACTTCAAAAACATTATTTTTAAATAAATAAATATAAGTTATTTTTGACATGTTTTCTGTTTATCACTTTCAGAATTTTTAATGAAATACATGAAATATACATTTCTTATCAAAACTCAAACTCAAATAAAATTGAGAAAAAAAAATTGGTTAAGATTAAATATTCTGAATTCGGACCGATGTTGGCAAATCTGATCGGTCCACTATCAGAATTCAGATAACGGTCCTGCGTCACTTGCCGGTATAAGTCGCTTGCCGATATATAACCAAAAGTGGACCGATTACCGTAACCGGCTGTCAAAAAAGCAGATTCTTAAGTTTCAGTTGCCAACCTGCTACCGACACGTAACCGACATTGACGGCTCCGGACCGATAGTATGCCGAAAGTTATGTGCTTGCTGGGTAAGTACTTAGCGTGAGATGGTTAAAATATTTCGTTTATAGTTAATGTTAAATTAGAACTTGGTTACGGTTAGATAACAGTTAGGTTGCAATTACGTTCCGGTGACCCTTTTGTTATTTTATTTTTCGGTTAGGTTACAGTTAGGTCATGGTTAAGTTACAGTTAGGTTAAGGTTAAGTTGCGGTTAGGTTGTGGTTAGATTATGGGTAGGTTATGATTAGGTGACGGCCAAGTTACATTTATGGTATATTTAACTTGCAGTTAGGTTACTGTTAAGATACAGCTAAGTTACAGACAAGTTATGATTCCGATACAATAAGGTTACGGTTAGGATTTTGTTCATAGAATGAACATTACGCATGTTTGATAAAAAATATACACCTATTTTTGTAAAATGGCTCTGAATTTATAATATTATATACTAACCTTTTAGCGAATCATCGAGAATCGATTTCATTCACGGTATAGTCAGATTTAAGAGTGATATATAATTAGTTTGAAATTCAAAATATTTCACTTGGGATATCTATGTGAAAAAAGTATTTAATTAAGTCACTTAACAGTAATTTTAAGGATAAATATCAACACGAAATCGTTGGACACATATTCCCTCCTGCGTTTCCCATTGCAGTCATTTTAGGTATTTTTGCAGCTAAATATTAGTTTTTTTTTTAAAAACCAATTTTTGACACAGTCAGGGGGCACGTATTTAATATAATGTACACTGTAAAAAATTGGACCCTTTTGCTGTATCATCACTCCCCCGCTTTTATAGAATATATCTCTTTTGACCTATGACAATGCTCCAAAATAGGCTGAAGTAATCATTTTCTATAAAAGCGGTGGAGTGACGATGCAGCAAAAGGGTCAAATTCTTAACAGTGTATTAACACATATTTTGAGTTGAAGATAAAATCATAAAAATTTCAAGTTCGTTTAACATTATTATAACGGACCCGGGCAACGCCGGGCGGGTCAGCTAGTAATTACTAAGTTACCTCCAAATGTAAATTTCTTTTTCTCTATGTAGATCATACAAGAAGTAGAAAAAAACAATTGGTCCATCCAAATTAAGCTTTTACTCATCGGAAAAGAAAATATAGTCCTAGTTTTTTCCCATAGGAATGCATTTTTTGGCAAATCCCATCTTCAGTCTCTTATGAACTTTAGTAAGAGGCAGTCGTGACATATGTTTACCATAACGAACTTTTTTTCATTTTTGTAAAACAAATCGAATAGCACGAGCACTGAATTCTAAGTACAAATTCGTTGACGTTTGTTTTTTGGAGAAATCTCGCCTTATTGGCATTATGTTCTTTCGTTCAGAAACAGAAGATGACCTACATGCATGTCTTTGCCGTACATATTTAATGGGATTTTTAAGGTAATTGTAAAGAACCGTTCTTGATCGATTAAGCTTTGTAGAATTTAGGCTTACAGAAAGTCTTGAATTTTTGAAAGCATCCACTTTCCCTTTCTCAAAATCCGAAAGCTTTTTACCTAGTGGCATGACTGAGAAAAAGGAATATGGCTATACCAAACGTTTAGTACGAATTCATATTGTCTGGGAATACAATAATAAGAATATGACAATCACTTTCACTTTTACAAAATCAACATTTAAAATTGAAATAAAAATTATGAAAATTTCTCACATTGTTGATAATTCTCACATTAAGCTAAAAAATCTAATAATGAATTCTTGATGAAAATAGTTTTTGTTAAAGAACGGACAATCATCATGATCACACATTTTAAAATATTTTTTGTAACAAAAATCATAATTACTTATAACTAACATTATAAATTTAATTCGGTGTTTTTAGTTTTTTTAACAAATATAATCTATATGTCTGCTAACAAATAAACAAAGCTGTATAAAAAGAATTGACTTCAACAGCTATACAAAATATATACTTCTCGCTAAATTCAACCATGTCGTCATTACTCTTAAATTGGCAATACCTTATTAAAAGCATGATCTAATTTTTAAAAATACATACAAAGGTTTAAAGTTTTACATTTTAAATCTGCATAAAAATAAAAACATTGCTTTCATGGTACTTGTTCTTTTCAATGTAATTTGAAAATTAGAAAGAAATATTAAATACGAAAGATAAATGCCGCCTTGTCATTTAATAGCAGAGTGCCGATTCGTATTCAAAATATGCAGTAGTAGTTTGGATTTTTTCTTTCATAATAAAGCATTCATTCATCACAACCGGGATTTACGTCACAAAAACCTGACACTGTTTTTTTTTTTTTTTTTTTTTTTTTTTTTTTTTGTAAATTTAGCAAAAGTTTGATTTAAACACAAGAAATTATTAAAATAAACAGAATCGTGTACAGCAGGAAAATCTGCAACAGGAAATACATTACCAGATTAATCAGTAATCATTATTGAAAACACGACGAAAATCACAAACAAAAATCTTATGGAACTTGCTAATTTAAAGAATGACGAACTGATATTTTGTTTACAATTTTCCCTATTAATTTGGTGTAAGGTTTGCACAAGTTCTTTAAAGGTGTAGATTCACAGAATTTTTAATTTAAATCTCTTGAAACCACCAGAAAGAATGCATATTTATACTTCATTCGTTATTTAAAAAAACCAAATTAAATGTAATAGTACTTCTTTTTTTACAGTGTACGTAACTACGAACGCACCTAAGAAATGATGTATTTGTTATATAAAAATTATCGTTCATATATAAAGTATAAAAACAATAAATATAAAAATCATTAAAGATTCATAACTGCGTGCAAATTTCTTTAGAAATTTACTTAGAAATACTAAACTTGTACGGAAAAAAGACAAAGGTAAATTTCAATATAATAAATGAATGAAATATTTATTTTATTTTCGCATTTTTCAAAATATTTACTGCAAATATAAAACGTAATAGTATAGCATGAATATTTTTTTAAACAAAATCATATTTTCCTGTATTTAAACAGATTACATAAAATGTCATAGCAAACATAAAAAAATATCTTCATGCTCCAAAATTATAAATTCTGCTTTTGGAAACATTTTCTCTGTGTTTGTATAATAGATTTGAAGTTTAAATTTTATAATCGAAATTGTAAACAAAATTACGGTTTTCTACATATTACTTAGTTTTCGTTTTTCAATTTAATATTGTACTTTATGTAAAAAGAGTAAATAAGTTAGTTTCTTTCACTAAAGCGATTCATTCGATTTTATTATTATTGCTGCGTCTTGACACTGTTTCGAGGGCATCTAATTGTTTTTCTTACGAACTTTGTATTTTGCGTTTAGTAACAGCTAGTAGACGTTTAATAACAGCTCGTTGTGCACGCACATCGAGTTTTGTTCTGGAAAACGGATTCTCAGATTTTTTTTTTTTATAAATTTAAGCATGCCTAAATGTTGGCATAAATAAATAAATTTTAGATAATAAATAAATAAATAAATAAATAAATATAATAATAAATATATCATAATAAATAAATTTTAGAGGGTTTTCTGTTAATAAAATTTTCTTTTTTGGAATTATAAAGTAACTAAATGTAATTATAAAGTAGATAATAAAGTAAAATAATGAAAAAATATATATTTATAACATAGAAAAACTATTTTTAATATAAATCACTTTTAATTGGAATGAGAATTTCCTTTGTTATTTCATGATTTCTCGCTTAATATATTTTTTTACTATGTAGCAATAATAATTCCCAATAATTTTAGCAATAATATTTTTTAAATCTTAAAATAAAATTATAATAGTAATTTAGTTTTCATTTGTGAAATAATATTTTTAAAAAATCTGAACTTTTATTTATTTATTTTATTTTTATTTTTGTTTGTTTATTTATTCTAATAAGAAAAGGACAGTTTTTGTTATATTTTTAACCTTCTAAAAATATTTCAAATACTTTTTAATAATTAATATTAAAATAAAATAAGAAACTGAGTTATTTCCAGTAAAATGAATAGATAAATATAAAATAAATTCATTTACCTTACTAAGTATTTTCTTTTTTTACGATTAAATTCATAATGAATAATAATTTAATAGAGCTAATTTAAAAATTATTTTATGATTAAAATAATTCTAAGTAATTAAAATAATTGTAAGTCATTTTAAAAGTTAATTCAAAAACAAAATAAAAAATAAATAAAAATAGGTTATTTTTTATATGTTTTCAGTTTAACGCTGTTAATACTTTTAATGAAATACATGAAATATATATCTCTTATTAAAACTCAAAATTTATCAAAAAGAAAAAAAAATCGAATAAGACTAAAAATTCCAAATTCAGACCGATGTTGGCAAATTTGATCGGGCCACAATCAGGGACTTACATATCGGTCCTGCGTCACTTGCCGGTGCAAGTCGTTTGCCACTATATAACCAAAAGCGGACCGATTACTGTAATCGGCTGTCGAAATAGCAAATTCTTAAGTTTCCGTTGTCGACCTCCAACCGACAGTTTACCGAAACGACCGTGCAGATGACGACACTAAACCGACATTGACGGCTCCAGTCCGATCGTATGCCGCAAGGTATGGGCTTGTTGGGACTAAAGCGAAAATGATGATTGTTAAAAATGATCGTTTATGAGCAGATCATTGTCTTCATGATACAGTTCAAAAATTTCACTTTATAGCTTATATTACTTATATACTATCTGATAAGCCGACATTCTCTGGCCGTGAAAATTGAAAATAAAATTAACAATCACAAAAAATAATAAATAGCAAAGGATAAACTTTATTATATTGTGAGTGTGCAATAATGCTTTCAAAAATAAAGAACAATCTCGCCTGTTTTTTTTCTATTGGATTAAAGGGGTATTCGTTTATTTCAAATTGGACATTTTTGACAAAAATAAGCTTTTACACACCTTTTAACTAAAAACTGTATGTTTTTGATTGGTTTTATCTAGTTTCAAAATCATTTAATTTCGTTGGAATTTAATAAAAACCTAATCTTTTATTAATAAAGGCATTGATATTGTAAAAAGACATTGTTGGATATTCCAGATTTTTTAAATAATAATTATAAATGTATAACATAAATATGAAAAGAATATTGAATTAATTAATTTAATAAATTTATGAAAATTTCGCAGAAATCGTACTTTAGAAAGTTATTAGAGTGCAATCCTAAGGAATATAATATGCTTATATATTCACCTTATTAATCAAATACTTTATAGTTTGAAGAAAATGAATAAATAATTTTAATTATTTATTTATTTTGTACAAAATTCTTTTAAAGGGAGTTATTATTATTATTTTTTTCATCCTACAATAAATTCTAAATAACAATTTATGTTACACCAAATGTTATTTTTTTTTTTTTTTTTGTAATTTTGTATGCGTGACATTCTTGCTGGCAATATTTTGTTACATGATTATATTAATGATATTTTGAATCTGAAACTTTGCCAATGATCTTTTATCTCCTATATAAAACATGTATCCAATAAAGTTGTTCATCACTTTCAACTCCTGCATACTTTGCAGTCTTTACAACTTTGATTTTAGTGATCTCAATGTATTATAAACAAATACAAAAATTAAATGTCATAGAGAAAGGGTATATTTAATTTTTATTGCCAATAACGCAACAAAATAGCACCCTAAGTAGTTTCACTATTATTGTCAAAGATTATACTAACATTGCAATAGTGTAAATAAAGGAATTAATAATGTATTTAAATTTAATGCGAATTTTTATTTTAAATTGAATAAACAATTAAAACTTCATTTGAATTTTTTATTTTGCTGTATTATTGTATCTTATAATTTTTTATATAAATTTATTTTAATAAATTTATATAAAAAATAGTATAAAAATCTGATTTGTCGCATATTTTTTAAATTTTTGATTAATTAATATAAATCGTTACTTTTGTTTATACGATTATGTATACAAACCTTAAATTTATGTAATGCGTCAATAGTGGTCGGTAGAAAATTTATACCGTCAAGTTAAAGGGGAAATGGTATCCTTTTTTAAAACGCTTTTATTAACTTCACCTGTATGTTTGTGAATTTGTGAGTTTGTGAGTTTGTGAGTTTGTGGGTTTGTGAGTTTGTGAGTTTGTAACTCTCCTTATTTTATTTATGTTCACCGATTACTCCGAAACCATGCAACCGATTAACTTGGTTTTGGTGTTAAATGAAAGATGATGCTTTGGAATTGGTACCACTTCAGTTTAATCGAAATTGGTTCAGTACTTTTTTAGTAATTAGGCAAAAACTAATAAAATTAGTGATTTTTCGCTAATTAAAAGTGTTGAATACGTTCACTGAATGGAGTGTAGACAGCATGGCCGAGCGGTCTCAAGCGCCGTATTGAAGCTCTGTTTTTCGAAAGAGATTGTGGGTTCGAACCCCACTCCTGACATTATTTACATCTATGTAAAATTTAAAAAAATTTCCGTATTACAATTTTTATTTTTAACCGGCTTCAGAAAAGGAAAAGGAAATTAGCAATTCGACGCGTATGTATTTTTTTTCTATGTATGTTCACCAATTACTCTGAAACTATCCAGCCGATTAATTTGGTTTTTGTATTAAATACAAATATAGTTTAAAAAAACTAAAAACCACGCTTTTAAAGTAATCAAACTAAAAAGTGAAAAATAAATATAGTTTAAAAAACAAAAACAAGCTTTTTAAGTATATCAAACTAAAAAGTGAAAAATAATTCGTACTATAAGATGAAAACGAAAATAGATGAAAAATACTATATTACTATAAAATCATTGTTATTATAGAAATCAAATTATAAGCAATAAATAAAATTATCATGGAAAAAAAGCGTGGGGTGCTTCTTAAGAACTGATAGATGGAGCATGGTAGATGGAGCACCCCACGCTTTTTTTCCACGAAAATTTTATTTATTGCTTATTAATTGATTTCTATAATAACAATGATTTTATAGTATTATAGTATTTTTCATCTATTTTCGTTTTCAGCTTATAGTACGAATTATTTTTCACTTTTTAGTTTGATATACTTAAAAATCGTGTTTTTTAGTTTTTTAAACTATATTTATTAAATAAACAGAGTTGTTGCGTTCAATTACAATCCTAACCAAGCAGTTAATTAATACATAAATTTAACAATTAGAATTAACTTTCTTATTACATTTCTTGCAAAATATATTTCAAATTTTTAAAATTACATCCTCTGTTATAATTTCAATGTTACTCTATTTTTTATTTTATGAATACAGGATAAACAATATTTTATCTACGATAAAAATTATAATTTTTGAAACATTACATATTTAATAGTTGAATAATATCTTTGTAATAAAAGATTGATCTTCATTGATCATTTAATCTTCTTGTATAACAACAACATATAGAAGAGAATTAAAATTTTGTATCAAAAGTATTTCTTCTTAAAATAGCGAAAAATTATATATATATATACCTGTATATATTATAAAGTTGTTGGTGCGTAACTTTAATTATAATGCCTGGATGTTTTATCTTAAAAACAAAGTCTTATTTTTAAAGCATACATAATCCGATAAATAATAAAAAGTGTTAAAATTTAATTTAAATTTTAAATACATGATCCTTGATTCTATATAAATATATGTAAATTTCTGGAGTAAACTACTCTATACTTATCTTGTATGAATTAATATTAAACAAATAAATATTAGAAAATGCGTGAATTCTACTTATTAATTAAAAAATATATATTTTTTAAAAATAATATTAAAACATGTACGATGGTGAATTAATACAGGGAAAAGAATTCATACATTAGCTAAAGCTGTTTCTGAAAATATGTAAAATACGATATAAAAAATGCTACCAATACGCGTAGCGTAATAGTAGCCGCGCAGAGTGATATTTGTATAAAAATATTTCTGCATTCATATCAATCTGCAAAATATGCAGAGTGATATTTGTATGTTGAATTTGTACTAGATAAATTTAATTTTTATGAATAATTCAAACGTTACCATTTAATTCACAGTTTGATTAAACACATATTGATTATTGCACTGCGTTAGGCAGAAATGGATCTTAAATATATAAAAAGAATTAATGCTGATTCTAATTAAACTATAATTAAAAGAATATTTTGAAACTTATATATATATATATATATATATATATATATGCACACTTTATAGGCTTATTTCAATATGCATTTGAAGTTTTGAGTTTTTTGAAACCCTTTTTTTGGTACGCATTTACCTCTTAAAATAAATCATCATGACAAATTACAAGTTTCTTGTGTAAGGGACTACCATTTCTCTTGGGGTAGTGGCCTCTACATAACATGCCTACGTTAAATCAGGGACCGTCAGCATATAAATCTTCCAATTTTTTTTTTTTTTTTTTTTTTTTTTTTTTAGAAATTAGCTTGGTATTTCCTAATAAAATACAGCAATGATCTTCTCACATAAAATTCGCACTTCTTTAATAAAACTTAACTTTGTCCGTTTATCTTTCTGTAAGAGAAAATACTGATATTTTGACAGGGAAGTTTCTTGAAAGGTAGAAACCTTGTTACAGTAAAAGTGAAAGTTATTAATCAGGTCACTGTCTGTTCAATATAGCGTCACCGTTTCTCTATGGAATTTTATTGCTTTAAAACATAGATGCACACTGTAAAAAAAAAAAAAATCTGTAAAGGTACTACACTTTATCTAGGAAACGGGATTCCAAGAACTTTTCCTGTAACGGTAACAACAAAAATTCAAGTTCTAGAATCGGTTACATGGATTTTTCTTGTTACCGTTACAGGGAAAGTTTAGTACCTTTACAGATATTTTTTTACAGTGCATGACTAAAAATTTTTTTTATTTAAAATTTTACATTCTACTAGTGTATCTAAAGGTTAAATTATCACAAAATACCACAGAAAATTACTATTAATAATATTTATTTTATATTTCAAACTTTATAAGAGTGTCTTTGAATATTTTTTTAATGTAAGGCTTAACAAAATGCAACCATAATTTATTCTTAATAATCCATTTAAAATATGTTTTAAACGCCAAAATACGATTTTTATCCATTTAGAAATAATTCATTCATTAAAATTCTAAAAAGGTTCTTCAAAAACTTACTCTTTCAATATCATTTTTTTTTAATATTCTTTTTCAGTAAAACAAAAATATTCTATACATATTTTATTGCATATTTAAAATCTTCCCAGCTACTACCGCATGTTAAAACTTTTTCAGGCCGCGTGCTTGGGTTTAAGATCTCCCAAACGATGATTCGGAGCGTTACCTCTGTTTTAGAAATTAAAAAGGCGTATAAAATATTTCAATAAAATTTCAGAAAGAAAACAGAAAAGGTTTCAGATAAGCACTTACGTAAATGAGAAGATATTTGGGAATACTTTCTTAGCTTGCTTTCTAGTTTAGAAAACGTCTTCATAAATTACTTTAAAAATATACTTCGTATCTTTGTCTTCGTAACTTATATATTTTTCTGGCTTTCATGTATTTTAAAATAAATAGTTTTTAGATATGAGGGTCCATTAAATTTGTTATTGAGAATTTAAACCAAAGTCATTTACTTCTCACTTTTTAACAAGCTATTCTGCCTTTTAGAAATAAGTTAAAATTATCAAAATATTTTAGATATTTAATATTTACAGTTTTTACTCAACCTTCATACGAAGTAAAAGGTAAATGTTGTAATCGTTCCAAGAATTGGGAAAAAATGACGGGTTTGCACGTTTCAGACAAGAGGAGGTTCCAGAAGATATATTTTGAGAAAAAAAATTCTCTCCAACTTTCCGCGTGTCTGTCTGTCTGTGTGCCTATAAACGCATTGACATAAATTTTGAACCGCACATGAAACAATGTGATGGGTGAAATTCGGTGCCGAACACTAACTTTAAAATATTAAAAGTTAACCCACCACTAGAAAATCATCAGTTTGCATACAAAATTCACATGCTCAATCACAATCATCCTTTATCTTAAAAAATCTCCTAACACTTGTAAAACTCCCAAAACTTCCAAAACTAACTACTTTCTTTTTAAGAAAAACCCACTCCACTGGGAGTGCTAAAATTCACCAATACACTAAGCTTACAAAATTTTCCTCAATACGTAAATATAACTGCAATTCTACCAAAAATTTCTCCACGAAAACTTTCCTATCACTCGCCTAAAGTCCAAAAAACCCCATGCGCAAAAATTTTCCTCAACAAAGCTCATAACTCATCTAAACTAAAATTTACTCCATACTATAATAACACCATGCTACTACGTAATATCTAAATACCCATCAGCCAAAAAACTAACCCCCAAAAATTCGACAGAACCAGCTCCACTTGAACGATACTTGGGGAACATACGTACACCTTCACATAGCTTTGCTTATGTAACAATAATCTAAAAAATCAACTTTACAAAACAAAGTTACGTCATCACACCTAAATCTTCATCTGTATTAGCTAAAAAGGAAATAACAGCATCAAAACATAACATAGGTATACTTTCCTGCAAGAAAATTTCATTAACAGTCCATTTTAATACAATACAATTTCCATAGTCAAGTGTAATATAAAAATTTGCAACTTGCGGAAAGTACTCCCAACATGACCCAACAACCGAACGAAGTTCTACTTCTAAATCCACTGAACCCTTATTATCACATGCTAATCCTTGTGCCGACTGAACCACCAGATTTGAACTTCGCAAATTTTTACTCGAAAAATATTTACGATAACAATCATACGAAATAAAAGACATATCTGCCCCTGTATCGAAGACACTTTTAACGACAATACCATCCAACACAATTAGCATTTCCGGCAACTCCACTGGATTAATAGTCAGTCTATTCACATTTACAGAAGGCTTTTCCACTTTAAACTGTGACAGCATACCTTCCGAAATGCAGCCACTTACCAGTTTAACTTATCCGACCTCTTAACACATCTCCTTTGCATTGACCTGCCCTCAGAATTCTCATCCAAAGTTAATCTCCTTACTCGTGAAGAAACCTTCCTTTCACTTCCACTCCCTCTCAGACAATAATCACTATTCCGCCTATTTCCATCCATATTTCTGTCACCACTTCTAAAATTATTAACACCACCAAAATTTCTGTTACCATTACTAGCATTTGACACATTTCTACTAAATCCATAATTACCATTACTCAAATCATTACTCATAAATCGCTTTCCCCCTCACAAATAATTCCTCTCCCCTCATTTCTCAAATTGTTTTCCGTGATAGGTCTCTGTCGAGGGCTACGCGAATCTCATTGATCCGAGCTATGCCGAGCCTCATACTTCAACAAAATTTGGTGCATTTATGAAGAGTTCTTAGGAGCTCTAATCTCAATATAGTCCTGTACATTCGTATTGAACAGAGGAAGAACTATGTCCAATAATTCCTCAAATGTGATATCTAAATCTAATTTATTTTTTAATTCAAGCTTACGTGGATAAAACTTGGACGCTGATTCATATATATACTGCTTATTACAATAAAATTATCTCCTTAAAATACTTTTAGGAGGAAACAGGAGGAAATGCTTTCTTTAGCTCAATAACTGTTTGTTCAAATCGTTTAGTTTCATCATTAACCAAGAATTTTCCTATATTCTCCAACCATAAAAATGCTTCGCCCTTAAGCGAGCATTTAAGCACTATATACTTCATCTTCTCAGGTATATTATTAAATACTCGTTAATGTCCCCTTCACCAGTAAAATAAACTCGTAGGACAAGCTCACAATGTCCGATTTTCTGTTGGGCGCAATTTGTAACGGGTGTGTACACACATTGGGTGTCATTTGTAACGGGAGGGTGGTTATGTTGATGAAATGAAGACATAATTCTAAATATAGGATAAAATCAACAGTTTATTTAAATCGCTAGGACTTGGGGAAAGTGGATATTAAGTTCAAAAATTTCAATAACTAGTCACAATACCAAGAGATTTAGTCGAAACTATACTCACAACCTCGGTCTAGACTCAGTCGGGGCAATTCAAAACAGCTTCGCGTTCAAACTTCAGCTAAACACTATATGGAATCTTTATAAGACAGCCCGTGGCTGCAAACACTTTTTATTGCTTAAAACACTCAACGTATTAAACTATTTCTTACCACCGGCACTCTTCTTGGGTAGCTCCGCTCGTGATAAATTAACTCGGTGCACGCTGCTGGCTAGCTCACTCTAAAACACCATCTAAATCACTGGATGCTAATTTCTTCACTACTAGCTATCTATCTCTGCGGACTACTGCCGCTTCACACCACACTGGCTGGCTTTCGCCACCTTCTCACCACACTGGCTTGCTTTCGCCACCTTCTCACCACACTGGCTTTCGCCACTCCATCCCCACCACACCACACCAGCTCAATGCTTTTATATGTTGCAAACTGAAGACGGCGCTATGAATTTGCTTATTACTCCTAACCGCGAATTAACTGTAGAATCGAGGGCGACACACACGCTCTGGAAAGTTAAAGTTCAATAAAGGATAGATGTCGCTTTCACGCTACACATGTTAGAACATTGACGTCACGATCTCACTAAAATTCTATAGTACCTTTATCACAAAGGACACTCCCTTACACCTTTAAGTTTCCATTGTAATCCAATAGTGTCCAGTTTTGTTAAAATTATTTAAATATACGTTTAAATTATATTTTGTAATTGCAATGCATTTTATAAATAGTTTACACATGTTATATTTTCATATTTCATAGTATGCATACTCAAAATGAGAGAGTATTACAGTGGCCCCCAACGACTAGTTTCTATATAATTTACCTTATAGTTAAAATTGTGTTTTAAATACAAAACTTTTTGAGCTTTAGTATGTCTGAGTCTATTAACTGTATTTTATTAAAGATATATATATATATATACGTATTAATCTCCTGATGATATCCTAATGATTTGGACAGATATAAATAATATTTTAATACGTGGATTTAATGTTAATACCCAAATATTTTGAGTTCTTTAAGACAATGAATATTTAAGTAACTATGCTAAAATATGTACTTTTCTGTTCCAAACTAAGTCGATCATGTTAAATATAGTAAAAGTGTTTTTTACCATTTAAATTTTTAATCATTGCGCCCAATACCATCACGAGCAATCTGTAAACTGTAGTTACAGTGGTAAAAACAGTGGTTAAAATGTAAACTTATACAACTTTTACAATGAAGATAAACTCCGAATTATAATTTATACAGACAGTTTTACAGTAGAGATAATTATCTCTACATTGGTATCCATATTTTTCTTAGGTGATCATTTCCTTTAGAGTTAGTAGAGAATGATAACTTGTTTTCAAGACTGTACCTACGTGTTTATGGAAATTCCAGATAAAAGTTTGAAAAGCACGGAAAAAATACATGCCCATGCGCATTTTATGCTGCAGAAAATTGGCCACTGTACTTAATACTTTACTGTTGTTATGGACTGCATTGCGAAATTTTAGTTGCAGATGTCAGTAAAAGAAAGTCTGATACTTCAAAACTACATTTTATAATTCTTTTTTTTTTCATGCAGTGTTCTTTTCCATCTATGTCATGAACTTTTTTATGCCATGTAAAAGAACAAAAGTCTCCATCGTGGTAAATATTAATAAAAAAAATAGCTAAGACATTCAGAAAAAGAGATATTTTTATTCAATTTGCCTTTTGCTGAGGACATTTGAAACGCCTTGTACTCATAAAAAAATTACAAATATGTGAAACATTTTTGTCATAATTGTACCAATTATACATTTAAATTGCTTTAAGTAAATACAATATGTAAAAAAAAATTAAATTATTTGTATGGAAATTATTTTTTTCTTATAATTTATATTTTGTTCTTTTGGTTTAATTTATTTGATAGATTTTACTTTATGTATTCTGTTTACAAAGACAAATATGATTGACAAATAAATAAGAAACGCGGTTTCAAAATTCTAATATTTACAGAACATTTAGATATCTGGAATTTTAAGACAGCAGAAAGCTGAAATTTACATATAATTTTATAAATTGTAAAGTCTGATATAAATAGTGCTAAGTGACACTCAAACACTCTTAAATATCAAATCCGATAGTTCAAGAACTTGTAGATACTATCGGTATTATTCAAAATATCAACTCATTAAGCTTAATAGTTCTTATAAAATCGAAAACCATTAACCAAGGAAAGGTATTGACATTATGTAAAATTTGAATATTATAATTTCAGGAAATGTTATTTTATCAAAAAGCTTATAACTAAATATATTTGCATGAGTTAATTTCCAACTATGTGTGTATTGGATTAACAGAAGAAAAATTATTGTAATTACGGAATGTTAACATTTTGAATATAAGATTCTAAAAGGAGAAATGTTGTAAACACTGTCATAATAAAATGATTATAAGATTTAAAAATTATTTTGTATCTCTTCATCGCAATTACCTCTCTTGTGCGTAAAGAAGTATGATAATTTATGTAAAATTAGCATCTAGATATAATTTACTGTGATTTTTTTTCTCAGAATTTGAACTCGAAAATACTTTGATATCATAAAATTTTTACAGTATCCAAATATTATTTAAAAAGTCTAAAAAAAAATAAATATTGTGAAAAATATTTTAATTCAGTACCATGTCATACAATCATAAACGTGTACCTATTACATTAATTTAGATTGTTTTTTTCATTAGGAGGCTTGAAAATTATTGAAACACTATTACATACACACGATAATTTCTAGAATTGCCATATTTGTGATATGATGCAATTCTAAAAACATGAAAAACAAACAAACAATTACTATGGGATGCTAAAGTCCTAGTTACTAACTGCAATTAAAAAAGTATACCTATTTTAATATTTTAAACAGGTTTTATCTAAAACTATCATAATTTAATTCATCTATGTTTATTCATCAATATTCATTTACTTTAACTTTAAAATGAATATTCTTAAAAAGAAATTGAAGAAATTAACAGCGCAGACTGAATTATAGAGGATTTATTAAGAATCTAAAAGAAAAATCAGATTACACTGTGAAAAAGGAGGTGTAAACTATAGCTAGCTTTTGTAAAAGCTACAGAAATATGCATAACTACTGATGTTTTATCTGTATACTGTAAAGAAAAAATATGTAAATCAATAAAATTTGTTTTTGTAAAGCTACAGAAATCTCTATGCTTACGCTGATTTTCTGAATTAATCCAGAATAATTATAGGATTTTTTGTATGCGTGTGTTGTAGTTACAGAAAAGTTCGAGCCATCGCAGTAATTTCCTCAAAAATGTTTAATAACCACAAGTTTTTTTTTTCTTTTTTTTACAACATAAACGTAAATTTGTAACATGATTTTTTTGTCGTTACATAAAAAATTTTAGCATCACAATTTTTTAGAATTTTTTTGTGATTTTAAATATATTTTTAAACATGCTATACAGGTTATTGACGTGTCCTCCCGTTCGCGTCACATATGGTCACAAATGATGATCATTATGAAAATAAAATAAACACTAAAGTAAAATAAAATAACATTCATAATATGAAAGAATACGTGAAAAATTTAATGATTGCTTTCATTGAACGTGCAATTTTATAATGTTTTATTTATATGTTTTGAAAATTAATTGGATAGAGTTGAAACATGAGAACAGTCAATTAAATTATTTTTGCTGTTTCGTTTTTAATTTACACTTTTTACAGGGTTCGTACGATTCATGCATTTATCCAGGCGAGTTACCAGAATTTTTTTCTAACATAAAACGTAACGTAAGTTAAACGGAGAATATTTCATTTTGTTTTAAAGAAAGATTTTCTGTGAGAAAATATTGGTACCGAAGACGATTCTAGTCTAGAAAACACCACAGCGTGGGCTTGTTCATTAATTTTAACATTCAAAATGAACTATTTTTGACGTAAAAAATGTGTTACTTTAGATGGAAGTAAGTGTTTTTTTATCAATGCAATTGACATCATTTTTAAAGGACAGCTGTATTCAGATAACAAAATAAGATTTTTAGAACTTTTGTGATTAGTCACTAATATCTAATAGTCATCTGCTTCACGAGTTGTTCGTTTGGAAATGAAATATCACAATAGCTTCGCAGCCTTAATATGGGTGACTGTTTATCTTTTGTATTTTAAATGGATCACCTTACGTTCTATCCTTTTTTTTGTCTTTTTTTGGTAGAGCATTAGCTGTAAGGAAAACATTAATTTTTTTCGGTAACTGTGACAATATGTTTTAATAAAAAAAAGAAACATGGCATTATTTAGCATAATTTCACGAACCGGAAAAGCGGTTTTCTCAAATACATTCCGAACCCTTTTTTCATTTTATTTGAAATTAGCGCTCGTTTTGTCACAGTATTTTTAACCTCTTCAGTTATGAAGCTAAAATAACAATACAAATACCTATTCAATGTTTTTTTTAATAAAATGACATTGTAAATGAAAGACAAAAAATCTTTTTTTAAAATTGATCATTTAGACACTTGGTTATTTAGGCAAAAAATATGGATCTATAACTAGAAGACCCTTAAAACGTCAATTTAATAACCATTAACCTAAATTAACGCAATCACAAATTTAAGAGCATAAAATAGGTAAATAATCTACAAATTCTCAAACAAAAATTATTGAAAAAGATTTAATTGGTCGCATTGACTTTTGTACAGTTTTAGGAATTTTGCAAACTCAGATGAAAGTAAAATTTATTTTATGAGAATACAGATTAGATGCAGTCTATTATTATTTTTCTTTCAACACAAAACAAATATTCAGCTATTAAAAATTGATGTAAAAATGTAAAAAAAAAAAAAAAAAAAAAAAAAAAAAAAAAATCTGACATTTTAGTTTTTATAAATAAAGGAACAGAGGTCACTATATGGAGTCCCAGGGACCGAAGAGGTTACGGAGAGTTTTAATTTAATAAAACTATTTTTTATAGTAAAAGAATGTTTAATTATTCGAATTCCTAATGTTTTTCAAATTTAATAAAAAATTAATTAAAAAATCCCAAAACAAGAAAAAAGCCATGTTTGTGAAACAATGTCTCATATGGGAATGTCATGCTTGTAAAAAGCATAATGAAAATTCAACAGTTAATCAAATAACATAGTAAGTAGAAAAAAATAATTTATAAAATAATAGGATTCTTCGTTTAAAATTTTATTAAAAATAAGAAAGAATTATCAAAGGAGCTTAATCAAGTAATAATGGCATGGAACTTTTAAAACACTAAAAAAACTATAGACATATATAGTTGACATTTATGTACAGCTTACGAACTTTGCTTTAACAAGTAAGGAATGATAAATTGCATTGGAGAAAGTGAAAGTTATTTTTTCAACTCTCAAGAGATATTTTTTTTGGATATTAGTCACAATTATAAAAAAATAACTGTTCCCTGATCAGATGTATACTTTTTCTTTCTTTCTTTCTTTTTTTTTTTTTTTTTTTTTTTTTTTTTTGATAAAAAATCAGAAAAGAATTACATGTTACATAAGAGAATTAGATTACTCCGACATGCGTTCATACTTTTAGAGATTATTTTAATAATTTAGTCGGTTGCTCTAAAAAACGTCCCTTTTGGTCGACATTTTTTTGTCGTTTATTCTCCTATTTTTTTCTAAAGCAGTTTTAAAAGTAAACTAATTATTGCAATGAAAGGAATTTGAAAAATTAAAGTATTACTTCACGATACTTTAAGAAGGAGGCAAAAATAGACAATGGGTGACAAACGCCTTAACAATCTCTATATGTAGATAAATTTAAAAACATTTTCATTCTTTTATACTGTGGTAGACTATTTTTGAAAGTATTTGGTAAATTAACAACTTAATGGTGTATTTTAAGAGACAAAAAATATATATATAACGTTTTATTTAGAACCATTGTATCGTCGAATGATCTCAAAAAAAAAAAACTAAGTCTTTAAGAGAAAAGAAATTAACTGAGGAATATTTCGATACGGGCATGATGAAATTGTGAAAGACTGAAAGGTACCTTAACAGACCATCACTTCCTTAAGTTGATGGATGAAATTCCATGATTTTTCGATTTTCGATTATGGCGGGTGCGGAAAAGTGGCCACTGGTGGCACTCAGTTCACACAAAAAATTTGAGATTTTTTGGACTTCTCCTTACCCTGCCGCAAATGGCCTGAAAATTTGCAAACATGCTGATTTTTGAACTTTTTTAGCTAAAAAGTTAAAAATGTTAAGTTAAATTTATTTTGGTTGTATTTACTTGAAAAGGCATCTTTAGCGTACCAAATGCTTAATTATAATGCATTATTTAATTGCTAAGTGTATTTTAAATAAGCGGATTTTCAAAGCTTTTTCACGTATAACAGGCAAAAATTGTATTGGTTTGAATCGTTCGTTAATTTCTCTCTTATTTATGTTCCTTGGTCTTTAAATTTTTTCTATGTGTCAAAGGTCACATATTTGGGCAGCGGACAGCAGTATAACTCAAAAACAAAGCTGGAAGGTAAGAAAGGGATGAAACAGGACGCTAAGCGTGCCCAATGTCTCATCGTAATGTTGAGGGAGTTAAGGAAGATATAAAAGAGAAGAGAAAATTGCGATAAGGGATTGCTATCATTTTACCATGCTCAAAATCTGCGACATTTGTTCAGTGTGCATGTGAAACCTTTTCCTAGAGAAATTCAATACTTTTTAGATCGTTTGACGTACCATTACAGTGTTTTGTGCGTTTTATTACGACGAGCTTAGAAATGGGTATTATGAAGGTCCATGGCAGTGTAAAAGACACGCGACAGCATGAAAAGTATCCTTTTTGGGCACCATGCTTGTTGAAAGACTTGCAATTGTCAACTTATACTGAAATCATGCGCCACTACTATTGGTTGCGAAGCGATATGGCACAAAATCGAAAAATCCAATATTAGTCAATAGACGATGTTATAAAAATGGTAGACGAAAAAGTTACCGAAATCTGAATAAAAGCCAGTGTTTTCCCAACGATGAATTTACAAAAAGATTAAAAACTATTAGAAGAAGTGTAGACCATTTGAGAAATCCTGAAATCGTATGGGCTTGAAAGTAAAGACAGCCCGCGAAGAATTCGTACGAAATAGTGACACCTTTTAGTAGTTTTTAATCTTTTTGTAAATAGATCGTTGGGAAAACACTGGTATGGAAACTTTTTTCAGATTTCGGTAACTTTTTCACCTACCATTTTAATAACATCATCTATTGACTAATATTGGATTTCTCGATTTTCTGCCATATCGCTTCGCAACCAGTAATAGTGGCGCGTGATATCAGTAAAAGCTGGCAATTGCAAGTCTTTCAAACAGCATGGTGCACCAAAAAGAATAATTTTCGCGTTCGCGTATCTTTTACAATGCCATAGACCTTCATACTAGCCATTTCTAAGCTCGTCGTATTAAAACGCACAAAACACCTTAATAGTGCATCAAATGATCCAAAAAGTACCGAATCGCTCTAGGAAAAGGTTTCACGTCCACACTGAACATGTGTCGCAGGTTTTGAGCATTGTAAAATAATAACAATCCCTTATCGCAACTTTCTCGTCTCTTTTATTTCCTCCTTAACTCCCTCAACATTACGATGAGACATTACGCACTCTTAGAGTCCTGCTTCACCCCTTCTCACCTTCCAGAAGTGTTTTTGAGTTATACTGCTGTTCGTTGCCCAAATATATGAACTTTGACGCATAGAAAAAATTTAAAGACCAAGGAACATAAATAACAGAGAAATTAACAACGATTCAAACCAATACAATTTCTGCCTGTTATACGGGCAAAAGCTATGAAAATTGGTTTATTTAAAATACACTTAGCAACTAAATAATGCATTATCAGAACTTATTTAAGCATTTGGTACGTTAAAGCAGCCTTTTCAAGTAAGTACAGCTAAAATAAATTTAATTTAACATTTTTAACTTTTTAGCTAAAAAAGTTCAAAAATCAGCATTTTTGCAAATTTTTAAGCCATTTGCGGCAGGGTAAGGAAAAGTCCAAAAAATCTCAATTTTTTTGTGTGAACTGAGTGCCACCAGTGGCCACTTTTCCGCACCCGCCATAACCGAAAATCGAAAAAAAGTTTTTTCGGCCCACCCTATTAGACATATCTCTATCAAGAATTGAACATTTTCAACTGAGCGAAAACATATTCAACCTGGGAATCGAACCCAGATTTTTGGCTTACGGGTTTAATGATATACCGTTACAGCCAATTGAACTGAAAGTCGCCGAGCATATTCCGCCGAGCACTGAAAGTCGCTTAGTTAACCTTATTGGTAATAACATCTAGTCTCACATGACTCAACAAAATAAACCGCAGGTAAATGAACTCTATATAAGCGATATGTACGTAGATATAAAAATTAATTTTAATACAATTAACCCTATGGGCGTCTTGTAAACGGGTAAAATTGTAATTTGTTTTCACTGTATTTTATTTTAAATGCTCAGAAAATATGATTCTTTCAACAATACATTAAAAAATATTTGATAAAAATGAATATAATTTTTGAGAGTAGTAATCATTCTTCAAGGTATTGAAAATTCATTAAATCTATGCAGTTATATTATCTTAAATATTGCTTACATTGCTGTGAATCCTGGAGTTTAGTGAACGGAATATTAAGTTTCAAACATTTAAAGGGTTAAAATGATTGGAAATTTTTTCATAAAAATTAAATATTTCTAACTGAGCGATAAAATGGCCAACCGGGAATTGAACCCAGGAGCTTGGCATACAGGGCGAATGCTGTACCTTATAACTTCCTCGCTCATGAGACAAATATCACGAGGGAATACAAAAACAGGTTTTAAATTACTATAAAGTATTTCCAAACATGTATAACTCAATATATGGTTTCTTATGACGGGATATTCTTATGATTTTATAAAAAAGCCAAGAAGTAAATTTAACAAGTCTAGGAGCATTTAAATTAATTTAATGTGTGTTATATAGTATCTCCTCTAGACGACATCAGGACTGAGGAGGTTAAGCTAATTGAGACCACCTAGCATATTTCGTTCAATTAACTTATTTGTAATAACATATGGCTTTTCATGCAGGCAGTTGAACAGAATAAACTACAGTTAAAGTAACACCACCCAAACGATGGATATGTAAATATAACTATTATTTTTTACACAATCAGACTAATGAGTAAAGTTATCATACGAATTGATTATTTGCAACTGAGCAATAAAATGTCCAGCCCGAAAATCGAATCGATATTTGGATTGGCGTTAGCCAAGGATCAGGGTATGATTTCCGAAATGGGCATGTTCGAGTAGTTAAAAATATTCAATTCCTACGATAATTTTACCAAATAGTTTGATTGTATTTAAAACAATGTTTCGACCTCTATAAGCATATTAAAATGCAACTCGTCTTTCAAGTCATAGATTGTTGAAAGCCACCTGCACCTCTTATTTTAGTGGTTGATCATTTGATTTAACATTATGGGTATTCCTGCATGCAAAAGTATCAAAACAGAATGGTAAACTACTAGTTAATCACTTAAATTCTATTTGCAAGTGTTTCCCTCCAACATATGATTTGTCAAACCAGTTGCATTTTAATATACAAACTAAGTTTTAACTAATACTAAAAATTCATTCGTTAACTCGATAAAGTAAGGATTTTTGCTGCTGCCAATTTATCTATGAAATTTCCATTAACAATAAAAAATAGGTATTTGTTTCATATTTTGTTTTTGAAAAGATACTTATTTAACATTCTTAATTAAAATAAAAAGCCGTCAATTACCTTTTAATATTAATTCTTTAAAAAATTAATTTGAACTGCAGCATATTGAATAAATGACAAAAATAAAGTATAATTTAATTTGTTTAAAATTAGCAAGCATGCCAAATGAGATGATATTGGCAGCAGTATTATACAGGCAGATATAAAAATAAAATAAAATAAAATAAGGGCCAAAACCTTTTAACTAAATCCCAAGTAGTATCGGTAATGTTATTAATTCAGATGTTGTTATTCTTCTATTATCAGATTTCAAGCGATTTTATAGAAATTAACAGTTTTAAATACACATTATATAAATTAAATAATACATTAAAATATTTTAATTACCAGTTTCTTTTTCTATAAATTCTTCTACTGATTTTTCATTGAAATCCCTTTTCGTTCTATCGGCCAATAATCCTCAACCCCGTATCTCATTCCTCTTAAAGTACATAAGCAAAATTCTATCTTTATTTGCACTTATGTCAGTATGTTGTATGCTACTGAAACTAGAGATCAAATCGCTGAAACATGATGTTGCTTGAAACGATGTTTTCTCTACCCATATTGTTAGCAAACATATTTTCACATTGGAAAATTATGATCTTGCTTATTTTCTACACGATTATTTCAAAATAACAAAACAATATCTTGCTTTTGCAACAAATTTAAGAAAATTCTGAATTATTCTGAAATTTCTAAATTTCTAAATTATTGGTTCAATTCTGTACATAAAATTACATTTTATGATGGTACAATAATGAAAATAGTTTGGAAATAGCTTTTACAGCGTTCCCTTACGGCAGATTGTTTTTCCAATTCAAGGAGCACCTGCTTGAAATACCCAAAAATAATCTTACACAAAAAAATAGTTCAATTCTATGCGTAACTTCATATAATTTTTGATGGTACAATAATGAAAATGATACAGACAAAGGAATTATAGCACACTCTTCCGGCGGATTTTTTTTTCATACTCAGGAAGGACCTGCTGACCATAGATAATTACTTTCAAAATTTGGTTCGATTCTATGAATAAATTCTTACACTTTTCGGTGTACAGTATTGTAACTGTCACAAAAACTGCTATTTCCGCGACCCCTTCAAGTGGATTTTTTTCAAATTCAGAGATGGTTTACTAGTCATAGGCAAACACTTACACAAAAAAATAAAACAAAGCAGACCGTTGGAAATAAGACTCAAAGAGCTCGTCGGCGCTTTTTAAAAGTGGAAAATTAAGTTCTAAATTAGCCCAGCATGCTTTTGAAACCAAGCACATCACATCTTTTAAAAATTCGTTGATTTTGGAAAATAAATTCAGTGCTTATCTATATAGATTATTTATAGAAGTTCAGTTTACTACGCTGCACCCTTGCACTCTCAATGAATCTTGTTTGATTCCGGTGGAGTATTATATACTATCGAAACTGTGACTTATTGTGACTATAGATTGTTCTATATTCTGTTATTGCTGACAATTATAATGTTGATTCTGTGAGTTTCACAGCGAAACGTCTAATTTTATACATTTTTGGTTTTGAATTAAATGTTTTTATGTATATTTTAAATTTAATTTCTCTTTTGTAATGTATTAAAGTTTGTATAAGAAGTTATAATTAGTTTAAATATATTTTACTTGAGACATTAATAAAAGTATGTTTATCTTAGAAATTCTTCAAAATTATTGCGTAACATAGTGCACATTTTTTAAATTAACAATTTATAGATCGCTAATTCAATGTTTCGTCCATAATGGAATATATTGAATACATCTTACATCAATGGGTAAAAAAAAAAACAAATTCCATGAGGTTTACAAAATGTGCATTCAGTGATTTTTTTTTTCTTTTTAAAAGATGCATAAAAGAAACGTTGTTTAATCCGATAATTATTACAATTATCTGATTACAAGGCTTTTAATATGCGATCGAAGATAGCAATAATTACAGATAGCGCAAAAGCGATAAGAAAAATATGTTCAAGACAAACAGCTGTTACACCTGGTGCCAGTAAATTTTATGTAAAACACTCATTTTATACAGTGTAAAACTTTTATTTGATTAAAAACCGTTGCTTCCCATAAGTAATTTTTTAAATGTATATGTTTATTTAATGCCTTAAAACTTTTATACGTACGCTAAAAAGTTGTTTTCAGAGAAGTTCTTCTAAAAACTCCATAAATATTTTATTACATATGTGGAATTTCGGAACAGAGCCACATGCTAAAACTTTTTTTTGGCCGCCGTGCCTGGGTTTACATTCTCCAACAAGATGACACAAAACGTTACCTCAGTTGAAGAAATTGAAAAGAAATATGAAAAATTCAAATCAAATTTTTTAATTTCAGAAAAACAGAAAAAAAGTCTAGTTTTAGGTAAGCACTTATCTAAATGAAAAAATATTCGGAAATACTTTATTGACATTCTATCTGCATCGGGAAAAAAAACTTTTCGAAACGTATCTTGAAAGTTTATATGGGAATTTAATACAATCATTAGAAAAGAAAAAAGAAAAATGTTCCATGGATTTTTTTTTTTTTTTTTGAAGAATAAGTTTGTATTCTGTGATATGACATAATTTACAAAATAAAATTGTTTAGCTTTTACACATAAAAATTTTAAAAAAATATTGAAATATAATTAAATAATTTTGAAAATGCTTATAGAAGGATATGATTTTTTGCCATATTTTTTTTTCAGATTCAAATTTCATGCATATATATATATATATATATATATACACATATATATTAAAGAAAACCCACGATTTTATAGATTGAAAACAAGAAATAGCATAACTAGAAAAGTGATTATATTGTAGTAAATATGTTATAAAAGTTTCAAATTAATATTTTTATATATAAGAAAACTGATTATTAGAATTTTATTTCGGTACTAGCAAACATAGCAACTTTGCTCGCGTAACAGTTGAAATATGCCAAGCGATATTTCTATATCTAATTTTTATTAGAAGAAATTATACTTATTTATCGTAGAATATGTTTATATTCTGCAACCTGACATAATTCAAATAATGATTTTGTATGACTTATACACACAAAAATACATAAATATCACATTCACATGCAATTAAATAATTTTGAAAAGATAGCAGGATAATTTGATTTACTGCTGTATTTCTTTTTTATAACGATTCAAATTTTATACGAATATGTAATATATATAAACGCATATATTAAAGAAAACTCATAATTTTATAAACTGTATGTGAAAATTATATTTTTAACTATATTTTTAAAACTGAAAAAATGAAACTGTATTGCATTAAATATATTATAAATAACAAATTAATATTTTTATGTACAACTAAACAGAATATTAGAATTTTATTTTTGGTATTACAAACCTCACAAATTTGCTCGCGTTATAGTTGAAATATGGTAAGTGGTATTTTTATATCTAATTTTTTTAGAAAAAATTATACTATTAGGAATAATTCTAAAATTACATTTTAAGCCACAGTATGACTAAATTGCATTATTATATAGTAAAACCTCTATATAACGGACACCTCGGGAGCGCGGAATCTGTCCGCTATTCGGAGGTGTCCGCTAGTAGGAAAACCTTAGAGATTCAAAAATTATTAAGAAATACTTAAAGCTTCATTAATTGGCTTTTATATTTCCTAAAACATCTATTATATGAATAATCAGAAATTGAAATTATTGTTTTAAGCAACAATAAAACTGAAATATAATTCAGCGGATCAAGAAATTTGTATTGCTAAACAATAATCTGCAGAAAATCCCAAATCTTTCAAAGAGGAACGTTTTCTTTCTCGGACGTGAGCAGAGTTGAATTCAGACATTTTTCTCCGGGGGGGGGGGATTTCTGTGGCTCAGGGGGGGCTTATAAAATTCTAGGGAGGGAATTGCACTTTTATTTTGCACTCTTTAATTGCAGACCATTAAATGCATAAACTCTCAAATCATCCGGAAGGTATTTCAATGCTTCAGGGGGGGGATATTCACACCCTGACCACCCCCTTATTTCAACACTAGACGTGGGAGAAGGGATTTTCCCCAGCCCACTTCCTACATTTATTTTTGACGCATTGCACTGATGAATTTAGAGGTTTTTGCATTTTTTTCACTTTTATTTCTCGTTAAAAAATAATTTTTTTTTTATTTATCGTCAAAATTACTGTCCGCTATTCGGAATGTCCGTTATTCAGAGGTTAAACATACGAAAATTTAGGTTTTCGAAGTGGGGAATGAAAAAATGTCCGTTAAATAGAGGTGCCCGTTATAGAGGTTGTACTGTACTACATTAGGCAGAAATAAGATTTAATTTAATAAGAAAAACTAAATATAATTTTAAATAAATGATAAGAAAATATTTTTGATAATTTTATGCTGAATTTATACGTAAATTTCAGTATTAATTTGAAGTTTTCAGTGTTTTAGAAGCCATCTTTTCGGTACGCATTTACATATTAAAATTAACTATAATGTCAAATTCTAAGCTTCTTGTCTAATCGTCACCTGAGTATAATAAGATTCTATCTGTGTTTTTGAGAAAAAAATGACTTACCGATATATAAATATTCTACTTGTATCTTTGAAGGCATTTCTGGATTAAAATAATGTCATACTATGGTTTTGAGGTTATACGTAAATTATATATAACATCACTTTCATGCAAAAATGCCTTCATATATACAAATAGAACCCATTTATATCGGTTAGTGGTCCGTCTCTAAGGAGAAAAATCAGCGAGTTGTTGTTCTATGTCAATGACTGAAGGATAACAGGTGAATATTTTGATCTGCTTTGCTATTTCTTCGTATCTAGAAATAATCTTTTAAAGAGTCAAGAAGGGTAAGTGCACCCATTTAATTTTAATCGTTAAATTTGAGTATGAAAGAATTAAATGCGAAAAAGAAAATTTACAAATTAAATTTAACAAAACTAAAAGAAAAATTATCGAATTCTGAACTAGAATTAAATGAATTAGTTCTCATAAAGGAGAAACGGAATAAATTAGAGCAAAACTTTTCTGAGTTATTTGAGTCTATTAATAAGATAAGCAAAGAAGATAAAACTGAGGATTTTATTACGGAAAACGAGGAAATTAATGAAATATTAGAAATAATGGAATTTGAACGTACCAAAAAGTTATCAAAAATGAAATTGCAAACTGTTAATTTAGAAAGCGCCACAAAGGCTGAAAATAACATAAAATTGCCGAAGTTAACTCTTCCTGTATTTATGGGTAATTTGCATGAGTGGCTTTCTTTTAAGGATATATTTAAGGCTACTAGGTGCTAAGGATTCCAGTCACTGTACATAAAAATTCAAATTTGTCAGGGACAATGAAATTACAATATTTGAAGTCTTCATTGAGAGAAGATTCCTTTCGTATAATCCAATCTATTTCAAACGTGGATTCTAATTATGAAGTTGCATGGTCACTTTTGGAAGAACGGTTTTCAAATTCGAGAGAACAAGTTTACGCGCATTTAAAACGTTTTTTAAATATTCCTGTTATTCAGAATGAGTCCCCAGCAGCATTATTAAATCTAATAGATATAACAAATGAATGTATTAGGTCGTTAGAGATTTTAGAACAAAAAGTTGAGGGGTTTTCTACTACAATGTTTGCTTATATTTTGGCTCAAAAATTAGATGTAAATACAAAAATGTGGTGGGAAAGACATCTTAAGCGGGATAATTTACCGAATTTAACTGAATTGCTAGAATTCTTGAGAGACCACGCGCGTACATTAAGTGCGTCCAAACAAGAAATACAAAACGAAATTTTCAAAACGAAAGCCAAACAAAGCATAGCTTTTCAAAGGTAACATCCATGGTTGCGAGTTTAAATGAGAAAAATATGCGCAAATATGTTGTATGTAACCAGGAAAATCACAGTGTTTTTAAATGTCCCAAATTTCAAAAATTTAATGTGCAGGAAAGAGTAGAGTTTGTTAAAAAAAACAATATGTGCTTTAACTGTAAAACAATATGTGCTTTAACTGTCTTTCAGAATTCCACTGCGTCAAAAAATGTAATTCAACATTATCGTGTTCAAAATGGCATAAACGCCGCAATATACTTCTTTGTTTTGATAGGCATGAGAGAAATTCCAATGCGGTGGGAAACACAAAAAATTACAGTGATAAGGAAGTGCCAAATGCATTGCCAATGAATGAAAGTAAACCAACATTAAATGCTGAAGCCATACCATTTGAGTTAAATAACCAAATTCAAAATTTCACTGGTACATCAAATGTCAGATCGAATAATGTTAAAACAGTTCTTCTTTCCACTGCCATTGTTTATATGAAAGATAAATTCGGAAATAAAGTTCCGGTGCGTGCTTTATTGGACAATGGTTCAATGAGCAATTTTTTAACATTGCAGTTAGTTGAAAAAATTCGAAAAGAAAAAAAGTAATATTTCGGTATCGTGTTTAAGTAGATCATCTGTAGCGGTAAAAAATAAAACTACTGCCTTGATCAGTAATAATTCGGGAGATTATAGTCGGGAGTTAGATTTCCTTATCATACCAAAGATTTCGCAAATTATCCCCTTGAAATATATCAATATTTCAGAGCTAGGAATTCCAGAGTCTATTATTCTTGCTGATCCTGAATTTAATAGACCAGGGAATATAGATCTTTTGCTAGGAGCTGAAGTATTTCTAAAATTGATAAAGGTGGGTCGTATGAAGTTACCAAATTCTAAATTAATACTGCAAAATACGGTATTCGGTTGCATAGTAAGTGGGAGTGTTTGCGATTGTAACGATCAGGAACAAATACATTGTGAATTAATTATATAAACAGATTTAAATTTTGAAATGAAAAAATTTTGGGAAATTGAAAGAGTAGAAGAAAGTACACCATTGAGAAATACAGAAGAATTAGCATGCGACATCCACTTTATAAACACTCATCAGAGAGATATAACGGGCAAATTCATAGTACAAATGCCGTTGAAAAAAGATCCTAGTTCTTTGGGAGAATCAAAGCAATTTGCGGAAAATAGATTAAATTCCCTTTGGAATACGCTAGTCAAAAATCCAAATCTTTTACAGTTATATTGCGCATTTATGGCAGAGTATAGAGAGTTAGGCCATATGGAGGAAGTAGAGAAAACAGAGAGTCAATACATGCGAATTATCTACCTCAGCATGCTGCTTATCGCCCAGATAAAAGTTCTACAAAAATGAGAGTTGCCTTTAATGGTTCACATGCAACTTCATCAGGAGAATCCCTAAATTCCATACAGCTGAATGGAGGTGTCATTCAAGATGATTTGTTTAGCATAATAGTTAGATTTCGTACACACCGCTATGCATTTACAGCAGATTTAAAAATGATGTATCGCATGATACTTATCGATAAAAGTCAACGTGATTTACAGCGCAAAGTTTGGAAAGATACTGTAAATGGTAAGATGAAATATTACAGACTATGTACAGTCACATATGGCACAACTAGTGCCCCTTATTTAGCCATGCTCTGTCTTAAACAGCTAGATATAGATGGTGAATCTCAATTTCCGTATGCTTCTGGTGTAGTACAATCAGACTTTTATATGGACTATGTCCTCACTGGAGCAGCTGACCTAAAATCGGCTAAGAGATTGCAAATTGAGCTTGTTCAACTATTAAATACGTGCCGCATGGATTTACATAAATGGTTTAGTAACCATCCAGAATTAATGGAGCCAGCCTTTAAAAATGAGAATTACACTTTTGCAAATATGAGTGAAACTAAGGCACCAGGACTTTGTTGGAATGCCAATGATGATACTTTTACTTTTAGTGTATCATTCAGTGAACAAACCAAGGTAACTAAAACAAGTGTGTTGTCAAATATTGCTTGCATTTTCGACCCCTTGGGTCTACTACGACCAGTTGTGACGAAAGAAAAAAATTTCCTACAAAGACTGTGGAGACTGCAAATTGGTTGGGATGAAAATCTCCCTACAGCTGAGCTTGATGATTGGTTGCATTTTTTAGAATCATTAAGAGCCATCAACAATATAAGTACTGTTAGATATATTTTTACAAATAATCCAGTGCAAATTAAAATTTGTGGCTTTTGAGATGCTTCGGAGAATGCCTACGGTGTGGCATTGTATTCTGTGTCTTCAAATTCTTCAGGAGAGCAAATTTCTCAGTTGCTTTGCAGTAAAAGTCGAGTTGCACCAATCAAAACAATCATTATTCCTCCCTTGGAGCTCTGTGGTGCAGTTTTATTAGCTAAATTGATGAATAAGACTGCCAAAACCTTAAAAGTTCCTAAAGAAGCTGTCTACTATTATTCAGATAGTACTATTGTGTTATGTTGTACTCGAAAACAGCCGTGTGACATAAAAACCTTTGTGGCATCACGTGTAGCTACGATTCAGAATCTTTCTGATATCTGTCATTGGGGACATGTGGCTTCTTCTGACAATCCTGCTGATCTCGTGTCACGAGTTGTAGATCCAGACAGACTTCCCCCGAGTAGATTATGGTGGAAGGGTCCACTATTCCTAACACAACAAACTGAACATTCTTCAAATATTGTTGAACTTGAGCAAAATGATAAGGATCTATACATAAGTGAACTTAAAAATACAACTTCAAAGATTTTTTCAGAGACTACACTTTTAATATCAGACTGTTCATCTTTTATTGACTATTTTTTGCAATTGAATAATAATTATGCTAAATTAATAAGAAATCTTAGCTATGTTTTCAGGTTCATTCAGAATGTCAAGAAGCCAAAAGAAAGGTATTCAAGTAAGTTAACATCTGCTGATTTGAAGAAAGTTGAGCAGTTTTATCATAAAATCTGTTCAAGAAAAAGAGTTCAGTTCTGAATTCACATTGTTACCTCAGGGTAAGGAGTTACCAAAAAAATACTAGATTACTTTCCTTAAATCATTTCTTGGATAAAAATAATTTAATCAGAGTTGGAGGTCGTCTCCAAATTAGCACGGTAAATTTTGCACAAAAACACCCAATTGTACTGCCCTCTAAACGCAAATTAACAGAATTAATTATTGAGTTTTATCACAAAAAATATCTACATGTAGGACCTCAAAATTTACTTTATTGTGTTCGAAGAGAATTTTGGCCTTTAAACGGTAGGGCTATTTGCAGAGAAATTGTACATAAATGTATTACATGCTTTAGGGCCAAACCTAAATTGTTACAGCAAATTATGGGCGAGCTCCTGAAAGAAAGAATAAATGTAGACTTTGTTTTTAATTGCACAGGAACTGATTTCTTATTGGTCGCCCACTTAATGCCATTGCTGAAACTGACTTGAGTAATATTGAAGATAATAGACTTAACTTATGGCAAAAGACTACTAAAATGGTTCAGAACATCTGGAAAAATTGGAAAAATAGTTATTTAAGTACATTGCAGCAAAGGCATAAGTGGATGATATCAAAAACAACCTCAAAATAGGAGATATGGTTGTAATAAAGGAAGATGATCTTCCAGTGTCTAAATGGTTATTAGGGAGAATTGTAGAGGTATTTTTTGGTAATGATAATAGAGTAAGAGTTGTAAATATAAAAACCCCAAATGGAATATATAAAAGAGCAGTATCAAAAATTGCTGTATTACCTCTTCTAAAGTAATTCAGTTTTTATAAGAAAGTGTATATTATTGTAAAATTTCTTTATTTATTATGTATCATGTAAAATTGTTTAGATATTTGCTTAAATTTAATTTAACTGTTACTCATTTATATTGTATTTAATTGTATTGTTATTTATATTTTTTACAATGGTTGTAATTGCAGTGTTTTAGTATAAACCCCCCTCAGAGGTTTCAAGAAGGGCGGATGTTTGATAAAATGCTATTTAATTTTCTTCTGGCGGTATCGCCTAGCAACCAAGATATACCTAATTTTTTAAGCTGTGTGAAACAATTTTCTTTTTGTTTTTGAGTGTGATTAAAATGTTTTTTATGAGAATATGTGAAAAAATGTTACGGTTTTTTATTGGAGTTGTGTTTTGTTAAATTATCTATGTTCGAAAGAACCTGAGATGAGTGTTCTCATGAGAATAAACTGTTTAAAACCAGAGATGAGTAATTAAATTTGAGTTGAGTAAGAAATTAATAATAAAATTTCGAACAATTAGAAGATTCATATGAAAAAAAAACATATGAATCTTCCACGGCACAATGTAAATTGTGCCGTCAAATCGTTCATTTACGTTTTTGTCCTAATAATAAAGAAAAAGACAGGTCGGGAAATTCTCATTATCAAATAAAAAAAGATACTACCGGAAAGAATAAAGACGAAAGATTGAATGCGAAAGTGACAGCCTTATGTTTTGAAAATGAAGCAATAAGTACTCAACCGTTGCAGTACGATGAAATTTGGGTGGGGAAACAAAAAATAAAAACATTAATTGACAGCGCCGCTGAGATTCCTGTTATAAATTCGAATGAAATACCAGTCATTTAAAAATAATGAAAATTCATCAATTCAGTTGATTTCAGCTTTTGTTGAGCAGATTACAGCTGACCTTTTAACATTACCGGTATCATTAAAAATGAGTGAATCAAATTGTTTATTTAATAGTGTGGATGTATTCTTTGCAGTGACAGATAAATTATGTGGTTCATGTATTATTACTCCGAAGGTTTATGAATTATTACAATCGGTGCAAATTGGAGAAGGGAAAAAATTAGCCGACAGTGTGGCACCAACAAATGAGACGGAATCGGAAAGGGGGGATGAAAATTTATCGGGGGAAAAGAAAAAAGAACAAAATACGAGTGATAAAGCTTTATGTTTGCGGGGTGAAAATGAATCTTTTGAAGAGAATTTGATTATTAATTGTATTGGAACGAAAAATGATTGGGAGGATTTAAATTCGAATCAGTATTCGGAAACGACCATTTACAGGGAGCAACAAAAGAATTGCGAATCTTTACAGGTGGCATTTAAAGATGCTAAACAAGGGAAAAATGGGTTTGTTATGGTGGATAATTTACTTTATCATAGGGAAAAGGTTTCTGGAGATCAAGTCATGCAGTTAGTAGTGCCTAAAATTAGGAGGGAGGAAATTTTAAGGATTGTACATGAATCAATTTTTGCAAACCATCTCGGTATAAGGAAAACGAAAAAAAGAATTCGGTATTCATTTTTTTGGCCAGGCGTGTCACGGGATGTAGAGGAGTATTGTAAATCGTGCAAGGACTGCCAATTGCGAAGCCGGGAGAGGGACTGTGATCAGATACCGATTCTTCCGATTGAAAGACCGGAACTCCCATTTGACGTTGTAAATATTGATATAATTGGGAAAATTGAACCACCTTCGGCGCGTAGACATCAATATGTACTTACTTTGGTTGACCAACACAGTAGGTGGCCCGAAGCGGTTCGGTTAAGAACAATTTCGGCTAAAGCTACTTGTGACGCGCTGTTAGAAATATTTATGCAGACAGGGATACCCCGCGTAATAGCAAGTGATCAGGGGGGAAATTTTGTATCAGGTTTAATGCAGGATTTTCATGCTAGGCTAGGAGCGGCTCCTAGATTTGCAACACCGGGACATCCACAAAGTTCGGGATTGGTTGAACGGTATAATCAGGTGTTGAAACGCATGTTGCACCATATCATTCGTAGCGATCCTAAAAATTGGGATAAACACATCCCTTATTTATTATTTGCGTATAGAGAGATTCCTAATTGTACAACGGGGGTGTCGCCATTTAAGTTGATGTATGGAAGGGAGGCCAGGGGGCCATTGGCGATATTAAAATCTACATGGTCGGGCGAAATTCCACTACCTATAAATCTCGGGAAAAGTGCAACCGAATATCTTCAGGATTTAAAAATTAACTTAGTAAAAGCGGCGGAACAAGCTTCCTTAGTAGCGGGGGTTAAACAGGGCCCGTATGCGAGGTATGCGAATTGAAGGGCAATTTATAAGGAATTTAGACCGAGGGAGCAAGTATATTTATTAATCCCAGACTCTAGTAATAAACTTTACGCTAGATGGACAGGGCCAGCCGAAATAGCGGTGCGGTGTAATCCCGACTCTTACAAAGTCAGGTTAACGAACGGAAACATTAAAAATGTTCACGTGAATAAGATAAGGAAATTTACTCCTAGGGTACAAGCAGTGGGGGTAATTTTTGAGAATGAAGAAGAATTAGGGGAAGTCCATCCCACCCCTAGTACAAAGGATAACTCGAACTATTTCAACATCGAAGAAGTAAATTTAAATCATTTAGAAAACGTAGAAAGAGAAAAGATGTTAGATTTATTGTTTAGATATAAAGAATTATTTTCAAAGATAATATAAATAGCAAAAGTTGGTGCACACAAAATAAGATTAGATGATAATGAGAAGAAGAAACCTTACGTTTATCGAATTCCAGAGGCCCTAAAACCTCAAGTAGACAAGCAAATTCGATAATTACTAGAATTGGGTTTGATTGAGGAAAGTGATGAAGAAGCACCGCATCCGGTAGTGTGTGTGATGAAGAAAGATGCAACTCTGCGTCTGTGCGTAGACTTCTGGGCATTGAATGCAATTACCAAGGTCGGTGACTTCCCTATGGAAAATTCTACTGATCTCCTATTTAATATTGGCAGGGCAAATGTTATTTCCACTTTGGACTTACTCAAAGGCTATTGGGCCATACCATTGGAAGAAGAGAGTCAAAAATTAGCCTGTTTTAAGACGCACAGAGCTCAATATCGCTTCAAGGTCATGGCTTTTGGGCTCAGGAACGCTGCTGCGACGTTTCAACGAGAAATCAACAGAGCGCTTTCCGAATACCAGGACTTTTCACGAGCTTATATCGATGATATAGCAGTGCTTTCCAAAACGTTCGCGGAACACCTGGTGCATTTAGAGAAGGTATTTTCCAAACTATCACTTACAATTTTCCGTTAATTTGAAAAAATGTGAATTTCCAAAACCCCAAATAAAGTATTTAGGTCATATCATTGGGTCCGGCAGCCATCGGACCGATCCGTAAAAAGTGGAGGCCATTCGTAAGTTAGCTGTGCCTCAAACTAAGAAGCAACTAAAAAGTGTCTTAGGATTGTGCAACTATTACAGAGACTACATACCAAAATATGCTGAAACAGCATATCCCCTCACTGAACTGACAAAAAAGGACAGTCCAGAGAATTTGTGCTGGTCAGTAGAGTATGACCAGGCGTTCAACGCGTTAAAAAGAGGTCTCATCGAAGCGCCCAGTCTGCATACTCCTATTATCGGGTTACCTTTCATCATAGAGTGTGATGCATCTGCAATCGGCATCGGAGCTTGTTTATCGCAAAGAAGAGACGGAGTAGTGTATCCGGTAAGTTACGCCAGTCAAAAACTCACCAAAGCTCAACAGGCATGGCCAACGATTGAAAGGGAGGCCTATGCAGTGATCTGGAGTTTGAAAAAATTTGAAACTTGGATTTTCGGTTCACCTGTGGAACTTATTACGGACCATAATCCATTAACTTTTATCACCAAAAATGCCCCTCAATCTTCGAAGCTGCAGCGATGGGCATTAGCCTTACAGAAGTACGACATTACGATTTCGCACCGCCCGGGTGCCAAACTAATTAATGCTGATGCATTATCTCGCTTGGACACTATATAGAACATTCAAAAACTTTTGAGGCACCCAGTGTTTAAACATTCCTTGAACATTGTGAACTATATACATATTTTTTTCAGCAGCTATTAGTGTCCTGTTTAATGTTTACTAAGTATTTGTGTATTGCCTTGTGTTAATTGTATGTTATATTGTGTATATGAAGTATTAATTTAATTCTATTTTATATTAGCAGATAGGAAGAACCGCGGAAGATGTGCCTTCTCCGGATACGGTTGTATTTGTTGTGTTATTTTTTATATATACATATTATAATTTGGGTAACCATTGTTAAATAGTGTAACATAATCAGTCGAATTTCAGATTAAAAATAAGTGTGTACCGTATTTTTAATCTTGTGTGGGGGGGTGTAATGACTGATGATGTTTTTTTTTTATTTAACGGCGCCGCTTTTTAGTCACGTGACGAGCGGACGGAGAGAGAGTGTTGGGAGAGGAAAGGGTACGAAGTGGAGAGGTGTGTGTGCCAAGGTAATAGGTAGACCTGCGAATGTTTTGATGCAGGCAAAAGGATTTTAAAATATTCTTCCATTGGAATATGGGTGTGCTACGGGAATGATGTTTAGATGTTTTCGAAGGATTTATGTAAAAATACCTGAAGGAGATTTTGAACAGTTACCTATATTTAATTGTGTGTTCATCTGTATTTGTGATGTTGTTCTGTCCTACATGTTACAATTAAACTTTTGTTTTCGTCGAAGACTCTTGGATTATTAATTTCTGGGATATACACTTTACACCGGTGTTCCGTGAAGTCGTGTGAAGAAACAGGAATAGCGTGTATCACAAGATATATAGATAGATAGATAGATAGATAAACTGGTGCGATTGCAATAGGTTGTATTTCATACGAAATCTACCTAAAAAAACTGTATACAAACTGACAAAGCTCAATATGTATTAAAGTAATATGTTTATATATTCAAGACCTACACAAATTATGTATGTATGGAATTGTCTCATTTTGCTCTATTTCTTAGGCTAATAGTTGAAAATTCAAAAATATGAACCTTTTAGCGTTCCATGCTTCCTTAACTACTTAACTCATCAATATGTTTGAAAAACATCTTTCAAAAAATGGCTTTTTTCATTGCCTTTTTAGAGAATGTTTATCACTGTTTTTTCAAAACAGAATTTTCTGCCGAATTAAATTAGAAAAATCCTCTCATTAATTAATGCAAAATTTACAATAAAAATTTATTGTTTATAATAAAAAGTCATGTTGGACTAAATTACGTTACCCGTATAAAGTTGGGACAAATCAGGGAAGAGTTTAAAATTAAATTCAACTAAGTTTGAAGTTATTGAAAAATACTTTTGAATTTTGACGAATGTAGGAAATGTAATCTAAATAGCCCTAAACATATTATATTATGTAACAATGTGACAGCTCCACACAGAGTAAACATTATTGAGAAATACATAAAATCGAATGTAACAGTCTGGTATTCGAGAATGGGAACGAAATCGTGCAAAACGAAATATATTTATGGAAAATATATTTTTTTGCCTTTCCTTAGAAAGATAAATGATGTAAAGTGAAGTATATTGATTGATGAGGTAGAGAAACCACCTGCGCTTGACAAACTACTCCATGAAAAAAAGTAAAAGAAATTCTTCTTCCCATGATTTGAATCGAAGAAAAACATTTCAACCTGTAGGAACTTTTTCGTGCCTAAATATTCCGATAAACTCTTGATGTAAATGTAATGATAATAACGTTGAATAAATAGAGCATCATATTCGTTTTATTCTGATATTTTGTACTACTCCGATATTTTGTAAGGTGGCTTACAATATATATTAGATAGATTATCGAAGAGGCTAAATATAAAATGAGAAATTTAAATTTACAATGCATTTCAGATGCCGCTTGTGTATATCACCTTGAAACTTGATTTGTTAAAATAAACCATACTATTTGAGGATAATAAGAAGCAATTTTCAGTTTGAATTAAAAGAAATAATATTAAAAACACTTTACATAAATCTTTAAAAATCTTTGAAAATTTAAACACATATATGTTCGCACAATATTGCAAAATTTCAAATGTTTATTTAAATGTGTCAACGAAATATACTCCTGGAAAATATATTTTTTATCTGTCCCTTAAAAAAATAAATGATGTACAGTGAAGTATATTGATTGATGAGGTTGTGAAACCACCTGCGCCTGACAAAATGTACCATTAAAAAAGTAAAAGAAATAGTTCTTTCCAAGATTTTAATCGAAGAAAAATATTTCAACCTGTAGAAATTTTTTCGTGTTTAAATATTCCAATAAACTCCTGATGTAAATGTAATGATAAAAACGTACAATAAATAGAGCATCAAATTCGTTTTATTATTGTTAGTTTTATGATATTTTGTAAGACGGTTTACAATATATATTAGATGGATTATAGAATATGCAAAATATAAAATAAGAAATTTAAACTTACATTCCATTTCAGGTGCGCTTTTGTATATCATCCCGAAATTTGATATGTTGATAAAAGCATGCTATTTGAGAATAATCAGAACCAATTTCCATTTTGACTTAAAAGAAATTATATTAAAAATATTTCACTTAAAAACTTTGAAAACAATAAAAATTTTAATGAAAATATTTTTACACAATTTTGTAAAGTTTCAAATGTTTACCTGAACTGTATTTTTAGAAAAATGTGCCAAACCATAAGAAAACACATTTTGTGAAAAAAGGGCAATATATACACTACGACAGTGCTTAATATATAGTATCATAATATATTTATATGTTCAAGACCTACACAAACTATGTATGTATGAAATTGTCTCAGTCTACTCAATTTTTTAGGCCTATGAAACTTAAAATTTGAGCCATTATATGTTCCACGTGTCCTTTAAATTATTTCAATATAATTATTTGAAATTATAACAAAAATTCCTTTTGTGTTTTTACGAATGAGGGAAATGTAATCTAAATATCTCTTAACAGTATAAATTATGTAACATTGTACTATTTCCACACAAAATAAAGAATATTGAGTAGAAATATTTAAAATCGGCGATAACAATCTGGTATTCAAGAATGGGAATGAAATCGAACAAAACGAAATATATTTTCTTATATTCCCTTAAAAAGATAAATGATATAAAGTGAAGTATATTGATTGATGAGGTAGAGAAACCACCTGCGTTTGGAAGAATACTCCATTAATAAACTTTTCTACCAAAAATTGAACCGACTTCAAAAGCTACTGCAAAGGGAAAAATAATTTTTTTACAGAATAGTATTAAGAAATTAAATTAAGAGCGTAGTATTTATCATGCGTATTATTATATTTATGTAGATTAATTTGATTTTTTGAAGTCGGTGCCAGCCAAGCCAAGTTACATGTAATTTTCCAATATACACGCATCAAAGTATCTACGAGTTTTTTTACGATTTAATATTTAGTTAAAGATTTAACTTTATTTTTTTATGATTTGCATTGGGTAATTAATTTTAATTTTGAACTTGGCTTGGCTGGCACCGACTTCAAAAAATCAAATTAATCTACATAAATATAATAATACGCATGATAAATACTACGCTCTTAATTTAATTTCTTAATACTATTCTGTAAAAAAATTATTTTTCCCTTTGCAGTAGCTTTTGAAGTCGGTTCAATTTTTGGTAGAAAAGTTTATTTTTCTCTTTTTAGTTAAAAGTTAACGATTTTTTGAAGTTAGTTAATAAAAATTATAATACGGGAAAAATCGCTGTAGCCACCTGACTGCACTCCATTCGGCGAGCTTAGTCATCGTCCATGTTACTTTTAGTTTGCGAGAAATTATTAATTTTATTAGTTTTTATTTAAATACTAAAAAAAGTACTGAACCAATTTCAATGAAATGGGAGAAGTACCAATGGAAGAGTAGCCTCTTTCATTTAACACAAAAAACAAATTAATCGGTTGAATAGTTTCGGAGTAATCGGTGAACATACATAGAAAAAAAAATACATTCGCGCCGAATTGATAACATCCTCTCCTTTTATGAAGTCACTTAAAAAAACATATAATACGGATTTTTTTTTTTTTTTTTTTTTTTGTATACTATACACATATGGCAGGAGTGAGGTTCGAACCGACACTCTCTTTCAAAACCAGAGGTAAATTCTGGTGCCTTAGACCGCTCGGCTGTCCGGACTACATTCGCTTCAGGGAACTTATTCAATCTCATGTTACTTATTGCAAGTCTATTCTCCTTTTTGAGTACTCTTTCACTGATAAAGTATTGAGTTAATAAAAAATCTCTGATACTCTGTGGTAACGGTTAAATACAAAAATATTCCTAACAGCATAATTAGTATTTAACTTTTTAAATATATATTTAAAAATTATAATACGGAAAAATTATTGTATACTCGTATGTCAGTAGCGGGGTTCGAACCCACGTTGCCTTTCGAAAACCAGATCTTAAATCCAGCGCCTTAGACCGCTCGGCCATTCTGGCATCGGTATATTTATTCGACATCCAGATTACTACTGATTTGCGAGAAATCACTAATTTTATTAGTTTTTGCCTAATTACTAAAAAAGTACTGAACCAATTTCTATGAAACGGAAGTGGTACCAATTCGAGAGCAAGCTCTCTCATTTAACACCAAAATCAAGTTAATTGGTTGGATAGTTTCGGAGTAATCGGTGTACATACATAAAAAAAAATACATACGCGTCGAATTGATAACCTTCTCTCCTTTTCGGAAGTCGGTTAAAAAAGTAAAAGAAATAGTTCTTTCCAAGATTTGAATCGAAGAAAAACATTTCAACCTGTAGAAAACTTTTCTTGCCTAAATATTCCGATAAACTCCAAATGTAAATGTAAAGATAAAAACGTAGAATAAATAGAGATTAAATTCGTTTTATTATTGTGAATTTTCTGATATTTTCTAAGACTGCTTACAATATGTATTAGGTGGATTATCGAATATGCTAAATATAAAAGAAAAAGTTTAAATTTACGCTGCGTTAAATTTGATTTTTCCTAAAATAAATTATCGTTAAAAGAACTTCACATTTAGGTTTTTATGTACAGATGTGGAAAAAAATATATTTACACTGATGTTGCTTATAAATTATTTTAGAATCATTGCCTATGCTGATAATATCTACTGTTAAATTTTTAACATAAATTTATGTTTGGCAATTTCTTATAGATAAATTAATGTTTGTCTACATATTAAAAATTCTGCAAATTTTGTATTGTTAAATATTAACATCTATGTTTCACACTATCTTTTTTTATATCAAACTTGCCAAAATAATAGATAGTTTCTTTTTAATCTTCTTAAAGTGTGATGTGAGAAATTGTGTTAGTAATCTTTATAAATTTAGAAGAAAAAACTAGCGAATTTACTGGTAAAAGTGCCAGAAACCGTTGAGTAAATTTGAAAAATTTGAAGAAGTGTTTAAAAATTGATCAAAAACATAAAAGAATGATTGAAGTAACATATTTGTGATTTTCTTTTCTGTGCACATATTGCAACCTTGTATCGTCACAATTCAAAAATTGAGTATTTCGTGTTATGTCTGTCATTCTATTAAGTTTTTACACGTTACATTAAGTATCAGATAGTGCACTGAAAATGCAGCCACGAGGTAGTATTTGTGTGTGCGATATGACTATTGTACCTTCCATTCACATTTCCTTAGAAACGAAATTTTTTGAGATGTGCAACTTTTGAAAAAAGGGTGCGATGTATTATGTATAGCAATAAGTATTATGTTTATATATTATTTCCCAGCTTCCGAGTTTATTTTCATCCGATGTTTGTCATTTTTGTGCCTGGCACCAATCACATTTATTCTCGTCCTGTCTTTCACGCTTCTTTATTCTGTTTATTTTAACCCTTTGTACTACTGTGTTACAGATCTGCATCATACACAAAAGTAAATAGTACTTGCACAGTAAGTTTAAAAGTAGTGTAAAAGTAGTTTATTTGAGTGTTCCTGTTTCCCAACACGCCAGTTAATACAAATTGATAATAATTATTTAATTTCTTATTTAAATGATTTGTTTATCATTTGAAAAGATTTAATTCGATAATGCAAAATTTCCTTAGTAAGTTTTGACAAATTAAAAAAGCTGGAAAAGCCCGGCAGTAGACTTGTTTAAAAGTATTTTTTGTATATTTTAAAAATTTGTAATGGAAAACGGACAATATATATGAGAAGTATGCTAATTTCTGTTTAATGTAGATGTAATAAAAGTACCTTTTAATCAATAATAATTTTAGATTTATGTTCTAAATTTTTTAATTTTTTTTACGTGTTTAAAATGGTGTATTTTAACATTTTAATTAATAATTTTTAGGTGCGTTCGAAATTATGTAAATACGTAGCACCTATATTTTTGGTTCAATCCGTCTGTCCGTCCGCATATAACAACGCAAAAACTACCCAACCGAATCGTTTGAAATCTAAAATACATAATTATTACATAATTTGTCCAGCCATTTCAAATTTTATGAAAATCGGATATATTTAGATAATCGGATGCACAGGGACAATCAAAAGTATTCCATTACGTTGCGGTCAATAGGGAAAATAGTTTCAAATACATTTTAATCGTTTGAATTTTACAATACATAATTATTACATAATTTTGTCAATTATTTCCAATTTTATCAAAATCGGATGCACAGTTCAATTACAGGGAAAATCAAAATTACTCCCTTACATTACGGTCAATGGGGAAAAATGTTTCAAATGCATTTTAATGGTGTTACACTCATTCGAACATACTAAAATTGATATGCATCTATAAGGTACATATTATAATATACATTTTGCATAATCTGTGGCGCAATGGGCATTTGTTGTTGATTTACAAGGTCACACAAAAGTATTTCATTAGATAATGGTACAGGGAGAACACAATTTAGAGCGCATTTTAATTGTAATTAACTATTTACAATTTTATGAGATTGATATATTTAAAACTTCGTTATCGTACGAACGCACCTCATTTGATACACTTCACGTGCAATTTCCAACTTGTTTAAATCGGAGTTGTTGAATCATAAAGAGTTAAGCACAATTAGAATTGAAATAATTCATGGAACTAAAATATTCTTTTCTGTATTTGCAAAAAATGACAGGAGGAAGCTCTGTTAAGCGGGCTCAGGGGTTGATCGATACGGAAAAACATGTAAACAGAGCTCTCTTTTTGAGTCCATATAAAAACAGAAGTATTCAGTGTAATTAATTTAAACTTTCTGATATTTTAAACGTATGTTTGCAGTCTTATAAAATTATAAAGAAGTACTTCAATGTAATATAATAAAAAAATATAGCAAAATTTATGTAACACAATTTTCGAAAAAAAATTATGTGTAATATCACCAACACCAAAATATCTTAACTTTGAATTGACTTAAGAACCTGATTTTTGCTTTAAAATGATCAGGAAACTTTACACTATAGAATGAATTAACCCTTTGACGGTTAAAGCACTTCTATTCATAAAATACTAAAATGATTGAATGACACTGGAATTTAAAAGCAAATTTATTTCATACTATATAAATGTTTTTTTTTTTTTTTTTTTTTTTTACGTTCTTTGTAAAATTAAAATTTTCATTTAAAAATTCCGGTGTCAGTATGGCATTTCGCAATTCAAATTAAGTGGTATTCTGGGCGCGTATACGCGCTTATAACCATGAAAGGGTTAAGGATATAGCAATCACTCGAAAAAAATATTATTAAAAAAACTCTCAAACATAAAAATTAAAAAAAACCCCTAAAAAATACAACTTTTTTGCATTAAAAATACTCAAAATATTAATTTATCTAAACTATATTAATTCATTCTCTAGATAATGATGTTATATGCATGCAAAAAAAATTAAGTCATTCCATCAAATAGTTTTTTTAAATCTTGGTGTTAGTCGTCAAAAATCAAGTTTTGAGAAAACGCGACTTAAAGTTGAAATTATATGGTTGCGGCTATGAAAGTGTTGATACATAAATATTTATAACTCCGTTAAAAATGCAAACAATTTTTTTCAGTTTTTTGCATTGAGTTAAGAATTAATTGAATAATCAAACAAGATCATAAAAAATCGATTTTTTGCAAAGTTTTCAACCCCTGAGCCCCCTTAAGTTGCACGAAAGCAACCTCTATGTCTGTTTTATAGGAGTATGTAGAATGTATAACGTTTATCTTTAATAAAATTCATAAATCGCTACGAAATTTTTATATGTTAAAATAAACAGTGTTATTTAGCATTAAAAAAATCGCCGTATCAGATATATTAACACACACACATACCCCCAAGAGCCGAAACATTATGATCACCTATTTATTGGAGCTTTTGATTAGTTGATACCAGTTCTGGTGTTGGCGGTTTTCAGGGCAAAAGATGGTCCTACACCGAATAAAACAGGTGGTCATAATGTAATGGATCTTCGATGTATATGTATTGAAGTACCAAAAAATTATGACCTCCTAACTAATAACGTGTTGGCCCGTCACAGGTTCTTGTAGAATATGTTGGTAGAAGAAGACAGTTGTGTTATTTCTTCAACCACCCGTCATGTGTATCTGGGGGTATTCCAAAATGGCTGTTTTTGAGTTCTTAGCTGCCTTTGAATGACACGCGAAATGTGTGGTGCCGGATTAGGATTCGTCGACGTAAGCGACCAGGATGTTAATTATAAAGCATTAATATGTGACTCAAACCAATCCAGCACAATTCGAGTCATGTGACATGGAGCTTTGTCTTAAATGAAGACTTTTTTCTCATTTTGAAAATCGGATAGCATGTAATGGATTAATGTTCCTCAATGATGTTCAGATAAACCGTGACGTTCATGGTTTGATTTAGATCAATCACATACCTCAGGAAGGTCCATAAGAAAGTTCCCCAAAGCTGAATATCGTTAAACCTTGGCCAATGTACAACAGGTTATATAAGGGCGACTAAGAGTTCGTGTAGTAAACGGCATACTCAAACACAGCTATCGGCGTGTTGCAGTATTAATCGTGTTTCACCCGATGAGGTAAGCCTCTTCCAGTGTTCCGAAGTCCAGTCATGATGTTCGTGAGCATAGTATAGGCGTATTTTGCGAAGACGCTTTGTCAGCAGGGGTACATGAGTAAGACGTTGAACCCATAACCTCGCATTTAACAGTGTCAGCTGAACTCCGTGCTCCGAAAGAAATTCCTTGGACATGTATTATCTTGGGATGGAAATAGTACTAGTCTCTTGTATCGATTTTGCTTCATTAAGGAAGGTGGTCATAATATCTCGGTTCTTTGGTGTGTGTGTGTGTATTAATATATCTGACACGATGATTTTGTAATGCAAGATAGTACTGTTTATTTTAACATATAAAAATTTCATTGCAATTTATGAATTTTGATAAGGATAAACATTATAAATTCTACATACTCCTAGAAAACAGACATAAAGGTAGCTTTCCTTCAATCTAGTAGAGCCTCCTCCTGTTATTTTCTCCGATGTCTTTTTTGTTTGATAACCCCTGGGTATCTAATGTGACGACCTCAAGTGATTGTTCCATCGTCATTCGTCCACTTTGTACAAGTACTAACAACGATATTCTCCTAAGAACCCATGAGACGTACAGTTTTGATATTAGTTGCTCTGAAATGTTCGGGCGACTAAATTCTGCCTTCTCTCAAAGTAGTTTAGATTGGCAGCCCTCACCCTCACCAGTAGACATAAGCGGAAAAATGATTCCGGACACTGCCTAAAAGCATTTGAATAGCATTGCCACTGGATTATGTTCTTTCCACGACATCCACGCGAGTTCCTTTCAAGATGTGAGGGTGGTCATATTATTTTAGCTCTTGAGCGTATATCTATACACACACATACACCCCCAACCACACACACTCATATATATATATATATATATATATGTAATGTTTAAAATGTATTCAGCCGACTCAGAATTTTGCACCATAATAAAACTGAAAATAAACAACCAAACATCAAACGGCTATAAATAAATAAAATCTGAACAAGAAAACAAAATTTAAAAATCTATGATCTAAGTAGAAGTGGGTAATTTACAAAAGCACAGAGATGTATCAATGAGTATAATATGCAAAAAAAACTATTGTTAGTAGTGTTAGTGGGTTTCGAATCACAGTGTCGTAATGCAAAAACTAGTACTAGTAGGGCAGTGGGTTTCGATCGGAGTTCGTAATGCAGAAGTCAAATTTACAATAACAATTGATATCATAACACAAACACTTCTCCACCGGACTCTATATCACATTAAACAACATATCTTTCAGTCCGAAAGTACAGCTAATTCAAAAAACATATCTATAATGTACCCTAAAACAGCAATAAAAATTTTAATACCCAAGCTTGAGTCACACAGCCACAAAAACAACCAAAATCCATCGTTCCATTATCAGTCCCTGTACCTTCCAACTCGTTTCCACACAATTGCAGATATTCTTGTAAAACCGTTCAAAAAGGCTTTCAGTCATACAAATTATTAACTACAATCATATGGCAATTACTTAAAAATGAAGACATTCTGTCAAATTAGTATATCTGTTAAAAAACTTTAGAAATATGTTATTTTTATAGTATAAAATACTAATTAAATAAAAAATTTGCTTAAATATACATATATATATATTTGAATAGAGTTTATACACTATATTGCCATTGATTATGTGACACTTGCGATTTTAGACATTTTACAAAATATCTAGAACAATACATGAGGAATCATCTCGAAACACTTAGTGTATAAATATAATACTATACGTCATACATCTCCGTGAAGATTTTTTACCGAAACTCCATAGAGGACCGTCAACAAATTAAAAAAGAATGAATATCTTTTGAATAACCCTGTCAAAACTAATGTAGCAAAAGCGCTCAAACTCAAGATTATGATTGAATGCCTTACTGTAATACACTGTGTTCATTTTTATACAAATAGCATGCATATTCGGAGAGTAATTAAGGTTTTTATAAAAATGGCCCCAAATTTTTCTAAGTTTTTCCCTTATAATTTTCAGAGTTCTTAATATAAAATAATATTTTTTTCAGAAAATATGACAAACGACATTGCACACAGTAACCTGTAATCAGAATTAAAAAATAATAAAAATTGTATGAAAAATGAGTAGGTTTACTAAATAATTTTTTACTGCGCATGCGTCAAAGATATCAAAATTTCATTTGCATATTATGTTAGTTAAATGTATAGAGCAACTTTTGTAAAAGTTTCAAAATTATGGCTTGAAAATTCTGAAAGTAATCGTCTATAGAAAAAGGCCAAAATCCGTTGTTTCCAAAATGAAGCAAAAAAATGAGGGATTTTATCCAAAAGTAGTCGTAACATCCCGTATTGTGTATTCTATATTGACACTAATCAATGAATATATGGATACAACCCCTCTTGTTTTTGCTTCATTTTGAGAATAACGCATTTTCAACTTATTCAATTGACGATTATTTTCAGAATTTTCAAGTTATGATTTTGTGACTTTCACAAATGTTGCTCTATACATTTAGCTAACATAATATGCAAATGAAATTTTGTTATCGTTGACGCATGCGCAGTACAAAATTATTTAGTAAACCAACTCATTTTGTATACAATTTTCATTATTTTTTAATCCTGAATACAGGGTACTGTGTGCAATGTTGTTTGTCATATTTTCTGAAAAAAATATTATTTTATATTAAGAACTCTGAAAATTATAAGGAAAAAACTTGGAAAAATTTGGGACCATTTTTATAAAAACCTTAATTACTCTGCGAGTATGCATGCTATTTGCATAAAAATGAACACAGTGTATTACAATAAGGCATTCAATCATAATCTAGAGTTTTAGCGCTTTTGCTACATTAGTTTTGACAGGGTTATTCAAAAGATATTCATTCTTTTTTAATTTGTTGACGGTCCCCTATGGAGTTTCGGTAAAAAAATCTTCACGGAGATGTATGACGTATACTATTATATTTATACACTAAGAGTTTCGAGATAATTCCTCATGTATTTTTCAAGATATTTAGTAAAATGTCTAAAATCGCAAGTGTCCAATAATCAATGGCAATATAGTGTAGTAATGAAAACTTTAACCTACGATTATATTTACATAAACGCGATTATGAATATTTGAAATCCAGTTAACTAACTGGTTAACTACAAAATTTATCTTCCTTATTGTAGATTGAAATGTATTTGTCGATTGAACAGCACCCTTCCCCAAATGGCGCTCCAAACACATACCTCCAACTGCATTATTTTTTTGCGAAATTTTCCAATTGGAAGATGGTGCCTTGTGGTGGTGTTTGGGGGATGGCTCTGGTTGTTTAAATAGTTGTGACTCATCCTCTCTCTCACTCTTATGTATATATATATATATATATGTGTAATAAAATAAAAAAATTTGCGGCATTTTGTTCTCTCTTAGCTTCAATTCTAAATTTGTGGAACATATTTCAATCTTAGTTTCGTAATGTATTAACTTGTAACAGCTAAAATTCTTTTTCTTATTTTATTTATTAATAATTTATTGCTTGCTTCTCAAAAAGGCGGGAAGTATTTCGTAACCTTTTTACTTTCTGGAATATTCTCGGGCTTTTAATTTTATTTTTTATTTAACATCGCGTGATCTGTATTAATGCGCGTATGTTAAAGGGCTTGTTATTTGCCAGGCAAAATATAGACCCTACCCGAGGCCACGCCTGCTAAGACCAATCAGAACTGATCATATTTTGTCGTTGACTCTCGAGTTAATCCTAATTGGATTTTTAAAATGATTGACGCGGAGTAGGAGAAGACTAGTTTGTCGTGAAAATGTTTCTTTCTCATTTGGTTTTTTAGGAGCGTCAGAATGCGACTTTTAGACTATCAAGACGCCCGTTTCATTTCCTCGCTGAATTAGAATATCTGATGATGTGGACCGGATAACGAATGTTGTACTGTCGATGGTGATTGCAGGGAAGAGTTAACCTATTTTATGAGTTCATAAATAAAGAACTTGAAGACTGATGGTGTTTGTTTTTATAATGGGGAAACACCCTAATGAAATACTTCCACTGCTCGCCAACTGTCGGAGCGACTACTCTGCTCGTGCCGCTGCGGATTCCTAAAGTTTATGGAACATAGTTATTGTCGTCGAATTATTATTATTACATCTAAAGTCGACAGGATCTTTGAAATGAGCCGGCATGCATCTCTGGAGAAATATTAAACTATTATGGTTTGCCAACTGCAGACTGTTCCTGTCAGAGAAACCTGTTAGTCACAGCGATGAGTGTGTGCTCGCCATGTTTTAGGAGATTGATCGCTGAAACATCTACTGTGATTCTTTTGTTTTTAGACGAACACAAATAGAAGAAATGTGTTTTGTCTTACACTTCCCGCTCCAACTGCATCAAGAGAACTGCACGCGCCATTTTCGCCGAATACGCTGATTCTTCATGTGCATAAATGATAAACCCTTCAGCTGGGAAACGGATCGTCTTATGAAGTTTTGTTGTGATTCTGTCTAGCATCTGCATCTACAAATTTTTAAGTGTGAGATATGCCTGCAGTATTTTTTTTCTTGACAGCGACGAAAACTTGTGCTGATTATTTAATCTTCAACTACTGATTATTTAAATTTCAACATCATCTGGTTTTATTTATTAATTTTTTTATAACAGTGCTGCAACAGTTTGAATTACCTTTCGCGAGTAATTAATATTTTGTTTTTGTTTTTAAAAAATGAAATCTAGGAATGAGATCTAGTGCATCGAGGTGATTGTAAGTTATTATTTATTATTTATTTTATTTTTTTATTGTTTACGAAATTTTAATAAGAATTTCTTTATTTAAATTCTTGATTTTATTATTTTTATTACAGATATTAAAAAATAAATTTGTTCTTAATTTATATTCATTGAAATTGTCTGCAGATAGAAAATTTACTTAAGTTTTTAAAAAATGTTCCGAGTACTAAAGAAAGAAAATTATTTTTGTTCGTAAAATTATTTGTTGTGTATTTCCTAAGTATTCAAAAGCGTGATATTTATTTATTTATTTTTTACTTATTTATTTATTTCACAGGAATTCAAAGAGAACAAACATTCCTAATATTACAAAGAAAGAGTTGATTTATATATTATATATTATTTATTATTTTTATTGTTATTTATTGAAATTTGAAGTATAGTAATTGAAATACAGTAATTGAAGTTTAGCATTTAAATATTTTCCGTATCAATTATACCTCTTTTATGCTATTAATATCAGGATTAGTAAAGGGAAAAAATGTCAGAAAAGAAGCTTGATATTGTCCCTTTTGACTTTGGGTCGGGCATGGATATTTTTAAATGGTTTAAACATTTTGATCGAGAATGTTCTGTAGAAAAAAAAGATGATTAGTGGAAAAAACTTAATATTTCAAAATATTTAAAAGGTGAAGCTCTAACAGCTTTTATAAATGAATGTTTGGAGTGTGCTACTTATGAGAAAATTGTGGAGATTTTAACAGAAAAATTTATTCAGATTAGAGTCCCAAAATTATAAAATTTTCAAAATTATCAAATTATCAAAATTATCAAATTTTCTGAGTTTACATCCTTAAAATTAAATGATCTAAGCGATTCCCAGGTAAAAATGAACTGCAGTGACACTGCAAAGAAACTAGAGTTGGCAAACTGTGGTGTTTTGGCACAAATAACTGAAGTTTTTTCGAAGTCGACATAACTACAAATTTGCTGCGGTGAATGTGTAGTTGATATAACTACACATTCACTGCAGTGAATTTATAGTTGACAAGCAACGAAAATTTAAAAATACTACAGTGGTGGCGCCATCTATTGACTATGTCAAACAACATTCCTAAGACACACATTTTTACGCTGGAACCACTTGGATTCGATCCGGAAACCTCAAACACAGGAGTCGCACACTCTATCCACTCGACCACTCAGACCTGTTTCTATGCGAGGTAATAAGTGTATTATGAGAAGCATTTCGATAAGTGATTGTTTATCGCTGAAGATATATGGGAGACGAAAAAGTTGGAAGTTTTATGTGCTTTTTAGGTAGATTTCGTATGACATACTACTTATTGCAATCGCACCTGTTTATATCTATCTATCTATCTATATATCTCACTTTTTTATGGACACGATAACTTCTGGGCAAAATCGGACCAAGGGGGTCGGAATAGGGGGCGTTTTTGTGAAAACCGAAAAAGCGCCATAACTTCTTAATTAAAATAGATATCGAATCGGTTTAAAGTTTATATTACTTCTTAAAAATGGGCCAAAAGTTTATGCATGACAGATTTTTGATAAATTTAGAAGTGGGCTCAAGGGGTGAAAAAACAGGGGTTTTGAGAGAAAAAAATTCATAACTTCGTCAATTTTCAAGATATCAAGTCTAACTAAATTTTTTGTAAATGGACCAACTTTTACCGATGAAAAAAATTAAAAACGAAAAAAAAAGGACGGTGAAAAATGAAACAAATCTATAACTCCGTCAATTTTTAAGCTATAAAATCTGATTAAATGTATTTTACATCTTCTCAAAAATATCTACAACTTTTACATTGACAAGTTTTTCATGGGACAAATTCGTATAGAAAAAAAAAAGATTAAACAAAAATGGGAGTTGGAGAAAAAAAACCTCAAATCCAAACTGCTTATATTCGGATTCTATTTTTAAATTCATTTTTGATTTTAAACGCATCTAAATGGTAGATCCTCTTATTTAGAAACCGTTTAAAGTGACGCATTGGTCAGTTTTCTGATGAAGATAGAGTATATTTCAAAAAAGGCTACCAAAAAGGGTATTTAGAACAGAATTTCCCAAAGTCATCGGGACTGAAAATTAAAGGAAGTATTCAAATAAGAAATTGCGTTTTTTTCTGACTCGTTTTTAAATCCATTTTTGTTCTCAAACGCATCCAATTTACAGATCCTCTTATTTAGGAACTATAGAATGTGATGCATTGGTCAGTTTTTTGATAAAGACGGAATATATTTAAAAAAAGGCTACCAAAAAGGGTATCTTGAACAGAATTTCCCGAAGTCATCATGACTGTAAATTTAAGGAAATGTTCAAATAAGAAATTGCGTTTTTTCCTAACTCGTTTTTAAATCCATTTTTGCTCTCAAACGCATCCAATTTACAGATCCTCTTATTTAGGAACTATATAATGTGATGCATTGTTCGGTTTTTTGATAAAGGATTGGATTGGATTGGATTATTTTTGTCGTCCGATTATCTAAGCTAGCGATATAGGACCAGGGGGGGTGCCCTTCGTGGGGGTCTTTCTAAGGGGACCTAACCCGTATTTAAGCAAGGCTCGAAGAAAACCACGAAAACTCCGAACGGTTAGGCCGACAGCCGCGATTGGGTTCGAACCCAGCACCTGCAATCTCCCGGTTGAGAGGTCCGTACCTCTCGGCCACTGGTGGGGCTTTTTGATAAAGACACAATATATTTCGAAAAAGGCTACCAAAAAGGGTATTTTGAACATAATTTCCCGAAGTCATCATGATTTGAAAATTTAAGGAAGTATTTACATAGCAAATTGCGTTTTTTTATGACTCGTTTTAAAATCCATTATAGCTCTCAAACGCATCCATTTTACAGATCCTCTTATTTAGGAACTATATACCGTGACGCATTGGCCAGTTTTTTGATAAAGATAGAATATATTTTTAAAAATGCTGTCAAAGTGAGTATTTCGCACAAAATTTTCCGAAGCAATCATGATTAAAGAATTAAGGATGTATTCAAACAACAAATCGGTTATTTTATGACTCATTTTGAATTCATTTTTTTTTTTTCTCAAACGCATTCAACTGACAGTTTTTTGTTATTTAGGAACTATATAATGTACTGTTTTGGTCGATTTTTTAATAAATTCAGAATTTATTTCAAAATATGTTGTCAAAATGGGCATTTGAGCTGAATTTTTCTTAAGATGATTCTGATAAAACCAGTTTTTGCAGAAAAATGAAATTAAAAATTTTTCACAAACGACCAAATGAAGTTATTAAACTGGGTTTATCTCTAATCATATTTTTTTTTTTTTTTTTTTTTTTTTTTTTAATGAGCACTTTTTGAAATCTACCTCCGCCTATAGGCCCAGCCGACAGGGATTTTTTTTTTATTATTTATTTATTGTAAATTTTTTGCGCTTATTTAAAAGTTAATTTAATATATAAACGAATGAAATAAATATCTAATAATATAATACCGAATAATAATAATAAATAAATAAAGCAAATTAGTTAAAGCAAAAAATGGCTTCTATTATAAATGTAAGAAATAGTAAATATTTAATAAAATAATTTTATTCTTGTTCAGATATTATTTGTTCAATTAATAAAATTTTATTATGAATTATAATGTAATGATATGTGTTGTGTTAATTTATAAAACACATATAAAATGGAAATACTTACTTTAATAAATAATATAGGTAGTAAATTAATAACTTTTAACTAGAATAAAAATTATTTTTTTATTTTGATGATTTAGGTGGAACATATTTTTTATTCTTATTATATAATAATAATTTGTTACTTATAAATATTTTTTAACTTAATAATAAAATTAAAAATATATTTTTTTTCTTTTATCATTTAATTTTTGAATTGAGGATATTTCTGAATTTTTCTTATAAATTTAAGAATATTTAACAAAATAAGTAAATTTTAGGGGATTTTCTGTTAGTACAATTTTTTTTAGGAATTAAAATGTAATTAAATGTGTTAATTTAAAAAATATCTTTTTGTAAAATAGAAAAACTAATTTTAATAAAAAAATAGGTTCTTAATTATTTGACCTCTTTTTTATGGTAACTTTTTATAAAAGGAAATTTTTTAATCTTTCTTTTAAATTTTGAATATAAAAAGATGACTAGATTTTTTCGTATTTTTATTGATTGTAAAATAATTGTAAATAATTTTAATAATTTAATACTTATTTGAAATATTAAACTTTGTTGTGCTTTTAAAATGAATATATCATTAGAAAATAAGTTCAATTATCTTATGAAGTATTTTTTCTTTCTATGGTTAAGTTTAGAACGAATAATAATTTTAAAGAGCGATTCAAAAATTTATTTGATGATTCAGATATTTGTATGTCCATTTCAAAATGAAGTAATTGTGAGTCCTTTTCAGTTATGCGAAGATGGGAAGGGGGATCAGGGCAGGAAGCAGGGGAAACAAATTGACCCTCCTTGGATTTTAAAATTAAATTAAATTAAATTTCTTTTTTTTTTCTTTTTTCAAAAATATAATGTAAATTATTCGAGTAACTTAAAAAGAAAAGATATAGGGGTAGACTCATTGCCCCTCCCTGGATTTAGAAATTTAATTATATTTTTTTTCTCTCCAATTCACATAAACGTAATTAAATTTTATTGTTTTAGAGTAACTTAAAATAAAGAAAAAAAATTTTCCGTTGGGTGAAGGGGGGATAGATGAGCCCTTTTTCCTCCCTCGATTTTGAAATGTAACCAATGTTTTCCCCGATTTTTTAAAAACATATTAAATTTTAATCTTTTTTCTTAGCTTAAAATATAAGAGGAACTAAGAATTTTCTAGTAGGGGGATCTGGTATAGGGAGGAAGGTAGAAGAGAGCTGTTACCCCTTCCTAAATAATAATAATAATAAAAAAACAATCCTTTTCATCTATTTTCAAAAGCATAGTAAAATGTATAATTTTCAAGTAATTTACAATAAAAAATAAGAAGAAATTTCCTATTAAGGGCCTGCTGAGTGAAATGCCCATTGTCCCTCATAACTTTTGAATCTTAAAATAATTTTTCTCTGATTTTGATAAACATAGCATTATATATTCGTTCACAGTAACCTAAAATAAAGGAACTAAGAAATTTCCGTTGTAGGCAGGAAGTATAGACAGTCAACTACCATTCATAGTGATTTTGATATGTAACTCAGTGAAATTTAATTTTTTTCTCTTAGCTTAAAATAATAAAGGAACTAAGAAATTTAAGTTAGGGTGAAGGAAGCATACATAGGAACGCCCATGCCTGGAGAAAAAAAAAAAAAAAAAAAAAAAAAAAAAAAAAAAGATGGATTTTAACACATTAAAACTTATAATTTCCAAGTAACCAAATAAAGTAGGAACTAATAAATTTTTCACTAAGGAAGTGAGTAGATGGGATGGGAAATCCCTAATTCGATTTTTGAAGAATAATTGAAATTATTTTTCTCCGATTAAAGTCTTTGAATTTATCGGACACAGTTATACTATAGGTACATTTTAAAAGTTTACTTCTACTGTAATAACTTCAAATTAGTGGATAATAAAGTTATTATCCACTTCTGTTGGATAGTAAATTCAAATTAACACGCAGCGATTCTAAAGTTATAAAATCTTAAATATTTTTTAAATTTTTGATTATAAAATGACTTTATAAAAACTACAGTGTTTTTAAAGTTAATAGCTCGCAGAATGTCTAAAATAAATTGCTGCAAAATCACTTCCAATTAACTATAACATAACTGAAGTGATTTTACAGTTGAGATTGCACTACAGAAAGTCTACAGTTAACATCAGAAAAACCTCAAAATCACTTTACTTCTGCAAAAAAACTGCAGTTCATTTTTAGTTGGGTTTAGATTCTTATCTTAGAAAGAAACTATAGTGAGTTATTAAAGAAAGTTGAGATCTGAAGACAACTTCAACTTGGGGAAAATTTAATTATCCAAGGATTAACTGATGGGCTTAAGCTTGATTATCAAAATTGTTTAATTGTAAACCCTCCTTCCAATACTCGTGAATGGTTTCGCATTGATAAACAATTAGCAGCGATTCCAACTCATACCCCTAATAACAACAATAGAAATTTTCAACAAACTAGTCCTATGCACAATTCCATTCCTCAGCCCAGACATTGGACTCGACCCATTCCAAACAACACAACCCAAAATTTTTATCCTAGATTTTTCACTCCTAGAATGCCTACGACTCATTATCAGAATAATTATCCAAGTCGTCCCTGTAGAATATGTTTAAACAGAGGTATAGAAAATGCTTATCATTGGGAGAGGAGTTGTATATTTAACACAAATTCATTACAATCTCAAACTCCTGCTCATATTCAACCACCTCCTACTAATAATATTTGACAATTATTTATTCCTGGATATGTGGACAGTAAAAAAGTGTGTTGTGTGGTTGACAGTGGATCAACTGTCTCAATTTTACCTCTCAAATTTGTTCGATATTTAAATGCTAATTTACATAATGTGTCCCCTATTACTATTAGACAGGCACAAGGAACTCTTACAATTAATAAATCTTGTCGGTTATGTATTAAATTTGGTAATATAAAGAGGTGTGTTAATTTTTTAGTAAGTCAGATAGATTTGGACTATGCTATTTTAGTTTTACCTGATTGTGCCAAATTTAAATGGAAAATTGAAAGAGCAAAAAGCCAGGTGCTTACAAGACAATATTACGTTAAACCAACATGTCAACGTTTTCACTTCTTCAAATTATCCAGTGATAATTTAGAATTACTCCATTTTGATATTATAAAAAATGATACTACTGTGCAACCCGATTATGGAAATACCATAACTCCTCAATCCTTGCCGTGAACTAATAATGATGATTATAATCTATTGGGTGATCTAAATGCTATTCCAAATAAAAATGTAAGGGAACTTTTAAGGGATTATTTAGATATTTTTGCCAAAAATAAATATGATGTAGGGAGAATTAATATTGAACCTCAGCGTGTTTTTCTTAAATCTGACCTACCAATATCTTTGAGGCCTTATCGTACATCCACTGCTGATGAAAAAGAAATCTCTCAGCAAATTCAATCCTTATTAGCGGCTGGATTATTTAAAGAAAGTTATAGTCCATATTCTTCCCCAGTTACGTTAGTTAGTAAACGAGATGAAGGCAAAAAAAAAAAAAAAAAAAAAAAAAAAAAAAAAAAAAATATGTGTTGATTACCGAAAATTAAATTCTATTATGAAAAATGACGCTGAACCTTTGCCCCGAATTAATGAAATTTTAGACAAATTAAGTGGTGCTCAGTATTTCTCTACACTAGATTTAGCCTCAGGCTATTGGCACATACCTATTCACTCAGCAGATTCCGAAAATTTAGCCTTTACTACGAATTGTGGGCTCTGGGAATGGAATGTTCTCCCCTTTGGTGTAAAGGTAGGTCCCCCAATTTTCAATAGGACAATTAGAAGAACTCTTACAAAATATAAGATAGACTTTGCTTGTTATTATTTTGATGATATAATTATTTTTTCTAAATCAATAGATGAACATATACAGCATCTCATCAAAATTTTTGATTTATCGCCCAATCCAAAGTTGCGGGTGTGACATTTACACGACTTAATTTAGTCACCAGCAAAAATATTTTTGAGCATTGGTTTCAATTTGTATGAATTTCAATGTAGACCACTTACACATACATTTATCCAAATCTGAAAATTGTCCAATGTATCATTTATTTATAAAAAAAATAATTTCCACCTGTTGCGGGTGTGACATAAAAAGGACATGCATTTTCATCTTTCAGTGCTAAAATGTATGTGCAAAATACAGTGCAAAAACTCTGTGAATTATGACAACTGAGTGAATTGATATTTTTATATATTAGACAGTAATACTTAAATAATTATTCTATTAAGAAATTAAATTACTTACTCAATTCTTGCTTTTGTGGAAAATATTCAAAATTTTCGTTGCGGGTGTGACGCCCTGTAGCGGGTGTGACTTGTATAGCCAATAAAATAATGACATACACAAATTTTTTCAAGGCAGATTTTTTTAATTAAAGAATTAATCAATATTACAATTATAATATCTAGAGAGGAAAATATCAAACAAATTTCATTTCCAATTTTGAATTTATAATTTCTGGTAGTGGTAGCTTTTTTTACAAAAATGCTCTTTTTTTTCTAGGATACATCTGACTGACAGGGCCAAGTATTCACGTTTTCTTAAATTTTTTTCAAACATTCTAATTCTATATCGTCACCATCCATTTGTCTTATTTGTCCATCAAAGTTTTCACTTTTTTAATGTCGAGAATAAAACAACTTCTACAAAATCTCCAACTGCGCATTCATCGTTGGATATTATATCCTTGCCAATTTATGGATACATCTAACTGACTGAGCCAAATATACATATTTTCTTGATTTTTATTCAGATACTCTTATTCTATAACATCCCCATTCATTTGTCTTATTTGTCCATCAAAGTTTTCACTTTTTTTAAAAAATGTAGACAATAAAACAACTTCTACAAAATCTCCAACTGCACTCTTATCATTGGATATTATATTTTTGACAAAATATGGTAACAAATTCTCTTGTGATCACTTTCTGAAGTTATTGCTACATTGATTGTTCCTACGTTAATAAAAACAACATGATGTATCCAGGCTCGTAGCTAAGGGGGAGCTATGGGCGGCTCAGCCCCCCCTGGGAAAGATTACAAGGTCACTAAATGAATTTCTGTTCCAAAAATCCAAATGAAATTCTGTTCAAAAATCTAATTTAGTTTTGAGACCCTTTCACAGTTTTAAAGAATTACTAAATTGTATCTAAAATAAGTGTTTCAACACTCCCTCATCCTATTTGTACATGTGAAGCTAACATGATGTTTCATTTTGCACCAGTTATACACTCAAAATTTTCATCATCATATAGTTCTCATGGCATAAAATGAAGTTATTACAAAAGTTTAATAAGAAACAAAGTACCTACAATGTGAATATGCACTAACTTATCTTTCTGCATCAGAGACAGAGAAAAAAAATTCTGAGCCCCCCTCCCCTATCGTTCATTTTTGGCTACAGCCCTGGATGTACCGATTGAATTTTGAGCTCCGATTGTGCTTGGTGCCAGCATTCATGAAGCATTTTCACAATATCTTCTGAAATTTCACATTCAGCAAAGTTCTTTTATATTTTTTAGGACTTTTGCTACACACATGGCAAAATCTGAAGCTGAATTTATAGTTGCAGAGCGTAGCTAGTGTTACCATTTTCTTGGCAACTGCACTAACCCCGTCGACAACTCCTACGATAAAATGCAAAAGGATTGCCATCCTTTACCATGATTTTTTTTAAATAGTCTCTTCTTTTCTCTCCTTGCTTTGTCTCTTTCCTTCTCTTGTTGTAGATATGCTTCATATTTAAAAGGGTTTTCCTTAATCTTTTTTCGATGATATTGTGATCTTTTTGTACTCTTCATTCTCTGCAAAAGAGAAGAAATTAATGTATAAACTGAATAAATATAGCACTTCCAGTCCAAAAATATAAGCTTAACAAATTTTTAATATTTATCCCTTGAAATTTCTAATCTTACATAAATTTAATTATGTTAAATTTTGGTTAATTTCAAACTGACTATATACATTTTATGCTAACTTAAACATTTTAACTGTTTTTATTATTCTTACTTCTACTTTTTATTTAATTTGAATTAAAAGAGAAAAAAAACCCTTCCCCTAATATTGATTTACTTGTTTTAAAAAACTAAAAATATATATATTAAATAAATACTATCAAATAACAAAATTAAAAAAATGTGTATAAAAAACAAAACAAAATTAACAAATTTAAAGAAAATTGCTAAAATATTGTTTCGTAATTTTCTTTTTTTATTTCTATAGAAATCTTACCTTTTTTAAAATTAATTTCTTAATCATATATCACTAATAAAATTATTTTCTTGTAGTAAAGCAACAATTTTATCAACCCAAACTGAATAAATCAACTGCACACACTGTCACATGCTCAGATTGATGATGCAAATTTTTATTTATTAACTGGAATTCCCTCTATAAAATCAAACGGTATAGTTAAAGCTGCCAAGTACATGTTTTCCAGCATATTATTCTTTTATACATTTACATATAATTTGTTCAAATATACATTTGTAATCAATTTTAAAAGACGTTGCGGGTGTGACTTAATTAAATGTCGCACCCGCAACAGGGACATGTCACGACCGCAACGCTCAATAATTATAATAAAATATTAATTAATTTATTTTATGTCTGTAATTCAAAGTATCTTAATAAACTATTTTTGAATATAAAGTTTCATAACTTTAAATCAAAAATATTTTTCTGTAGAGATATAAATGTAACTTTTTGTTGCGGGTGTGACACAATAATTAAGAGTAATTAAATATGCTTACCTTTTGTAATGAAGATTCGTGAACATTTCTCTGCAGACAAAAACTCTCAATAATAGCTGTCAGATCATATATATCCAAGTCTGGAGATTTTCAGAATGTTTGTTCAGCTGTACGAGACCATGAAATGTAAAGATTTTTGCGCAGTCTATTTTACAAAGTCATAGTGTCACTTTATTAATTAAAATAAGTGTGTTAATGACAAAAATTGAATTCTTTTTTGATAAAATATGAAATAGTACTCTCTTAACAGTTAATATGCAAAATTTCAATCATATTTAAAGAAATTTAAATTTTCATCCTCATGTCCATTTTTTTGTGGATTGAGCGTTATCCAGAATAGAAAATATTAAATTAAAATTATCTAAATGTACTTTTGCTCAAAAACAAATCAATTTTCTAGGGTATGAAATACAAAATGGAACTTTAACTCCAGCTAATACTAATATAGAAACAATTAAAAAATTAAAACCCCCTACTAATACTAAAGAATTACAAAGATTTCTTGGTTCTATAATTGTGTATCATAAATTTATTGACAAATATGCTGAAATTAGACACCCCCTAAATAAATTACTTAAGAAAGATACTATTTGGGAATGGAATTGTGAATGTCAAAACTCTTTTCAAAAATTAAAAGATGCCCTCATTGCTAAACCAATATTAAAGATTTATGACCCAAAATTACCCCTACACATGTTTATTGACGCTTTTCAGGTGGCGGTAGGTGCAGTTCTTAAACAACCCGACCATAATAACTTTTTACATCCAATTGCTTATTTTTCTAGAGGATTGAGAAGTTATGAGAAAAATTATTTCATTAACGAATTAGAGTGTCTTGCTATCATTGATACTTTAGATAAATTTTATCATTACTTTCATGGTGTACAATTTACCATCCATACTGATCATGCATCTCTTGTTTGGTTAAAAAATGTCAAACATTTAAGAGGTCGATTATTTAGGTGGTCATTGAAGTTAAGTATGTTCGATTACAAAATAGAGTACTTAAAGGGATCTACAAATGTCGAAACCGAGATGCTCTCCAGAAACCCTATTTCTCATTTTTGTAAACCCCTTACTTTTCTTCTTGACTATAAATAGATTATTGAGATGCAAGAAAGAGAAAATGTGTGTGGATCAAATTATATTAATGACAATGGACTGATTATAGTTAAAAGAAAAGGTTTTCGTAAAGTGGTAGTTCCCATGTCCCTAAGATAAAAATTGCTTAGTGTTGCTCATGAACAGTTTGGTCACCCTGGTGTTCAAAAAATGCAAAATTTAATTTCTCCTAGCTATTATTGGCCAGATATGACCCAAGACGTTACCAACTTTGTTAAATGCTGTGATATTTGCCAGAAAAAACCTAGACAGAAAAAAATTGGCTTATTACAAGCTATGCCCACTACAGATCAACCTTTTGACTGTCTGTCTGTTGATACTGTAGGAGGGTTCAATTATTATAATTCTACAAAAAAATATATCCATATTATAATAGACCATGCAACAAGATATGTTTGGGCATTTCCTTCCAAAAGTGTCACTACAGAAACTTATACAAATTGTCTGAAACAAATCTTCAATTTAAAAATTCCTGATCAATTATTCTGTTTTAGTAAGATTTCAAGTGTACAGTCCCCTCAAAAAATACTAAGTGACAGGAATGCTGCTTTTACTTCTTCAAGATTCAAAAAATTCCTGTGAAATCATAATATTAAACAACGTTTGACCACTGCCCATCATCCACAAACGAATGGGAAATGTGAAAGAGTAAATCAGACAATAGTAACTAGATTAAAATGTAAAGTAAACTCCACTACCTCTAAAATTCCCTAGACTAAGCTTTTAACTGAGGTAATTAATGAATACTATAATAATAAACCCCATTCTATTACTAAATTTCCACCTGCTTATTTGCTTTTTTGGCCAATTATCCTATGACTCCCCCTTACAACAAAATTATTATCCCCCTGTTCATGAAGCCCTTAAGAGTGCTAAAGCAAGAACTGATGAATTTCATTTAAAAAATAAAAATATTATGATAATGATTATATCGAACCGAAATTTAAAATTGGGGATCTAGTCATCTATGAAGAATTTCAGTACCCTAATACTAGAAAGTTATCACAAGTGTTTAGTTGCCCTTATAAAATTTTCTTAACAAATTATTCGAAGTAAATTTTGAAATTGATAGGCAAAACCAGTTCAAAAGTTCAGAAATGGTATATGTATCTAAATTAAGGCCTTATTATTCCCCTGATAAATTTAAATTAAGTCATGAGCAACAACTCCCTCAACAACAACAAACTCAAGTAAAAACTGTAGCTTAAACTTAATCTCTAGTTTATTATCATTTTAATTTTTTTTTCTTTTTCTCTCTCTCTTAAACAGTAAATTACTTCCCATATTTTAATCCAGATAATATCCTGTATTGAGTAAAGTATCCAGTATGGAATCCTGTAAAGAGATATGGACTATACCACTCTAATTCTGAGCCTTAGAGGATTTTTTTTAAATGAACTCTCAAAATTTATGTCTAGAACTTTCTAATGAATTTCTTCATATTTAGCTTTGTCATTATCATGAATGAATTCAAAGTTATTTTATTTTTATTTTTCATCTTAGTATATTAAGATGAGTTGTTTATATTTTCAACTTACTTCCTGGTATGTACTGCTAAACAAGATCATATCTTGTATTTTTATTGATGCCTATTTTATTGTATGTAAATATAAAGTTTTCCACGAATCACCTTAGTGTTCCTAAATTTGAATTCTATATTAAAAAAATTAATTTAATTTAATTTTCTTTTATTTAGTATCTAATTATTATTACTTATATCAACAACTTCGTGAGCTAAGTCTGCATCATCTTCCTTTCTGTGAACTTGCAGGTCTCAGACATACATTTTCACCCGTCTTTCTGGGAGGGGGGATTTGTAATAAAATAAAAAATTTTGCGGCATTTTGTACTCTCTTAGCTTCAATTCTAAATTTGTGGCACATATTTCAATCTTAGTTTCGTAATGTATTAACTTGTAACAGCTAAAATTCTTTTTCTTATTTTATTTATTAATAATTTATTGCTTGCTTCTCAAAAAGGCAGGGAGTATTTCGTAACCTTTTTACTTTCTGGAATATTCTCGGGAATTTATTTTTTTTTATTTAACATGGCATGATCTGTATTAATGCGCGTATGTTAAAAGGCTTGTTATTTGCGAGGCAAAATATAGACCCTACCTGAGGCCACACCTGCTAAGACCAATCAGAACGTAACATATTTGACGTTGAGACTCGAGTTAATCCTAATTGGATTTTTAAAATGATTGACGCGGAGTAGGAGGGGGCTAGTTTGTCGTGAAAATGTTTCTTTCACATTTGGTTTTTTAGGAGCGTCAGAATGCAATTGACTTTTAAACTATCAAGACGCCCGTTTCATTTCCCCGCTGAATTAGAATATCTGATGATGTGGACAGTGTCGATGTGTGCTAAGGTGATTGCAGGGAAGAGCTTACCTATTTTATGAGTTCATAAATAAAGAACTTGAAGACTGATGGTGTTTGTTTTTATAATGAGGAAATACCCCAATGAAATTCTTCCACTGCTCGCCAGCTGTCGGAGCGACTACTCTGCTCGTGCTGCTGCGAATTCCTAGAGTTTATGGAACATAGTTATTTCGTCGAATTATTATTACATATATATATATTATTATTATTATTATTATTATTATTATTATTATTATTATTATTATTATTATTATTATTATTATTATTTGATTCCTCATATATGTGTATATTTTAAGTTTATTACTATATCTTTTTAATTTCTTTTTTTTTCTTCTTAACATTTTTCTTCTTCCTTTCTCTTCTTCACTGTGTGTGTTGCCCGTTATGATTGTACTCTTTCCTGATTGGCTGTTGCCTTCTGCTTTCGGATTAGTCGTTCCTTCAACTTGTTCTCTTCTCTTTCTTTGGATTTCAGTCGTGCCACTGTTTCTAAAGTAAACGCACTTCTTTGCACCTAACGAAGAAAGACTAATTTTTTTCGAAAGATCTAGCAAATTTAAATGTTTTATATTTGTTTAAGAAGTTTTTATCTCTTTATATTAACTCACATCAGTTTCAACTTATTTTCTTTGGGTAAAAATATGATTATTTATGCAAAATGCATATGTAATGCTATTTTAAAGAAATCTATACTTGTATTTAACTTTTATTTATAAACAAGTCAACTATATGAGAATGTTACGCTTACAATTATAATTCTTGATACACATTTTAAAGATATCTTATGAATACAGAGAAATACAAGAAATAATATTAGAAAGTATACATTTTTAAAAATATTTTTCATAAGTAAATACTCATTAAATTTAGCATGTGTGTTTACTCGTAGAATATTCAATTTTACAGAGACATAAAAAAACGCAATAAATTAAAATTAGTAAAAGTTTCTTCAATTTTGATAGTAGATAATTTAATACGATAACACAAAAAAACTTTTATCGATATTTCACACAGATAAACCATGTTTAAAGAATCTTCAAAGTGAAATTTACACAAAAAATCCCACATTTCTTTTTTTTTAGTCCTATTACATAGTTCATGAAGCCAAAATGCACATAATCTATGTATTCATAAAAAATTTCTTTTAGTTCTAGAGTTATAAACAATATATATTTTTTAAATGTATGCTGTTTTTTGGCGTAGTTCTCATACTTTTTTTTCATATTAGAATTTTTAAACTTGTTTATTTATATTGCGTCAATTTCTTTTTCTGTAAACAGTTTTAACTTCATTAAAGAAAATCAAATGTTAAATAATTGTTTGTTATCCTACTTGCGTTTTTCGTTGAACATTATGTATAAAATATTGTTTAAAGAACTTTATGACTTAAAGGAGATAAAACACTCGATAAATATTTGGAACAGATGTGAAGGTTAGATATAAATTGAGAATATCATTGAACTTTTTTATTCATGCATAAAAACTGCAAATTCGTTTTCTAAAACACAAAAATCGTTTTTTGTTTCCCAATGTCTTGTTTTAGAAAATAGTTGCATGTTACAGGAAGATAATGACAGTGTCAAGAACAGCTGCTGTTTTCCTTTAATTACTACGTAAAGAACAAAATTTTCTACAACATTAAAAAGATAATACATCATAGTTTAGGCACGGAAACGTCAACAGCTTGAATTTATATGTATTTTAGTCTTTCTATTACGTATCTTTAATACATAGAACAATGTGAGATATTGCACTTCTATTTGAAAAGTTTTGAAGTCTTTAAGTTTTTAAAGACTTTTAATGTAGTTTTGATAAAAAATTAATTCGAGAGAGAATAATGTTCAGGTGTATAATTTTCGAATAACTTTAGATATTATTTTAATTTCTAACGAATAGAAATTCATCAACTGTTATGTTGATTAAAACTTGATGTACTTCTTAGGGCCACATAATAACTTTTGGATTACGCAAAAAATCAGAGGAATTGAAAAAAATATTTACAATGTATCAGTTAATCAATGAAACAGTTTTTTTTAAAAAATTTTTTGGATTATAAAAAAATTCCTTCAACCTATAATGATTGTATTGGATATCGTGCTACTAATTCAATTCTATTCTTCAATAAAAAGAAAAAAAAAGAGGGCGTTTAAGAAAGAAGGGGCATGGGGTGTCAGTTTACCCCAAATATATTAACCGGTTAAAATACTAAAAAATTCTTTATAATTTTATCGGTTATTAAAATCGTGATAATTATACTTCCTGGTAAAAAAGATAACTAAAAGATTAAATTATCGTTCATTTTAAAAATTTATAAAAAGTAAATTTATAGCTCTCACATTTATGTCCTTAATCAAAAACTGCAATTTTTCCCATGTAGCACTTAAGGATTTTTCGTTAGCAGTTTTTTAATAATAAAATCATAATTTATTGTGGATACGAATACTGGGATATTTGAAATTTTATAATAATTACTGTGTACATGGATGAGAAACTTTTGACTTTTTGCGTGTCTGGACAATAAAATTGTGTTTGAACCCGCCATTTTTATATGCTTCGCACGGAAGATAATCTTTCAAGCAGGATTGATAGACCTGACTACTACGGTTATAAGGGAGAAACAGCTGATGATTAGTGAAAAACACCATAATCACTGGCTGTAAATTGATAAATAAGCTAAAAAAACTTTGTAAAAACATCATAAAAAAAAAAAAAACAAGCATCACGCGTTTTCGAGCTACTACAATATCAGCTCGTATCAGCTGATGACGACTTGTTATTGTTGTAGCTCGAAACGCGTCCTGCTTAATTTTTTCTCTTTAGGGTGATTTTAAAAAGTCTTTTAGCTTATTTAGCTGATGAATATTTTCAGTCACGACGTATCAAAAGAGCCCATGCCCGTTGTGCTGGGTTAAATTAATTGGATGTTCACCTTTTTGCCGATTTTCTGGGTGAATGTAAATAAAGCCATTACTTTCAAACACATACAAAAGACTGCAATGATCAAAACTTCGACAGCAAACGACAAAATATCAATAGTGAGCTCGCATTCGCTTCTCAGTTTAAGGTATTCCCTTCGAAACCAGGTTATGAGAATGAGGGAGCTGAAAGAAGTATGAGTCAAATGCAATTTTGATATTATTCTCACAATCTTCAGTGTGCTAAAACTCAAACAATTCGCAGACTTTTCTTTGATTATTGCTTGTATGAAATTTTACTTGGTTTCTAATTTTCCGTAAGTTAATTTTTATTTTATTGTATTATCTCCCTTCAAACAATACAAAATATTAGAATTTGCCTTTGTGCTTTTTATTTGTATTAGTTCCACTCTTTTCGGTCAATTTTTGATAACTTAAATGTATTTAAATATATACGTTATGTCGATTTGGCTGAGTTAATTTTCTTAATTTTTTTATCGTGAGCCATTATTTAAATAGTCCAGAAACTGCTGCTACTAGAGAATCTTAGAATATTCTTTGCCATTGATAGAGGCTTAATTGAATTGTTGTTTTTACTATACATAAAAAGCTCGTACCACGTTCTTATGAATAGATACTATTTAGAATTATTATTGTATGATATTATCTCTTTACTTATATATTGCATTAATCCCAACTTCTGTGTACATGGGGTTTAGAGGTAACATTTTTTTCTTACTGTTAGTTAGATACTACTGTACGAAAAAATGTGAAGCATCAATAGATGGAAATTCCTCTTGCCATTCAAAATGAATAACTAGGATAAAGCAAACAAAAGAGTCTTACCGGCTATCTAGTGCGATAATAAATGTCACGGAGAAATGATTGTATGAAGCGATGAAGAGATATTCCCCTTGCTGACAGAGGGGAATCTTCAGATAAGCTGTTTTGAATATGAGTTGAATACCAGAGACAAATCAGTTTGGAGTATGGAGGTTAAGCCGTATGGTCGTTTTTTTCTGAGAAGAGTTCTCGAACAGAGAGTACATTAAATTGTGTGGGGCTCTTAGAGTACGGAGCCGGTGTATCGGAGATATCTCCAATAAATCTTCTTAAACGAACGCAGTGTGAGAGGAATGTGGGATATTTTATTAAGTGGTCATCTTCAGCAAAAGGTATTTGCTGTATTTAACTTAATGTCAGATCGGATAATCTATATCCAAATTTTTTATTCTACACATTGTTTTGCTATCTGTAAATAATGTGTAAATAAATTGTTCGATAAGTTAATTGAATAAGTTTAAATTCGTTTTGACAATTCTTCTCAAAAAGTTTCCGAAATCACTTAGCTATATCAGTGGTGGCAACCTACTAAAACATTCTTCTAAGTTGTGTGGACTAAAAAAAGAATTTAACAGTCCGTAATATATTTTAATTACCGCGACAAATTCTGCATTTTTACCGATTTATTTTCACCATAACCAAAATTTACGATATACCATAATATATAAAGCAGTAATGAAGTAGTATTACCTGTATGAATAAAAATATTTAAAGTGACTTTTGATTCATAATTTTAAACAAATTATAAACAGATTTTTTGAATTCAGTAATATTTTAAAGTTACAATGAAACATTGCTTAAAATAGTTTTAAAGAAAGAGCACGACATATATATTGATATTCATAAATGTTGATACATAAGGCTATTTCCTTAAATATTGTCTCTAGATCTGTACTTCCAATTGCAAAGTTTCTTTAAAAAAACTTCAAATTATGATGAAATAAGGAACTCTATTGGGGAGGTGGGTCTATTTAAAAAAGTACGAAAATAAAATTTTTTGTACACCTCCCGTAAGATAAACATTCCAATCAGATTTTTTTTTTTTTAATCCAATCTTGAAAAAAAAGAGAAAAGGTGATATCGTGTAGTCTGCAAAATAAGAGATATTGCTGTTTATATAATTCCTCAGATCTTAAGGGATTAAACACAAATAAAAATGCGTGAATGGGGTAATTTAAAATCTTTATAACTCGAATAATGCTTTTTGAATTTTAATACTGTTTTCATTTAATTAAAGAGTAAAATAAAACTGTAATTTTATTTCCTGATTTTTTTAAATATTTACTTTAAAAATACAAAAAATGTAACTTTTAAAATTGATGTAATTGGATTTTTTTCTTTTTAAATACATTTTTTTTTTAAAGTATATTTTCAACTTTGCCGAAACAAAATTAATGTAAAATAAGCATAAAAGATATGATTGAAGTTTGCAATCTTTTTCTTTTACAATTTTTTACTCATTCACGCAGAAAAATGCATTTATAATTAAAAATATATATATTGACTCCTAATAAAATGTTTAAATGCCTTTTAAAAAATTACAGCCGATTAATAATCTGCTTTCGGTAGCTTAAACATTTGCTCTTTCAGCAGTCTTTCAGTGCAGTTTTAATGTCCGTTATTTGATTTAAAACAAGGGTTTTTCTAAAATACCGATTTCATGTTTTTTCATGATTTAAGTCGCCAGAAATGTCAATCTTATATCGTCGGCGATGCCGTTAAATAAATTGTCGTTTGAAAAGTAGGCTTCATTTTGCTTGCCCAGTTCTGCGACCGGGCTTGAGCTTATTGTCCATCAAGACCCTCGGTCGATCTGGACCGGGCTGGGTTTCTCTCTTTTCGGTCCGGATCCGGACCTTACTTTTTTCTGAAAGCTCCTAAAAAAAGTCTAGGTCGGATTCCTCTCTTAAACGGTAAAATAAGTCGATATATGCAAATTTAATACAATAACAACTGAAAAGCAATAGAAAATATTTTTACCTGCTAAGGAGGGAACTTGTCTATAACAGAATTCTTATGTAATTCTGTCTTAAATTACTTTACTGTACAGCATTTTTCAAATCTAATTCCTCCCGTCATGGAACATTGATTAAGGATATTAATGATAAGTGATAACTTTTCATACAAAAGATGTTAATAAAAAATAATAAATATCATGGCGTAGGTCGCTTATAAATGTAAAACATAATGGCTAAAATAGGTATTTTCAGTTAGAACTCTTTGTAAGAAAAATGTTTTAGCCCATTAAAGAAAGAAACTATGTTTTATTGAAATTCGGTCAGTCAGCACGGTATCAGGCTGAGATTTTAACATTCTTCCAAGCCGATCTGAACACTTTTTCCCGAAAAAGTTGTATTATGGATTATAAACATTATGATTACTGCTTATAAATATAACACCTCAATATTGTTTGCATAATATATACTTAATAATTATTTTCTATATTACAAAAAAATTTTGTATTTGTAGAGGATAAAGGTAAATTGTTACTGAGGCTGTTGTGTTTTTAATTACGAAGCAGCTTCAATGTTAAAAAATATCGTAAAAACCAAAACCAAAATAAAGATCTCTATCCAATCAAAGTAAAACTGAGACTATACATTTTATTATTATTATTATTATTATTACTAGCGTGAAGCCAATCTTTGTACTTTAACACATTATTTTTTTGGCTTAGAAATATTCAGATATAAATGGATAAAATTACAGCAATCATAATTAAATCAATAAAAGAAAAATGCAGAATTTTCTTTAATTGTAAATACACTGTTTAAAAAATAGAACAAAAGAAATCGCCTGATATTTCAATGAATTTTAAAAGTTATACTAAAACATTGTTTAAACTAATTTTAAATTATGTACAAAATATTTTTTTCCATTTTACCATGTTTGTATTCATGAATACTAATGGATTCCTGATACCTGACTAAAAGCATCGCCTGCTCTTGTCATTATCAATTTTTTGAAGTCTTTTATCTTAATATTGCTTTCGCGTTCGTATACTTTAGGGAAATCCTAACTATAAGAAACTATGAATAAAGATTTTGAATCTTTTATTTAATGTGCAAGTAAAATCCTTTACGTCTTTTTTAAATAATCTTCCCTGACGTTCAAAGCTTTTTTGCATTATGAATAAATAAAACAACTCAAATTCACTTGTATAATATTGATCTAAGAATTTCTTGCAATGTCACAAAAAATATTAATATTTTGTATAGAATAAATGCAAATCAGTATTGATACTATGAATATTTTTTAGATAAAAATTCATTTTCTTTCATATATTACAATGACAACCAAATAATAAAAAAATACATATTTACATTTGTTGCAATAGTATAAAATATTATTGATATGATTTTCCTGGTATCAGTATTTAATATATGAGAAAATCTTGTGTGCGTCTGTGTTTGTAAATTTTATCTTAAAAACGGCTCTAACGGTTTTGATTAAATTTTGCAATTTACAAATTTCGGGAACGGGAAGACCATTTTGATTCGTCATTTGTTCGACAAAATTCTATTAGTGGTTCATTTTGGGCTATGATTGGTTCAGGGTCAAGCGTCTAAAAAACGTCTCCAATAGTTTTGACGAAATTTTCTATTTTTCCTCATTCGGGATCGACAAGAACAATGGGCTGTATTTCATGTTAAGAACATTCAATTTATGGGTAATTCTGGATCATAATCGGCCAAAGTCAAGTTCATTCTTTCTAAAAAATGTCTCCAATATTTTTGATAAAATTTTACATGATACCATTACAAGTCACGAGAAAATCGTTGGGCTAGTTTACAGGAATTACTAGGCTCAAGAAATTTCGATTAGTGGGTCCTTTTTGGTCATTACTGGTCCGGGTAAAGCTAAATATATCTAAAACTTATAAAAGGATATAAAATCTTTTTATATTGTGCCTTTTTGGGGCACGAGAATAATATATACAAGTTAGAAAATATATTCGAGAAATTTCGATTAATGTTTCATTTTGGGGTCAAGCTAATTTTATCTACAAAAGGCTCTAACAAATTTGATTAAATTTTTTTATTCTTTCGTTTTCGAACTAGAAAATACCATTGGGTTTGGTCGCATGTTCGAGAAAATATGATTAGTACATCAATTTGGGTCATTATGGGTGCGAGTCAAATTATTGTTTACATGAAAAGCTCGAAATACGTTATTCTCAAAATGAAGCAAAAAGATGAGGTACTGTATCCAAATACATTAGTACATGCAACGTTGCATATATATTGACACTAATTAATGGACATATGGAAACAGCCCCTCATCCTTTTGTTTCATTCAGTTTTGTTAATTTTCGACTTTGGAATTTCAAAGACATTGAAGCCTCCGACAATTTTTTCTGCTTCCACAATCTTTATTGATACTATATATATATATATATATATATATATATATATATACAGTGTGTTTTTAAAATATAAAAAAAATAAACAAGCGAAAATTCAAAGCTAAACTCATCTTTATTGCTACTCAAAAAAACTTTATTTGACTTTACTAGGCAGATCGTTTCTTTAACCAGTTATTTTCCATAAAAAAACCAGTTCATTATCAAGCTATAGATTTTTTTTCTTGGAAAACCCGTTAAAAAAATAAATAATAAAAAAATTTTGTCAGATATTTTCATAATTATTTTCATCCATGATAATTAAATTGTATTTTTAAAAGTAAAAAGATAGATCTTTTGCATTTGCAAATATTTATTTTATAAGTTTCCTCTTGACGCAGAAATTCCTTTTATATTATGACAAAGATTTTAAAACTGAATATGCAAATTGTAGCATTTAAGTAAGATATATTGCATATATACTTTTAGAATTTAGAGACTTAAAATAAAAATAAAAATTTGATAATCATCTTTCATTTTAATTTGAAATGAAAACAAATTTTGAAGTGTAAAATGATCTTTTATTAGAATTTAACTTCATCGGATTTTAAAACACAGGTATTTCATTAAGAAAGCATAACATTTTAAAGAAAAAAGTTTCCTTAAATGTACGTGTAATCATAACTGTACCTAAGTTTGGAATTACACAAGAAATGCTGAAATTTTACACGATTTTCTAATATAATTGGATTTTTGTGAAGTGTAATTTCATCATTTTAGGTTTTTATTTCGATAATATTATTTTGCTCCATTGTTGACAACGAATTGCAAAAGTTTAATTATTTTCAAAATTTTCTAATACTTTATTTGAGTTAAAGTTTCCTTAATTGATTTAATCCTGGATAATAGAAACAGGTAATAATTCTAAGTTTATTACATTTGTTTTAATTAAAATTTATTTATGCATTAAGTACTAGAAAACAAATACTTTTATCTCTATATTTCCGAAACAGCAAGTGAAGCTTTAGCGTGGAGTTAAAAATATTTTTTGTGTCCATTTATATGATTTTACCCGTTAAAAAAATTAAATTATGAAATGATTCTATCCAACATTTTCATAATAATTCTCATTCATGATAATTAAATTGTATTTTTAAAAGAAAAACGATGTATGTTTTCGATTTTTACTTACTTATTTTATAAGTTTCCTCTTTTCAATATTGAAATAATGAAATTTTTCATAATATAATAAATTTATTAATTGTTGCATCACTTATAAGTATTAGCTTAGTTAGCGAAATGCTTTTGCGATAATTACTCGAATATAAAGATTTTAAACAGATATTTATTTTTTTAAAAAGCATGAAACAAAATACAAAACACATTAAAGAAAATAATTTCAGTTGAAATGAAATATTTTGTCAATTCTAAATTAACGACAAATATTTTAATGGGCTTTTCTAAAACCCCACTTTCTCATTAAGAATAAAACGCATGTTTCTTACGCAGAAATTCCTTTTATATTATGACAGGGATTTAAAAACTGAGTATGCAAATTGACGAATTTAACTAAGATATATTACATGTAAACTTTTAAGATTTAGAAACTTAAAATAAAAGAAAACTTCGATAATCATCTTTCATTTTAATTTGAAATTAAAACAAATTTTAAATTTTGCAATTGAACAGTAAAATGATATTTTATTAGAATTTAACTTCATCGGGTAAGAAAACACAGGTACTTCATTAAGAAAGCATAACATTTTAAACAAAAAAAAAGTTTCTTTAAATGTAAGTATATTTGTAACTGTACCTAAGTTTGGAATTATACGAGAAATGCTGAAATTTTGTACGATTTTCTAAAATAATTAGATTTTTGCAAAGTGTGATTTTAACATTTTAGGTTTTTATTTCGTTAGGATTATTTTACCTCATTGTTGCCTACGAATTGCAAAAGTTGAATTAGTTTCAAATACAGTCAAACCCCGTTAATACGCGCCCCGCTTAATACGCGAAACTGCTTAATACGCGAATTTTCTTTGGTCCCTTGAAATACTCCTATCTTACGCATATAAAAAACCCTCTTTAATACGCGAATGGTTAATACGCGAACCCGTTTAATACCCGAAATTTTACCAGTCCCTAGAAGGAAAAACCTACGTTTAATACGCGAATGAGCTTAGCTCTAAACATATACGAGTTTTTAGATGAAGTATTTTCCCAAGCATTTTATACAGCAATTATTTAACTTATTTTTTATACAACAAATATTTAAATCCAATTAAATTGAGCATTTTCCCCTCAAAACCACACGCTGACTAGATTTTGACCCCGATCGATGATTACAAAAGACTGGCCAATCAAAACTCTCTCAACAAAATCTCATAAACGAGACGTTGCGCAAAAGTTAAAGACATTATGTCTGTTTTGAAAAATACATGTTTTCATTTGGAGAGAATATAAAACCACAATGTAAAATTTTAATGGAAATTCAAATAAAAAAAAAATACAGCATTTAGAGATTTTTAACTTATGCATTTCGGCCTATCATGAGACGCTAATTAAGATTATGTAAATTAAAAAGTAATTGATGCGAAACTCTTTGAAATCAGTAAAACCTGAGTGATTTGTCGCTCGCTTTCTGTATGCATAGGCTCAAAAAATGAAATTACGCAAAGCAGAATATACCTTCAGTTCATTAATTTTCATACGATTTTTGTTATTTAAAAATATAAATGTGGACAAAAAGGGAATTAAATTTATAAAATCAAACAAATTTGAAGTTCATGTAAGGCTCATTCATCGCGGGCGCGGTCTGCGCGAATAAGCAAGTTTTTATAAAAAGCAAAAATAAAAATAACTTTTCCCCATAATTAAGAAATGAATTGACCCCCTCCCCTAAATTAGAGAGGTATAACCGGTAGATGGAGCATGTGCTACAATCGCAGATTAATCACGTGAGTCTTCCCAATCGCTGTTCCATCAGTGCTGTGATATTTTTAAAACAGAGTTGCTTGTCGCTCCCAGTATTGTCTAGTCTATGATATCCATCTATACTTTTATAATGTAGTCCAAACTATGGCGGAAGGAGCATACCATATTAAACGAAACGCTCTCTCTATCATTAAGAAGTTAAAAATTATAAATCAATACGATGCACAAGCTGTCTCAGATAAATCTGCGTTCGACAAAGAAAAGGCATAGCTGAGACAACTTTAAGGACTTTGCTAAAGAATAGGAATGCCATCGTTAACCAAGCTGTAGTTGGAGGAACAAAGAACAAGAAAATAAAAACCGCCAAGTTTGAGGACATGGAAAAAGCCCTTCACGAGTGGTTTGTCCAAGCGCGCCCTACAAATATTCCAATAAGCGGCTTGTTAATACAAGTTAAAGCTTCTGAAATCGCAGAAAAAATCGGATTCTTAGATTTCAATGCCTCAAATGGATGGCTCGATCGATTTTATACTCGGTACGGTATAAAGTTCAAATAAGTGTGCGATGAGTTAGCTGCAGTCAACATTGAAGATGTTCACTGTTAGAAAATTAATGTGCTTCCGCAGCTTGTAAAAAACTACTCAAGTCGGAATATTTACAACGTGGATGAATTTGGGCTTTTTTACAAACTGATACCTAATAAAACAATGGCCGTAAAAGGAGAAACACGTCGTGGAGGCAAACTGAACAAAGAGCATCTTACTATTCTGCTCGGTGCCAACTCTGATGGATCAGATAAATTATAGCTGCTGGTCACAGGGAAATCACACGACCCGCGATGCTTTAAAAATGTCAAGAATTTCCCCTGCCTGTACGAAAGCCAGCGTAGAACATGGATGACGGGCAACATTTTTACAACATGGCTTCGTAATTTTGATCGGCGTATGAGAAAAGAATCGCGCCATCTGTTATTGGTTGTGGACAACTGCCCTGCACATCCTAAAGGTAACGAAGACCTGAATAATGTCCAAGTAGAATTTCTACCTCCAAATTCGACTAGTGTCACCCAGCCATTGGACCAAGGAATAATTAACAGCGCCAAAGTAAATTTCAAGACTCGAGTCGTACGGCGATACCGTCATCAAATGGAACACGGCAACAATCCTTCTTGCTACGAATGCCATCCAATTATAGTGCTCAATGCTATGCATTTGCTTACTGCAGCATGGGAGAGTATCACAGCAACAACAATTACAAATTACTTTTAAAAAGTGGGTTTCGGAAGTAGCGAGGACATCATTTACACAGAGCCACGCACCCTAATGTTGAAGAAGATTGGCTGGCCACACAAGAAACTGTAGGGGAAAATTTTGTCGATTTAAACACGTTCATTAATATCGACAAGGATTTGTTAACTCCGAATTAGAAATTTGAATGATATCATCGCCGATGTAACTGCGACTAACGAACTGGATGAGGAGGAAGAAGGTGACCTGCGCTTCCGGCTCCATCCCCATTGTTACAGAGGCATTCAATTTCCTAAGACAATATACCTCATCACTGGACGAAAGACCCTCAATAAGCAAACTTTACTACTATCTAATTAAGGCGGAAAACACCATGGTGATAGCGCGACCGCATGTCAAACAGGCTAAAATTGACAGATACTTTTCCAAAAAGTAATTTTTATAACATTATTGACTTCAGTAAGTTCTTCTTTTTTTTACTGATTTTTTATTATTATCAACACTATTTATTATCGCATCTATCTGTTCTGTATAGCTAACAAAAATTTAAATTTTGTAAACATTAGTTTTAGTTAATATGATTAGCAGAAATTTTTATATTTGTCTTATTCAATTTTATGTGTCTTACATAATAAATCTAAATTTGAAAAGACATGGATTTTTACTTGAAAAAATAACGATTATTTAATTTTCAGCTTTGAAACGTTCCTGCTTAATAAGCACATGATTAAAATAAATAAAATATCATTTTCTGTCTTAAAAAAGCTAAAAATTGACAAAAAAATGTGTTTTTCCTCATGGATTGCTATTAGATAGACCACTCGACGAAAATTCGCGACCTTTGGTTAATACGCGAACCCGTTTAATACGCGAATTTCGATCCGACCCCTGATTCGCATATTAACGAGGTTCGACTGTAATTCTAATACTTTATTTGAGATAAAGATTCTTTAATTGATTTAATCCTGTGATGATAGAAACAGGTAATAATTCCATGTTCATTACATTTGCTTAATTTAAATTTATTTATGTATTAAGAACTAGAAAATATATACTTTTATCTCAATATTCCCGAAAGAGCAAGTGAAGCTTTACTCTGGAGTTAAAAATATTTAGATGTCCGTTTATATGATTTTATGTGTGTATCTACGTATGTACGTTTCATGATATCAATCTAAAGATGGGAAAGTTAACTACTTTTGGTTAACAGATTATATTATTTCATAATAGCATAGGTAACAGACATTCGAATAATTCTAATATTTATCTCGTATCACCAATTGTTGTGTATACTACCAACGAAGTTTTAATTAAAAGACGTTATACATTTGAAGAAAGGATACATTTTATAAGTTAGAGATTTTTTCATTTACACATTCATGACTGCCATCATATGGTACATCGAAGAATTTAATCTATTGAAATACATTATCTGTAAAGTTTAATTGCTGCTTCTGTTTAATTTACACAACACTGCGAATATTTGATTCTTATGTACCTGTTAGCGATGAATCTAATTTTCATGACTTTCATCACATAAGGTTTCGTAAATAGTAAATTTCAAAGATGAAAAGAAAAAAAAACATTGTGAAAATCTTGTATTGAAAAATAGAGAAAATGGTTATTTTTTTTACTTTCGCTAACTTATTTTTGTATATTTTTTAACACTGAATCCATAAATAATTTTCGGTTTTAACCATATGTCAGGTTTTTTAGCAAATGGTAAATTTTAAAATTCAGAATTCAAAAAATAGTAAAAAATTCAATGCTATAAAATAGATATGATGATTTTTTTTTAATTTTCATAATTGATTTTTATACTCATTTTATTACTGAAAACAAAATTAACTATATTTTTATCCATCATGTCAGAATTTTTCGAAAGTCATAAATATAAGATTTAAAAAGTAAAAAAAAATAAATAAATAGCTGATATTATAAAATAGATGTTCCAAGGAATGGGGGGGGGTATTAATTTAAAATTTTAAACTTTAAAATTTGGTAACTTATTATTTGCGAAAAAATCTTGACGCGGTGGTTTAAAATGATGTCCATTTTCTAATTCATCTCTAAAAATAGACGAAAATCACTTATCAAATACAGAAAAAAATTACGATTGCATCTATTTAATAGTATCGGATTTTTGTTATGTTGTTACTTTTAAACTTTTAAATTTTCGATTATGAAAAAATCCTTATGTGATAGTAAGATAATGAAGGTCATTTTCGGATCCAGCACTGCAAAATACATATCAATTATCGAAAGCTCAACCACATGACACAACACAAATGCTACAAACCAGAGTTATCAGACACAAATGAGCAATTTTTCTCTTTATAATGCTGAAAAAATGCCTGGGTTTTATCATTTTTCAGGTCATTGTCAATTGATAATTAATTGATCGTCTACTTACGAATTTCAAGTAAATGCGTTGCCATAAAAGAGCGTATATTTTCAAATCCCAGTCAAGCAAAGAACGGATGGTAGCTAACTTTGCCTTACCCTGGTCAAATGTATCAGCTAAAACTTTGATCTAAGTATTACAATCAGTTCTGAAACGTCCTGGAATTTATGCAAAATATCTCTTTACCATCACTGCCTGCAATTTAAAAATAACTTTAAAACATTTATTATCAGCTACTCCATTCACAATTTTAAGCTCTACAGCATTTGTGTTTTTATGTTTTAACTTTACTTTTTTACTTTCTTCTATGTTTACAAGAAAAAAAGTGCTCAATTCGTGGAAATTTTCAAAATACGGTTTTCGACGGATTTACGCATTTTAAGGTTCAGATAACTCGAAAAATATGTTTTTACAAAATTTCTGTCTGTGATTCTGTGAATCTGTCTCACTGTCAGTCTGTCTGTATGTATGTGACAAAAATTTTGTGAGTGCTTTATCTCACAAAATAAAGCTCGAAATTTCATAAAACTTTAGGCTCTATTAAACAATCGTACAAACTAGATTTGATTAGTTTTGGTGTATATCGCTGAACAGGTGGTGCTGCTAATCTCCATTATTCACTGTTTCCACAATAGCCATATCTCAAGAAGAAGTGCATGGATTTTCATAAAAATCTAATATGTTGCTGATTACGCTTTCGTGTAAATTGCTCAACAGGTGGCGCAGCCATGGTCGAAATTTTCTAAAACTTCATATTCAGTTAGTACGCGATATAGATTAGTGGTTTTCAGTTTTTGATATAAATCGCCCTACATATGACACTGTTATGCTGCATTTTTCACGTTTTTGCAGGAAATGTTTTTCAAAAACTAATGCATGGATTTTCACCAAACTTCAGATTCAGTTAGTACTTGATAATTTTTTTTATCCAGATTAGTTTTTGGTGTACATCGGCCGAAATGTGGCGGTGTTATTCAGATTATTGTTACACTTTTGCAATAGCTAATGCCCGGATTTTCATCAAACTTCAAATTCATTTATAAATTAACATAAGTGCTGACAAGATTTTGGTTCAAACGACGTAATCGATGGCGCCGCATAGGATATTAGAAAGTTTTGAGATTGCCACTTCTAACTAGTTCTTTTTTGTACTGAATGGTCAACTGCCATTTTTATTTCAATTTTGTTTCCCATTTTCGATTATGATAATTTAATTATTTTTTTGCAAAAAATATATTGAGTATGTTTATAAAAATATTTCTTTTCCTTACATTCTAAGAATTTTTATTTCAATCACTAAAAATTACTTACTTAGAATTTTAACCCGGGATTGCTCGCGCAGGGTATGACATACCCATCGCCTCGCTTCTTTTAGTGTTTCTTCCCCACCCTTTTTCGAAAATGGATAATTCCCCGTGTAGCTGACTTTAAGGTCGTGACCTTGGATGGGCAGGATTGGCAGCGAAATTCTATAAATAGATATTTCGTAATAGCCCCGAACGGGTATGCCATACCCTGCGCGTGTATTCCTGTTACAGTTCTGAGGAGAGTAGCTTGTGTAAATCATTTTGTCGAAATGGCGCGTTATCGAAATTATGATGAGGAAATGCAACATTTAAGAAATTTATTGGATACTGTTTCTTCGGATGAAGAAATTTTCAACGAAGATGATGAAGAGCCCGATGATGAGGAATATAATAGTAATCATGACTCATCAACTGAAAATGAATCGGATGAAGAATTTGAAGATGCTGATTCAAACGAAAATGATTATTTTTTAGGAAGAGATAATGTGACAATGTGGAATAAACAGAAACCCCGTTCTAATGTTAGAGTTTCTGCGAAAAACATTATTACAAAACTTCCTGGGAGCACATGCGTTTCGAAAGGTGTTACTTCGCCTTTGGAAGCTTGGAATCTCCTGATATCTCTTGAACTGATACGTAATTTAGTAAAATGCACTAACATTTTCATTGAATCAGTCAAAGAACGTTTTTCTCGAGAAAGAGATGCCAAACAAACTAATGAAGTCGAAATGAAGGCATTTATTGGATTGTTATATATCTGTGGTCTGCAAAAATCATCACACGTATATGTAAGAGATCTGTGGGCCACAGATGGCACTGGAGTAGAAATTTTCCGATCAACAATGTCCTCAACACGTTTCTATTTCCTAATGAGATGCCTCCGCTCTGATGATATTCAGACTCGTCAGAGCAGGAAAGAATTTGACAAATTGGCACCGATACGAGAATTTTTTGAAAAATTTGTAGGAAACTGCCAAAAATCGTATAATGTTGGGGAATACGTAACTATAGACGAGAAACTGGAACCATTTAGAGGGCGCTGTCCATTTCGGCAATATATGCCAAAAAGCCTTCAAAATATGGTGTAAAAATTTTTGCGCTTGTAGATTAAAGACTTTTTTACACTTGGAAAATGGAAATATATGCTGGTCAACAACCAAAAGGGCCATTTCAAGTAGATAATAGTCCAAGTAGTGTTGTGAAGAGGTTGATAAAACCTCTGTATAATTCAGGGCGAAATTTGACCGTAGACAACTGGTATACATCTTATCCACTTTCCCAGGAACTTTTAGAGAAAAAAATAACTATTGTTGGAACCCTGAGAAAAAATAAAAAAGAGATTCCTCCAGTATTCTTGCATTCAAAGAAAAGAGAAGTTTTCTCCTCCATTTTTGGCTTCCAGAAAGAAACAACAATTGTTTCATATACCCCCAAAAAGAATAGGAACGTTCTTCTACTTTCAACAGTGCATAATGATGATAAAATAAATCCTTCCACAGGCGACTCGAAGAAACCAGAAATAATAACATTCTACAATTTAACTAAAGGAGCAGTTGATGTTGTTGACGAAATGGCCGCAACATATTCAACAGCTAGAAAATGTAATCGCTGGCCCATGGTAATATTTTTTTCTATGTTGAACGTTGCTGCGATAGATGCACGAATTATTCTGTTGTCCACGAAGAAGCCGCCAACTCACCACCGAACTAGGCGTTCATTTTTGAAATGCTTGGGACTTGCACTTGTAGAAGAGCACAAGAAATGTAGGAGTCAGCAGGCAATGCTTCCAAGAAATTTAAAAGAAAAGCTAGCATCTAGTGGGGACATTGCGCCACCTGCTAAGAAAGCTAAAGGAATACATAAAAGATGTGCCTAATGCCCAAATAAAAAGGACAGAAAAACTAAATATGTTTGTGAAAAATGTGATAAAAACATATGCATGGAACACATGGCATGTGTTTGCAGAAAATTTGCAAATTGAATGTAAGTAGCATCTTTAAATATATGTTTATAAATGTATTTTGCTCTTTTCCCCCTTTTTTATCTTTATTGTTAAAAAACACGAAGATTTATAGTAAAAAACACGAAGGAACACTCCTGGGTATCAGATACCCTGCGCGTGCAACCCCGTTCATTTTTGTCGCGCGTGTAATGCCGGGTTATTCTATTAGACACACGATAAACGTTTGCATTACATGGCGGACATTAACCTGCACTACACAGTTTTATTCTGAAGTAAAAGATAATGAAGTTTTGTGCACTTTTTAATGGTTTGAAGAGAAACCATATAATCTCTGGAAACCAAAAGCAACTTTTATCGTTGCTCTATTAATGCAATTATTATAAACTATAGCTAACGACTAAATGAAGATAATACACCGTTTAGATTTTATAAAAATAGAAAATTATTTTTTTTTATCTATTATCATAGATAAATTAAGTTGGAATTTTAAAAATTTTCAAATCGGTGTTTTAAAGTTTAAAAAAAAGATATTTAATTTAACAAAGCTTAATTATGTCTATTTAAACTTCGATAAGCTTTAGGAATAATAAAGTTTCTTTCAAAGAATGTAAAATTTCGAGATTTTGAAAAAAATTCATAATTATCATAAATGTAAATATAAAAAAAATAATAAATTATATTTTACAGAAATTTTCCGTAAAATTTTAAAAGGTAATTAATAGTTTTCTATAGTCTAAAGAATGTTATCAAATCATATATGCACAGCACACAGAAAATTTTTAATGTTAGTCTTTATTTATTTTTTAACGCATGATTCTTCAGACTTAATGAACGATTATAAACAAAATTTTTATAAAAACAAGCATAAAAAAAATTTGATTCGAAAGAAGCATAATATGCGACATTTTGTAATATAACATTTCGCAAAAATATTTTACGATAGTATACGATATATTTTTTAACGCAAATATATTATTTTGTAAACGTGACAGTAAATACGCTATTGGCTTAAAATTAAAGAATTTAAAACTACTCATTGAAAGCCTGATAAATTTTCAATGTAACATATATATAAAATATTCGAACTTGTCTACTTGTTTTATTCATGCATGCCTCTGAAAATACATTGAGTTAAAGATAATTCAATTTATTTTGTAACAAAAATCTAAGCAATCATTTCTCTCTAAAAACAGTGCGTAGAAATATTAAGTTTATTAAACGTAACACATTTTGGATATTATTTCATTCAGAATCTTATAAAAGTAAAAGCAACATAAATAATTATTTTCGAAAGTGCCATTTATTTCTTAAAAGATAAATCAATGTTATTTGCTCTGTATAATTGGCCTTAGAATTAGCTTGCCTTATTTAGTCGCTACAAAGTTCATAAAATTTTTTCAAAATCTTATTAAATGTTATGTTTTCGTAATAATTTGGGCTTTGTATTTTGAATACATTGTTTGCAGATTTTATTCAAACATAATATAGTCGGCCATCTCAGAGATTATACGACACAAATGTGATTACTTACGTTTTCCTTCATTTTAATTTTTATTGGCGTTTCTGTAACTCTTTTCAGGCTAGAATTGAAAATAGTGAAAGATAGCTTATTAAAAGTGTTATTTTTATAATAATATTAGAAATTAAAAAAATTCTCAAATCTCACTTGTGAGTATTATTTTCAAAATCACGGATGGAAGCAAATAAACAACTTATAGTAATTTCTATCTTAACAATAAGATCTTATTGCATGCGATTTAAATGTAACACCATTCCCAGGAGCATATGATATGATGCATATATTTTTATCTATGATGAACTTTGAAAAAAATGAATCAATGAAATTTAAAAGTTTTAAAACAGGTACATACAATAGCATACATAAAGATGTATGCCGCTGAAAATTATTCAGTACATTTTGCTCCTGGTACTCTTATGAATTTATACATTTTTTACTTATAAGGTATTTGTACCCTATATGGACTGGGCTCTCAATATGGACACCCCTAATATTTTTAAAGGTAATAATTTTGATCGAAAGACGGCTAAACATTTTCGTGAAGAAAAGTACTTAAAAAGATAATTAAGTCTGGAAAGTGTAAAAAAGTGCGCTCTTCGCCATTTAGGAGAAAACTTGTTATTTCGAGATGTGCTGATCTTAATTACTTGTAAGCTTAAATTCTTATTAGATATGGTAAAATTACATTAAATGTTAAAAAGTGAAGTTTTTTAAAAAGCTAATAATACATATTTCGATTGTTATTGCATATTTTGCTTAAAATAATTTTCCTTTTTCATTTGGTACAAGATTTAGTAAAACTACGCCCGGTTCCTAATATGCATAGCTTTTGTCCCCATCGACTGCAACTGTAAGAAAGAAGAAAATTCAACGTTGCCAAGCAATAACTTGAAAAGTCATCAAAAAGGTAAAATCTCTGTTCAACAAGATGCTATTTGAACAATCCCCTCAAAACCTTCCTCCAAAAAACCCTTGCAGAAAAAAAAGAAGCCTTCCCATATTACGATATCTGTTGGCGAAATCGTAGGTACCAATGGTATGACTTCCTCGACAAAAAAGAGCTCGTACTGCTTCTTTTGCAGTATTGATGCTTTTTCAAATATGCGGCCATGCATCACATGTGGCAGATATGTTCATGAGGATTATGTGGGACTTATTGTCCTTGGTGAAAAAGTTTCTATTTGTCCATGCTGTGAGGACTGATTAATAACAGATGTAAATTCGCAGACAGATGCAATAAAGCTAGGCAAAACCAACAATATTGCTTCATAATATTTACTAATAACTAAGAGGCTCTGCATGGGTCTTCCAAGGGTAAAAACCGAGAATGCTCCCCCTTTCTAAAATGCATGTTCTGAAGACATTTACTGTCCCCCCTCCTCCTCGGAATACTTTAAGATACATTTTTTTTATTCCCTCTCCTCTAAAATCCCTTGGAAAAGTGGTTCTTCCATACACACTGTGTAGAAAGTCAATAAGGAAACACCTGTCCATAATAAGGACTAGTGGTTCCGTATATGGAAATTTGTAAACATTTTTTGATTTATCATTTAAATAAAAACCATAATAGTTACAAGGTCACTAATTTTAATAATGATAGTCAACAGTCCAAGGATCATGGTCATATATTTTTGGAGTTCTATCCCATGTACATGGGGGTGAAAAAAATACATTTTCCTTAGGGTGTCCATATTAGGTACAGGTACTATATATTATTGTATATTATTCCAAAATACTTTATACATTTTTAAACTTACTTATTTAGCTTCGGTTTTTTTCATAAACGTCTTTTAATAGTTGTAGAAAGTATCTAAGTTGGAAATTTCCTTTAATGAAGATCCCATTTAAAGAATTTTCTTCCGAACCTTGATTTTTGCACCATTAATGTGTAAAATAATGTCCATGTTATGAAAACTAGATTCTGCATTTTAATTCATTTTATTTAAAAAACAAATTTATGTTATTTTTACCGCATGAGTTTAAAACATTTTTAAAGAGTATTTATAATTTGTTTTATTTTATAAAAATTTCACAAACGCTTAAAAATTATACTTAAAAAAATCCTTCCGGTATAGTCTAATAGCCGGTCGTGAGATTTTGAAGTTATTTGCTATTTTTACCAACAAAAACTGAATCATGATTAGCGATAAGCCCAGTTTAATTATTTTATAAGCTCACTTTTAATGAGTTTTAAATTTCATTTTTCTGTAAGAACTGGTTTCAACACATATATGTTAAGGTTGCAAAAACAACAACGAAAGAAAACTTGCTGACTTGATTTTTAAAATGTTTCATCAGTGATCTATGTTTTATATTTTGTTCAATTACTTTGACCGTGTTTCATAAACAATGATTGTCTAAAAAATACCATATTTTTCGTTTTCACCACTGTCGATTGGAAAATTCATTCAAAATGGTCACTTTTATAGCATTTTAAAAAATATATTTTTTTATCAAAAAATCTACCAATGCAGAACATTATTTAGTTTCTGAATAGGAGAACCCGCAAACTGCATGCTTAATTAATTTAAACAAGTTGGAAATTGCACGTGAACATAGCAAATGAGGTGCGTTCGTACGATAACGAAGTTTTAAAAACATTCAGATCTTGCTGATATAGTAGAGCGTACTCCGGATACAGTATAGTAGTCGAAATCTTTACGTTTCTGTAAATATGCAGGAAGTAATTTTTATTACACCTCAGCAACGTATATCTTATTCATAAAATGTGAAATAGTTGAATACAATTAAAACACGTACCAAACCATGTTTCCCCGTATAGCATTCATTATATAGTGGAATACTTCTGTGTGGCCCTGTAATTTAAAATTAAAAATTCTTTGCATCACATATTGAACAGAATGCATATTTTAGTATATATTTCATAGATTCATGCCAATTCTATTATGTTCGAATGAGTGTAACATCATTAAAATGCATTTAAAACTTTTTGCCCATTGACCGTAATGTAACGGAATCCTTTTGATTGTCCCTGTAATTGATCTATGCTTCCGATTTTCATAACATTTGAAATGACTCGACAAAATTACGCAATAATTATATGCTTTAAATTTCAAACGATTAAAATGCATTAAAAACTTTTCCCTAATGACCGTAATGTAACGGAATCCTTTTGAATGTCCCTGTAATTGATCTATCCATCCGATTTTCATAGAATTTGAAATGACTCGACAAAATTACGCAATAATTATATGTTTTAAATTTCAAACGATTAAAATGCATTTAAAACTTTTTTCCCTATTGACCGTAATGTAACGGAATCCTTTTGTATATCCCTGTAATTGATCTATCCATCCGATTTTTATAAAATTTGAAATGACTCGACAAAATTATGTAATAATTATGCATTTTAAATTTCAAACGATTCGGTTGGGTAGTTTTTGCGTTTTTATATGCGGACAGACGGACAGACGGACGGACTGAGCGACAACAATAGTTGCTACGTATTTACATAATTACGAACGCACCTAAAAAGAGTCAAAATGAAGTTTAAAAATGAGTCAAGAGCAGTTTGAACTTGTGTGCACCCTTCGTACGATAATTTTTCTTTAAACTCTAGGAATTTTATTTTATATTTTTATTTATTCTTTTTCAGCCCTTTGATATATATATATATATATATGTATGTATATATAATATGTATATATATTATTATATACATATATTATGGATATAGATATCTATATATATATATATATATATATATATATATATATAGAGAGAGAGAGAGAGAGGCAAACTGCGGCAGATAAAGAGAGAGACTAAAGTTTTTCACTGGAGGCGGTTTAGAATTCTAGTGTTCATGGTTGGTGTAGATTTCCAAATGTTTTTCAGAAACTATAACATAGGAAAGAATGCTATTGGTAGTATTTCTTATGAATCTAACTAAAGTTATTACCATTCCTATTTATAAAATGGCAAACCCAAGCGTTGTCTTTCCAAGAAAATTATACGCAATATTTATCTGTGGTTTTCATTTGGTCCAAACTGAACAAAAATTTTAATAATCGGAAATTCAACTGAATGCAGATTCATAAACATTAATGCTTGAATGTTATTTTACAAACCGTAAAAATCCTTAAAAATTTTGAAACATTTAACAGCTATTTATCAACGTGTAACAAACGTACATAACAAAATACTTTAAATTTTGCAATTTCTGAAAAGTATCCCTGGTGAATAGCTCTCTGATTTCAATCAGTTTTTATAAAATTTTTTACTTAAAGATACTTAAACTAGGCGGCACTTAATAAAACATGAGAAATGATATATATATTTTTTTAATATAGATATTTCAAATCCTTGTAAAATAAATAGTTAACATTTCATATTTTCTTTTTTGCAAAAAATAATAATATTTTAAACACAATTTAATTTTGTTTTGATTGTCAAATATGCTTCGTTTAAAATAAAAACTATTCCCCAAAGAAAATATATATTAAAAAATATCTAGAAGACTCACAGAACTTATAAAGCAAAGTGATCTTCTGACTTATTTAACACTTTCCGGCGCACTGCACTTTAAAATTGAAATTTAAAGAAAAAAAATTAGGCAATCTATTTAGGCCTAGAGGTGTACACAGGTATAGTTTTGTAAAGATTGCACAAACCATTTTAATTATACAGCTGTTGCCGAACACCGTGCAAGTATAGCATTGATAAGCGCAGTGAGAAGAGCATTGCTGTGAAGCGCGTATTAGAGTAAAATATTTTACCTATTATTTAAAAACAGTAGAATTTTATCTCTGTGGTGCTGCCATCCTGAACTCATAAGAAAGATTTAAAATAGCGATTAGAGTTTAAAACATTCACGGGTTTTTTGTGTCTCTAAACAGAGGAATTTTAGGTGTTCCCGAAACGGCAACACTGTGCCGGAAAGGGTTAAATGAAACATTATTTCCCACAGCACCTTATTAAAAAATTTACTTTTACTTTTTTATCTTTCTTCTTCAAGGGATTTTAAAAATACCATCAGAGATCTAAAAAAAAAAGAAAAAAACATTTGTTTTACTAAGTTCTCTGTAAGTGGTTTATAATAGTGGTTACATTTGCTTTTTTCATATTTCTTTGGGGAAAAAATGTTTTTGCAATGAAGAGACTTTTTTTCAATTTCACATGCATTATTCATTTGCTAAATACATCGTTTGTAAAGTATTTATATAATACAACGCTAAAAAAACGATTAATGAAGCGATTCTTTTCTGATAATTTTATTTTTATAGTAAAAGCGAAATTGAAGTTTGCATTTTATTTCATATAATTTTACATTGTAGCACATAAATTTCACACTTTATATTCTACGCACTTTATGTGTTAGACACATTTGTTTCATCTGATACTTAAAATAACTCGTATCTCTAATAACTCGTATTTTCAAATGCATTAATTGCAGATTCGTTATAAATACAAAGCATTTATGTTTTTCATAAAGATATTTTTAATATATATATATCAGAATAAAATGCAATGAAGAGTGCTTCATCTAAACCTATTTATTAAGTATAAATTTTATTACAGTTTGTGAACAGATTTGACACATTTTTTACTAGTATCTTTCGCATTATTTAATCGAGAAAAAGCATTATACATCCAGTGATTAGTTTTTTTTTAATCTAAATGTAATATATTAAAGATTTCTGATTTTAAATAATGGTGTGAGACTTCCGAGAAATTCTAAGGAGAATAGGCCCCTTGTAATTAAATTTTTGAAAATCATTTTCATAGACTTAAGGGGTGTGAAATGCAACAAAGATTTAACTGTTGATGACTACTTACTTCAAAATACAATTGTCAGGTACATATAAGTGGTTTTGTATTTAATAACCTGCTTTTTATTTTTATCTAGTAAGAAGTACGTGTCTAGAAAGTTATATACAGTAGACTCCCTCAAATCCGCAAAGCTTGGGACCAGGGTTGTGCAGATTTTAGAATTTTGCGGATTTCTGGTCATTGATTTGTTTACATTTTTGAAATATTAATTTGATTGATAGTTAAGCATTGTAATCAATGCATGTAATAAATTGAAACGGTATAACAATTAAGTAAAATATTTAAATAAAAAAATAATTAAACAAGTTATTATTACAAAAAAAAATTAATTAAAATAAAAATTTAGAAAAATATTAAAATAAAGTAAATAATTAAGATTCATTACTAAATCTAAATAATGATGAGTAAAAATCAATCTTTTTTATAAAGAAAAATATTTGCGTTCGTTAATAAAGAATAAAATCTTGGTTAATTAAAAAATATTCATTTTATACAGCAAGATTTACGCTGCAACTACGAAACGATAATGATTATTTCGATTAAATATCGATCATCATAATTAGTAAACCGGGTGTTAATCTTAAATTTGATTCGTAACTGGCAAGGATACAAAAAGAGAAATAGAACTATTGAAATAATAATTTTATATATCAAAAATTATCCTGCCACGCGAATTGCAAACTCTGCGACACGGTCATTGAAAGTTATATTACTCTGAAATTACGATACGATATTGATTAATTTGATTAAATATCCATCATCGTACGTCTAAGAAACATTATTTAACACTGCAGAATTTAAATTGAAGGACATTGATTTGAACAGTGCATTGAATTTTAATTGACATTTTAAAAAAGGAAGAAGTTGAAAAGGATTTAAATATATATATATATTTAAAGAATTATTTGTATTGCAATAACTGCTAACTCCATTGCCATCTTTAATTTCATCGTTTACATCTGAAAAAATTTGCGGATTTCTGGCGTTCGCTGTATTTAGGGACGCGGATTTAAGGGAGTCTATTGTATATTTACAAAGATATAAAGACTGTAAAAAATTAATTCAATTTGAATAACTTTGGATTTGATAAATGAAATTTTAAGTAAAAATGCTACTATACAAATGGCAGGATAACAATAATTCTGTTGCAATCAGTAGCAATTGAATGAAAATTTTTAATCTACCAAAAACAAATGTAGGAGTTGAAATTATTTTCATTAATTAAAATTGTACTTTGAAGACAGTGTAGTAGACCATTTCCTATGTTCACACTTAAATGTATTTTAAGAATAAACACTTAGCACGATGCTTTTTTTTATGTAATTGTAAAAATTAAAATGTGTTGCCAATACTGTCAATAAATAAATTCCGTAAAATACTTCGTTAAAATGTTAACATTTTAGCTTTCTTTTATTCAATTACTCCGAGAATTAAGAATTTTTTTTAAATCTAACATAATAATCAGCGGAAATTTCAAGTCGGAAGCTAAATTATCCACAAAACATACGCTTTCAAATAAATGCAACAAATTGCTCAATCCAAAATCGTTTTGTATAGAAATTATTACAATTACCTGTATAAGAAGCTTGAGTTCGCAAATGATTGAGTGTTTGAAGAGTTTTCATAGTGAATTGAAAGTGATTGAGTTTTTCATAAAATGGTTTAATATCTGGGTCGTTTATTGAAAAACATTTTAGTGCAAAATTCTTATTAGTAAAGCGTTCCTTCTAGAAAATTGATGATATCGCTATTAAGATTAGAGAATTCTAAACATTCGCAGAACACACTTGCATCATTTTAATAAATCTAGATGTACGTGGTTCTGCGAACTTGCTTTGTTAATGTATTCAGTTTTAGAACATCTTCTTTAGAAGCTTACTCTCTTAAAACGAAAGAGTGGATTTGGCTGCTCAAGAAAGAGTTCTAATTTATTGGATCGTGAATGAGTTGATTTTTAACCGATTCAGTCATCTTGGTTTGTTTTTTTCTCTTTCTAATCCACTCATACAGCTTTAAAACTAAACAACTCAACTCAATAATGAAACAGGTCTTCCCGCGCTGATTTTCGCCGCTGACTCGTCACGTGACCTTGCAAGATAAGATGGAGACTTCTTCCGCCATTCGCTAAACAATTTGCTGAAAATGCCTTTTTTACGAAGTAAGTAAGTTTTATATAAGTATTTTATTTTAATTATGCTTTCTTTTAATAAATTTCTCTTCTCTTTTTAACAGACTAAAATTCATAACAGTATCATACCTTGAAATTAAAATGTCGTGTCACGCGGTAATATTGAGGATGTGTTTAATGCATTTCTATATTAATAATTGGTGTTACAGTGCTGCTACAAAACTTTCGTGCTTTAATAAAATAAATTAGTATATTTAATCAGAGTAAAAATTGTTAATGCAATGTAAATATCTCGTTATTTAATTGCCCTGTATTAAAGTTTTGTAATTATTATATCTTTATTCATAGAAATTTATCAAAACATTGTAACTTCTTGTTTGCAGTGTCTTAGTAAAAACGTGCTCCGGATTACATATATATTTATATAGAGAGGCTACATATATGGCATAATATGTAGTTTTTGAACACATTTCCAAGATTTTTTTTTCATTCTTAATGTTGAACTTGTGTTACTGTTTTGTTTGGCAAAGTTTCATACTATTATTGGACAAAATTATTGCATGCATGGTCTGTATTATAATAATCTGCTTAATATTTATAAGTTGTTACATAATGCATGCAGAAATAATAGTTTTCTTGTGCCTGCTTCCCAGGTAGAAGTTAAATGAGAATTTATAAATAAAACGAAAACAGTGGACAAAAGTTTGTCTTTCTATACTGGTAAATGCAAGTATTATTTCCTAAATATTATGCAACGATAACCAAAAAGCAAATCCTCTTTCTCTTTAGAAAATGCCTTGTAATATCATTGCTTTCCCTTTCCCTTAACATTTTTTATGCATAGCCCAGTGGTAGAATTGATTTTAAAAAAAGTTACTGGTCCCAAAGACCAGTACGCATGAAAGTTTACTGGTCAGAAATAGTCATCAGTAGCCTGCTACATAAAATTCTATAAAATACTTTTATCCATCCCCCCCCCCCTCTTCACACACACACTCCTACTAGAATGTAAAATAAACCAAACTTCCTTTGCAGTTATACAAAATTTTTGGCATAATAAAATGGAAAATTACTATTTTATAAAAAAGTATGTAGTATGTAAACTAAAACTATAAAATTGCATATTTTATTTCCGATAATTTATTTAACAGCTAGTAAGGATTAATGCAATATTTTATTATAATTATTTTTTCAAGTAATATTTTATGGTTTGTGTTTGGTACTGTTTTCTCAGGCAGGAAAATTTATTTACTTGTCAGAGATGAAGTGGGTGTGCAGTGGTGTAGCTAGGATGGGTGACATCCCGGGACAGATGTAAAAGGTGTCAAGCCCCCCCCCCCCTCTTCCTCCTCCTTTCCAATCTGTCATATTTTTTCAATCTCAATTCTACATTCTTATAAAAAATAACCTTACCATTCCTTATTTACCTTTTGTCCTTCTGCATAAAAAAACCGCAGCAGTGAATCATCACTCGACCCATAGTCTGCATAAGTCAATGCCGTGTCTATACGTAGAAGAAAATTCTTTCTTTTAAAGTTTACTTTTGTTTCCCACTCGTTGAATCGGTTGGTTTTTGTTCCCTGGTGCATATCTTATTTAGACACACCATTCTGTATAAAATTTCACTTTAGCAAAGAAAAAAAAACTAGCTGTATTGCATCGTGAGCTAAAAATCTCATTTTATTTCCTAATTAGACTCCAAAATCTTATAAAATTGTATTTTTATTTGCAAATAAAGATTTGGTGTCACCCTTTAGAGGATGACACCCGGACAGGGCAATCGCTAAGACTTTTAATTGGTGGGGGAGAAGACCTTAAATTGCGAAGTCAAATTTTCATATTTGCCAACTCGTTTTATAATTTTGCCAAGTTACCACACTTAGAAAATGTAATACAGTTCTTATTTGTAAAAAGTTTAATAATATTTCCAATTAGAGTTGTAACTTTTGCAAATTCTATCAAAAATAGAAAATGTACTACAATTTTAATTAAATTTGCCAAGCGTAACAGCATTTACGAATGTTTGGGGGGGAGGCTCCCCCTGCCCCCCCCCCTTAGCGAGGCCCCTGCACCCGGGTAATTTTCCTAATCAAGAAGAATTTCTTTTACAGCTTGACTAAAATCTTAAAGATCAATGAGTTATGTGTTTCTATATTCAAAATCACCATTACATATACATGCATATTTATTGATAAAAATAGACATTGGATTATAAACTGTAACTTCATTTTAAAATGATTTAAATTAAATATCTACAATAAATTTATGTAAAAAATAAAAGAAATTAAAATTTAATTTAAACAGTATTAGCAAACTGTCTTATGTTCTAAGAATAAAGTGCTGTATACAGTGAAGAATTGATACTCTGAAAATATTTAAACTAATCTTTTAATTACAGATTACAATATGCTCTTTATGTATTTAATGTAAATTGAAAGTAGTCTGATAAATAAAATATTCTTCTCCATAGCTATCCAAATAATAAATTTCAAATACTTCTTGAGATTTTGTTTCTTGAATGACAATTTGAAGTCAACATTTTTGGTCATAGATTTAGTAGATAACTAACAGGGGAGGGGGAAATCACTATTATTAAAATGCTATAAGTAGCATCCAATCTTTGAAAACTCTCTTATTCGACTTCATATTTTGATTTTAATGCTTAAGATAACCTCCCCAATTAAGATTGGGTATTTCCTTTACAGTTTGAAATCTTATGGATTGTGTTATGTTATTGCGTTAAATAATCTGCAGTTTTCAAAAAATTAAGATTTTTCTATTAAATATTGAATATTTTTAATCTATTTTATATTAGATCAATTCACATGTTCGAAGCTTTTTCTAAAGAGAAATAAATATATTCACCAATGCAGACTGATTTTAATCCTATACCCAAAAAATGATCTAAACCTGCTACATCCAATGCTTATTGCTGATATAAAGTGTTAAAAATAGAAGTTATTTATATTCAATAATCTGACATACATAAATTATTAAGAAAAAGAGAAAATGTCATTAGATTTCTTCTGAAAAAAAAAAACAATTTTCTTTTTTTAGAAAAAAACCAGTTGGTTTAAACTAAACCGTTGTTTAAACCAAAAGGAGTAAACAGTTGTTTAAACCATAGTTAAAACCAATTGGTTTAAACCGTGCCAACCCTGGTCTAATTGTTGTAGGTTCTATCTTGTATTATATAAATATGCAAATATATAGAAAAACAACTAAAAATCCACAAAAACCTGTATTGGTTGGGTATTTGCCAACGCTGATACATTTTGAAAGTAGCAACAAAGGTGAATTTTCAACAATATTTTGTAATGTTGCTTTAAGAACTTTCATTTTAAATTTGTTTTTAAAATGGTGATTTATTTTAAGATTGTATCAGAAGTAACACCATGATTTAAACAAGCAGATAAGTGTAATCGCACAGGATTTATGTATTCAATTTCCATTTTATTCATGATTGGCTGAATTTTCAGTAGTGTAATATTTATAAAGCTAAAATTTTTAGTGTGTGGTTCATTTTTTGTTTAGACTATGGATGGGAAATTTTATAAAACATTTAATCTGAAAACTGCAAAATATTTTAATATGTTCATAATCATTCCTTAACATTATATTTATTGCTATTTAACTTAATTTCAATATTTTCTTTTAACACAGGAAGATGATTTCATGGAGCAGTAAAATTCTACTGTGAGGAGTCAAATTCAACAATCTTATTTAATCTCAAGGATCTTCAAGAAAGCGTCTATTTTGCCTAAGATTTTAAAAGTTGGACAAACCAGTGGACAGATTACAATATGCTCTTTATGTATTTAATGTTTAATGCAAATGGACTGTTATATTTATAAAGGTCCTGTTAAAGATATTATTGAAACTTGTTTATCTGATGTTGGAAAGAATTATTATCAATTAATGTTAGGTTTATTTTGTTCTTGCTAAATAAAATGTTTTTGTTGTTAAATAAAATTAGTTTTTTTTTCTTTCTTGCAACATTCTGAATTGCACATTTGGCTCTAACTTTTGACATAAAATGCTGCAGTCTTATGCTTTTATATTTATTTAAAAGTTAGTTGATTTAAGAAACATTGAAAAAAATAAAAAATTAAAAGATTAATTAAGAAGAAATAAGTTATTCTTGAATATAAATTCAAGTTTTAACAAATTTTTTAAATGATATAAAGAACAATTGCACATGGTCAATAAATCCATTTCTCAGTTATTTCTGCATTTAACTTTTGTAATACAATATTTAGATGAAGGTTCTTCATACAATAAAATAATTGTCCATAATCCAAATTTTAGCTGTACAAGTTTTTTAATGGCATTCCTCCATATTTCCCAATTGCAATGTGCTTATATGAATGCTATGGGTAACAATTATTTTATCTAAGATTTCAAAGCCATTTCAGATTTCAAACTAAAGAATTAAAATATCTTTTTAAAATTTAGTCAGTTTAAGAAATATAAGATTTTGATTGAGATTTAAATCGAGGAATAATTACAACAAGGTATCATGGGTTGATGTTTATCCATTTAAAATATTTTCAATTTCATTTATTTAAACCCTGCACTGGCCATGTGTGTGTGTGGGGGGGGGGAATACTTTTTTAAATTTAGGTTTTATGTTTTTTAATACTTTCTTTTTCAAAACTGGTTCTGAAACTCCTATTAATATAAAAAAAAACTAACCAAAATTGCAAAAGTAAAAACTAACCCACTTACAGATCATCCTCAAATATTCTATTCCCCCCCCCCCCAAAAAAAAAGGTAAAAATTTTATCCAAACAAGATATTTGAAAATAACTTCTGCATAGGATTATCTAAACTCTTAAGGGGAACAATCAGCTTCTGACATTGTGGTGCTGAAGTTGAGTCGTTGGGCTGATATCAAGTTTTTTTTTCAATATTTTTTTAGTAAGATGCCTAAGATTGGTTTATTTGATTGAAATCGTAAATTTTTAATAAAAAAATAATTGTTATTTGCAATTAAATCAGAAGCTAATGAAAAAATTAAAATTGTATATAAGCATATCTGAAGCTATAAGTATCATTGGAAAATATGTAAACTTGAAATTGCCCAAGAAAAGAAAGGAAAAATCCCATTAGCACCACAGCATCAGAAGCTGATATTCTGTTTAATGTTGTTCGGGTGCTGTTGTACAGTTATGCAAATTTAGGCAGTTTGCATGAATAAGTGTTTTCAAATTTGCAATTTTGAGATCACCAGTATTTTCAATTTAATGAATATATGTACTTTTAAATTTAACAAAAGGAAATACTGATGTTAAAAATTTCTGATTTGACAGAATAATAAAAAATTCATGTAAGCTCTATTTAATTTTGTATAACGATTCAATTGCCTTTTCCCCTAAATTGACATAGGATACAGTTTCATTGAATTAGAAAGAAAAAAATGTTTTTATGATTCATTAGAGAACTTTCAGTCGTATAAATTAGAATGTTTTAAGTCTTGTTAATTAAAGACTTGGAAGAAATATTGGAGAATCCATGTTACAGTTTTCCAATCTCTCTCTCTCTCTCTCTCTTTATATATATATATATATATATATATATATACCCTTGTAATGTCAATAAACAGAAATTTAAATCCGAAATGTGAATTTAATTGCAACACTTTAAAATGTGGCAATAATTCCATGTTATATTGAATTTCATTGATAAAAATTAATCGAGGATTACTGAATTTAGTTTTAAATGATGTGATTTTATTTAGACGATTTAGAAATCGCTTGAAGATTTTTGTAATTTTAAGCAATTTCGCTTTTCTTAAGAGTGAATTTATTCAATTCTACAAATTCAAGGAGTTTTGGATTAATTCTTAAATGAGTTGATTTCATTCATGTATGAATTGGTTACAAATCGCCTAAGTGCTACTGGATTAAATCAAAAATGACAACATTTCACTCCAACTTGAATAGATAACAAATCGCTCAAGTGCTACTGGATTTGCCTTAAATTATTTCACTTCACTCAAATACGAGTTGGCTGCAGCTAACTCAAGTGCTACTCGATTTAATCCTAAAGTCTTCATTTCACTCAAGTATGATTTGGTTACAAATCGCTCAAGTGCTACGAGATTCAGTCTTAAATGACTTCATTTCACTCAAGTATGACTTGATTACAAATCACTCAAGTACTACTGGATTTAACCTTTATTGATTTTATTTCACTCAAGTATGAGTAAAATAGAGATCACTCAATCATGAGTTGATTAAAAACAGCTCATTCACTTGAGTTGTTCCAGCTCTTCTTGAGAAGGTTCCTTTCAACATGGGAAAAGAGTGGATTTCAGCTCAACTTGAGTTAATTCAGCTTTTTCGTTTTAAGAGAGTATATTTGTACAACTGAAATTGAACCTCTTGTTTTATCAATATGGATTTGAGATTACTATACTATATAAATTAAGCTTTCTTAGATGTGACTTTTTGTAATTTCTAAAAAATAAATCAATATGGGAATATGGAATAACTAGACTTAGGGTTGAAGATAAATTCTGTACGAGATTCGCATTCATCAGTTTAACTGAATCTTGGTAGTATTATTGCCAATGTAGCATCAGAGAATTTCTTATTATTTTTTACGAAATAGAATCTGTGGTGTGAGATTACGAAGCTCTATTTTCTAAAAAATGAAGCAACATGACTGAGAATTATGATACAAAACTTTAAAACATAGCTTCAATATTTTCGACATTAGCAATTTAATTTATTTTGAATATTTTTCTTTGTTCATTATTATTGACACTTTTTCTTTTAATTTAGAATTACAACTCATATTCATTTCACAAAGTATAGAGAATAATGTACTTTTTAAAAAATACATGAGACTAAATGCTTCCAATGTATTTGATTAATTAAATATTCCTTTTCTTATTAATTTTCTTTTGCTTCTCCAGTTTAACCGTTTTTTCACATAATCGGCTAGTTATTGAGTCCGTTTAGGCCATTATAGAGGAAGTCTACTGTATTTCGAATTAGGTTTTCGAGTGAGCCCATAAACACCTATAAAAATAATAAATTTTCCATTACATTAAAAGCCAATTAAATTTTGCAAACTTCATTTCATTTGCGTTACACATCCCTAATGGCAAAGAAAAAGAAAAAGAGTGAAGTTTTCACTGAAAAAATCTTAGATATTAGATTTGTAGGAAATTGTAAGCACAGTATGAAGGTAGGTGAATATAAATAAATAAATTGATATAGTTATTTTACTTTACTTACATTTTAAAAGAAAAAATATATGTATATACGGAGGGATTGAACATACTGCCAGACATGTGACTATCGCAGTATTGAATTTATGAAGTAATTGATGAATCTCCATGGATAATATTTAAAGATATTTGATAAAAATATGGTATGCATTTAACGGTTAAGTTTAATATTGAACTTGGTAAACATGATTATCAAAGAGATCAAAATTTTAAGACAATTTTACAAAACGTACCACCAAAAACTTCACTTTGAGAATAACATTTGATTGTACTGCGCCACTCCAGCAACAAATAGGTATCAAAACAGAAGTTACCGTAGTGTGCCATGGGAGTATTAGAAAGTCATCTGCCTATTTTAAAATTGACTGCATTACGTACAGGTATGGAAATATAATATAAAGCCCAACTTTTCTATAATATTCGATTTGGCTCTAATAATTCTTTTCAGATAGAGTTAAAACGTATTTTTTTTTAATTAATCCCTACATGAAATCGATTAAAACACACTTGAAGAGATGTAAATTATTCACTAAGTAAAGTATCACATTTTCAATCCTTCATATAAAATTACTTCAAGGAAATCAAAAGTCAGTAAATGAAATGGAAATTGTGAAAATTTGACCAAATAGGGAATCAATATTCGTAGTATGTTTGAAAGCATTTCTAATAAAATCAATATGATGTAATTAAATGTGATATTTATATGTATTTAAATGTCTAATTAAATGTATAGTTGAATGTGATATTTGTAATTTATATCACATTTTTAATCATTAACTAAAATTCACACAAAATTTTTCATAAACAATTATTTGAAGGAAATCAAAATTCGGTATAGTTAGATGGAAATTGTAACAAAAAATGATCTAAATAGGGAATCAATAATCGTAGTATGTTTGAAAGTATTACTGGATATAAGAATTTCAAATAAAAGTAACGTGACATAATTAAATGTGATATTTCTAATAAATATCACATTTTCAATCGATCGCATAAAATTCACATAAAATCCTTCATTTAAAATTACTTCAATGCAATCAAAGGGTAGTATAATGAAATGAAAACTTTGAAAAAATGATCTAAATAGGGAATTAATAATCGTACTATAATTTGAAAGTATTATTGAATTTAAGAATTTCTAATATTATTAATGTGTAATAATTAAATGCGATATTTATGTGTAATTAAATGTATAATTAACTGTGATATTTCTAATAAATATCACATTATCAATATTTCGCATAAAATTCACATACAATCCTTCATATTAAATTAGTTCAAAGAAATCAAAAACCAGTATTATAAAATGGAAATTGTGAAAAATTGATTTAAGTAGGGAATCAATATTCGTAGTATATTTGAAAGTATTATTGGATTTACGAATTTCTAATAAAATGCTAGAATGCGATACGATTCTGAATAAATTTTATGAAATTTTATCTGGTAATCTTAATGCTTCTGTAAAAAATTTTGATTCGTTCTCACTTATTAGAGTTTAAATTAATTAAAGTTATAGTTTTGTTTTTAAGTACTATATATTTGTTCCGCATATATCATTGATTTATTTAAAATTTAAATACAAATTACAAAAAATATTTTTTCTAGGATATTTCAGTTTGTATTTTAAAAAAAGGAAGATTTTACTTTGAATTAGAAAAAAAAATTCCGAAAAAGATTGCTTTATTTATGAAACTAAAATTGAAATTTGATAAAATGTTTTTGACAGAGGTAAAAATGCATATAAAACATACTTATTTGAAATCTAGATATTCAGATCAATTAGCAAGACAATTTCAATAAAATTAAATGTCGATGAAGTGAAACAGAAATCCAGAATTGATCGTCAAATTATTTTAGGAAAATATTATTAAACGTCCCTGATTAAAAGTTTAAAATATGATACGATAGCGATTAAAATTCATAAAAATATTTCAGGTAAACCTAATATTGTCTAACGAATTTTCCCATTTCTAATTGAATAAGTTTGAGTCGAAGGATTATTTTACTGTCTGATTGCTACCTAAACTTTGATTTGCTTTTAAATTAAAATTATACAAACATTTTTATTTTCATACTTTTATTTTTCATATCCGCTCAACATAGTATTTTAATTCCTCTCCGGTAAATTAATTAAACATTTTTGACTCGCATATTATATTTAGTGAATAGTCGGAAAATATTTAGTAAAATGATATCAATTTCATATATTTATCATTTATTCGTAGTTTAAAATAAGAATGTGAAGAACGTAGTTATTAATTAATTTTGAGGTTTATTTGATAGCATTTTTTTTTATTAATTGCCTTTTAAACAAAGTTTCAGCTATAGGTAAAGAAATAATATTTAAAATTTGTGTACGCTAAAAAATGTTGTTTGCGACAATTTAAGAAATAAACAATTATGAAACAGTTTGCAAAATCATGATTTTGCAATAAATAACTTTTAATTTTAAGAAATGGGAATGGAACAAACAAGTACGTTATATTTAGATGCATTTTGTTTTAAAAACGGTATCTAAACGGTATTTATACGGTAGCTAAAATTAAACAAAAAGGAATGTTGATATTACTGCTAAATAATACGTTTAAGGGTCCATTTCTCGTTAAGAGAAGCTTGCATTTTGTATATTTTTTAATTATATAATAAAATTTTTAATGTACAAATAATAGTTTGAGACCTGACAAATGCTTAAAAATACAAAAACATAGTTGGAGTTTTAAAGAAAGTTAATTTATTCAAGCAATTCCACCGAGTTTTCAGTTATACACCATGTATATTGATTGCCCTTGATATCAGTAATTCTGAAAAATAATTTTCAATTTATATAAAAGCAGAAATCATACCGGAGCTTTGTTGTTGTTGCTGTTGTTGTTTTCGTTGTATTAAGTGGAACGATAACAGAATTACTGCACAAAATACAAAAGTGAAAAGTCACCGTATCATGTTTACCCTTTAATAATTTTTCGATATGAATTATTATTTTGTGGATAATTCAGCTAGTTTAAGGTATATTACTTATGCGGTGCAGACAGTTTATCGTAACCCAAAAGCTTCTTTTTGAAAAGAAATATTGATATAACTTTTGTTAAATTAAATTTTCTTAAATTAAATTTTTGAACTAAAATTAAACCAATTATCAGCAGTAAATTCTTCCTTAAATAATACATTACGTCAATTTGATACACCTAGTGACTCCATAAAATAAATGCCATCAATCAATTTAAAAAAGTATTTTTTGATGTGATAAAATTTCGTTCACTAGAACAAATAAAAATATTTTACGTGTACAATATATCTTTTCATTAAAATTTTTAACATAAAATTTTGGAGAATGCCTTTTTAAATAACAAAACAGGATTTTTTTTTCTCTAACTGTATATTCCCCATTCCATTTGTTCAGATAGGAATTTCATATTTCACATGAAAACTTGAATATGAATTTTATTTATTGTATACATTTAAAACAAATATTTACCAAAAACGATAGTAATTGAATTATAGCATTTTTATTAACATGTCACAAGGATAAAATCGAAAGTTTTTGCAATCTACTGAATACATAAAATGTTTTTGGTTAATTTAAAAAATATTACATCATTCTATTTCGTTTTAGTCAAATTTAAATTTGATATTTTGTTGTGGATTTAAACATTTCGACGATAAATAGCATATTCAACTTTAAGGAGTTAAAAAACATAATAATTCATTTCAGAACCCCAAACGCAAATACGATTAAAAAACTTAATAAAATTTTCTTTATTAAAATTGGTGTATGCTTTTCTGTATTTGTAGATTAACTCTATACAACTATATTATATTTACAATTTGTAGGTTTATATGCATCTTGCATATTTACATTCATTGATATACTTGATTTTATTATACATACAAGATGCTGCAGTTATTCGAAAACATTGATTCCTTTGAAGTTGATTTCTTTCAAATAAAACATTCTTTTAAAAATAGAATTCTATTTTTCTTACCAAAAAAAAAAAAAGAAAAACTCTCTGTTTTATTAATTTGACAATAGAAAACTTTTGCGTGATATTACATCTTCATTTTCTGATTTCTCGATTATTTCACTCGATCCTAATATGTGACAAATAAAGCGGACTGAAAGCTAACATCGAACGGCATATGTATCTCATTCTAACACATTTTGCATGTGGTTTTTGATAACGGGGCCGTACGCTTTCAGCATATAGTTGACTAAGGAGATATACACATAGAGCTCACAGCTGTGTTAATAACTAAAGCGTTCCGTTCAGTGTTGAATTTAGACACTTTTCACCAGGAGGGATTTTTTTCTTTTCGAGGAGGGGGTGGGGAGAGACATTGTAGAGTTCCGGGGGGAAATTGTACTTTTTTACAATTGAAAACATAAAAATCTCTAGTCTTTCCGGAGGGGGAACACCTCGTTGCTCCAGGAAAGGGGAAAGTCCTCTGCGGGCTACTTCCTGAAATCAACACTGATTCCATTATTCTTTGATTTTTGATCCATTATCTTTCTTTTTATGTCATTAAAGCCTTACCTCATTTCAAAATTTCAAACTCTTTTTGGAAAAACCGCAAATGCATGATCTACATACTATATATTTGAAATGTCATTCGGATCCGTTCACTAGAACGGGAGCTATGGGTCTCTAAGTACCTTCACTAAAATTAATCACCATATAATATAAGTTTGTTAATCCTTTAAAATTATTATATCTTCTATTTCTATATTTTTTTCTGAATATATTTTCTTGAAATATATCCATATAAATTTAGTAAAAAAAAAGCGAAAGAAAGTGTATGTAAGCGCTTTTATAATTTCTTTTTAAAGTGTTGCAACTAAAGGAAAATAAATTATTATCATATTTCAAAATATTGTAATACATAATGTGTACATAGCGAAAGAGATAAAAATCGAGAGGATAATTAAACTATAGAAGATTCAAATTTTATGTATTTTTAGTAATGAATTTTTGTGATATTTTTTGCTACAAAAGAAAGATCCGTATTATTCATTTTTCTTTTATTAAAAAAGGAAAGTTTGAATATTACAATAAAAAGCTGTTTATACTGTTTCCAAAATTCAATACAAATTTAATTTTACAAACTACTTAAATAAAATCAGCGTCAAAATTAAAATTGATTTATTCCAGATGTATTGGTTTTGATGAAATATTATATCTCACGAAAAGTGAAACTGGTGACATAAACTAACAACATGAAATATCGATTTTCTTATTTCCAATACAAAAGCTTTTTAAAATTCTGTAAAAAATTGGACATTTTAAAAAATATATATGAGAAATGATAAAATGATATTTGATACAGTAAAGAAAATTGATTCGTGGTATAAGATGAATTAATTTTGTTATCGAAAAGAAAATAGAGTTAACATATTGTCTTTACTAAAGATTTATTTTTTAACAAAAAATTTGGTATGAAGTTAAAATTATCAGATTTAATTATATATTTTCACTAATGATTTTTTTTTAAATATTTGCTTCCGACAAACATATTTTTTGCATAAATTGATATCAAAAATTTTATATAATTTCAAAAATAATTTAAAAAATAATTCTAAGTATAAAATTAAGAAAATTTCTGCTTACATTAATATGAAAAATGGCGATTTGGGAAAAGTGAATAATTTACGTGAATTGAATACTGTTTGAATTCAAACCTTTATGTCCTTTGTTAAATAACCCAAATTAACTAAATGTTCTATAATAAGATTATTTTTTGACAAGTGCTTCTTTGACAGATATACCTGAACATTTTTGCCTTCACCATCTAAACTTTGTAGTTGCCAATACATTCAGGATACATGAATAGGATAGCACTTGCTTCATTTCCAACAATGTAGAAAGTAGAATATGAATTTTGAAAGTTGTCGAAGTGATGATTATATAAAAAAAATCTCGCGATCGTAACCCGTTAGTGGAAGGAATTGTGATTATTGAAGTCCCTCTAAAATACGCCAGATATGTAATAGACTATTCGGTTAATAGATGAATAGAGAGGGGGATCAATAATTTTAGAATGACACTGTCACAAATGTTTTTGCCATCCATTTTTCTTATGTATGGATTATATGGGATAGAGCAAAGTAATGTTGAGAAACATATTTCTTCACAAGCATCAGAAAAGTAATTTAATGCTTTAACTCAATATAAGCAACGCTGTTGACTGTTGCATGGATGTGGAGGCATCGGAAGGGCTTTTCAGGACCCGCCCCCCTTTTATACCCTCACCTCAGAATGATCAATGAAGTAAGAAATTTTCTGCACATGATTATCATAACATCTTCAGTGATTTTATACCACCATATTTAACTTATAATGTGTATTTCCAAAATACCCGACGCCCCTATATATTTCAGAAAAATTAAACTAGGTAATGATATATGATAGGTATGCTGGGTAAAGTTTTAGGACATAAGAAACAAAATAAAAGTGTAGTTAAACTATCTAACAACTGATAAAAATTATGCCACTGCTTGGGAGAAGATACAGAGATATGCAATCTAAGAGCATTATTATGACGAAAACACTATCTAATGAGGAACTAAGTAAAATATTATTGCGTTCCTCGGTAAAAATGCATATCAAGGGGTTCATTTAAATCTAAAATTACAAAAATATAAAAGACAATGAATTGGTGCATGTGTAGATTATTGTTGATTTTGGTCTGAATCTTTATAATTAATGATAATTTTGTTATTTTTATGTTTGTTAAAATGTATAAAAAATGATATTTTCAATATTTAATACGTCACTTGCTAACTAAACGTAAAACAAAAATATTAAAAAATGTCGGGAAACGAATCTGAATCCTTGAAATCCTGATTCAGTGCTCTACTATTTGAGCTACGAGGACTACCGTGAAATTTCTTAGTATATATATATAACAAATTTAATTTTTTTCGCCAAAATTAACCTTTATACTATATTAATTTCCTTTTAACAATATTCCGTACTTAGTTCAACTTATTAAATTAAAATCTTGTTTCTAGATTTAATCTATTAATCTTTATGGAATCGATATAAATTCTTAATTCGCCTTAAAAAACATTTATTACAATATGCGTAAATTTAAAAAGATGGCTCTAAATTAAAAGTATTCTTAATTAACTTTATTTCTTAATATTCCAAACAAAATTCATTTTTTCCCTGTTTTTATCAACCCTTTTCCATGTCTTAGTAAATTTATTCCAAAACCATACCTTTCAAAGAATATCATTATTTTTATTTATTTATTTTTCCCCCTTCAACGTATGAATTTGTGCGTATCAATAAATAAATTTCTTTTCTTTTTTTTATACAAAATATCGTCTGCAAGATATCGAAGTCAGTGTTCGATTATAAATTAGTTAAATAATAATTTCTTAAATTAAAAATTATCGTCTGAAGGAAATTAATCTCGACGATGGACATGAATTCTGATTACATGTGAAAACCACGGCTAGAGATTAGAGAAAGTTCTAAAAGCTTTTTATTATTGACTTGAGTGAAGGGGACCAGAGATGGAGGGAATCTTTTATTCGATGTTTTCGGGTTTGAACGATTTAAAAGCTAGGCTAATGTTTTTATGGAATATTGTTTCGGAAGAAAAGAGCATTTTCCCTCTGCATATGATTGCATTTAAATAAATCTTTTGAAGCAGCAATAGTGGATTTTAATGGAGTTTCTACGTTTATTATTTTACTTAATTTTTACTCCTGTGACATAACATAGAGAAACCTGCAAATAAAATTAATGGCTCCCATCTTAAAATGTCACATATATGTCAGAATACTGCATTTCATATGGGAGTGAACTATGCCAAACTGAGTATCGTTGTCGTTAGTGTTATTCTAAAGATCCGTGTTTGATTCCCGGCTTGGTCATTTTTTCTTGTTTATTTTATGTTCAGTTAGCAATGCGATTATTTTAAATTCAGTACTTTCGGGTGTTAATTTCGCTGGTGACAAATAATTATAAAAATAATTAAAATTGCACAAATAAAATTTCTAGTTCACCTATCTTAAGTTGGATAAAACATGTATCTTAAAAGATATAGCAAATATAAATCACATATGTTAAAGGTTAAGTTGTTACTTATTCTTTAATATGAAATTTATTTTATTGTAACGAAAATTTAAACAATCTCCCAATTTTTAGAAAGATATAAAATATACAATCACCATAAAATCGCCCATATGTCTTTTTTTTTTTTGATTGGTTTGTTACTTGTTCTAAGGCCGTCTTTGCCTCTCGATAGACTTGAATAGGCAGAGGAAAAAAATCTTCAAGTTAGAAACTGACTATCTTCATGCATCAATGCCTGAATCCGGATTCGAAATTCGCAACATTTCTAAAAACTAATTGCACTTCATAGCGCAATCATTATAAAATAAAGAGGATTGCTGCACATTAAATAGATGTTGAAATAACTACAAAAATTACACTGATAAACAAGGTTTCTGTTTCTAACTAAGTATGTGGTGATTTTTATATTTTAGGTGGTGCTGTGAAAGAATATACCCTTAAAAAGTTTCCATCACCCACAGATTTTTAAAAAATTCAATATCTTGAAAATCTGAATTTTGTAGTATTTATTCAACACATATACCTTATGAAATTTACCATTTGGTATTTTAGTAAAGACAAACTTTTAAATAAACACTTATAAAGCTTAAAATTAATATTTAAAACACTAAAAGTATGCATTGTTTATAAAGTTTCAGAAAAATATAGAAGAATTTTTGTAAAAAGAAATGATATTAATAAGGAATTTCATTCTTTATGTACTGGTGAATGTCTTATCTGTGGCTGCCGTCTTATAGGCCATTGTTCAGAGTTATATTGACAAATTAAAGCAGACATTAAGCCACTTATATCATTACAATAGCATAAATCATCTTTTCTTGAAAAAAATGTCGAATATTCCTTATTTGAATCTCAATAAATAGTATCTTTGTATTGTTTTTCAGGAGATTCCAACCTTGCAATCTTGATCCAAATAATTCTGAGTTTTTCTTTGATAAATTTAAGTCTCTCTCAAAATCATTTAATTCTTTTTGAGAATTAGGTGTGGTTCTTCATTTATGCCAGGATAATAGTTCATATCAGATGTAGAGAAAGTTTCAGTTTCAACAATATCCATTTCTACTTCTGCATCGTAATATGTAAAATTCTCTGGAGGTTTCGGTATTTGTAAATCATCATTATGTAATGCTGGTCACATTGCTGAATCTAAGTTCGGGTACTTAATTTTATGTTTACTTCTTGCAGAGAATCCTTTAATTGTTGTAATATATTAGTATAGTCAGTTATATGATCCTTTGGCATGCGCCATATGAGTATAGCAAAGAACAAACACTTTTTTGTACCTTTTATCCACGCCCGGAGATTTGTAAGCACATCGTGTACAACAGGAATGGGGTGCACATTTCTTATGTTGTTCACCTACTTTATATCCAAAGTACATATGATAGGCAGTCTTTATTAATGGCGTGAAAGCGCATCGAGACTTTTTCAAAGTTAGCTCCCCGCACACATAGCAAAAAGAATCGGGTTCATTAACGCATCCTCTAGACATGTTTCACATATTGTAGAGGAAAATAAGTTAATTATAATCAAAATTTAATTAAAAAGTCTTACAGAACAAAGAAATATTAATACACTCGTCCCGAAAGTTTCAACTGTCATGGATTTGCGTTAAAGTCAAATACTGTGGAGGTGGCTAGAGCTGTCTGTTCAAGGTCGCTAACATAAAATTTATTAGGGCGACATCTGTTTCTACTCTCTTATTGTATCTTCTATCGTTGTAATAAGAAAAAGGAATGTTTTGTGAATTAAATACATGAAAGAGAATAATGTAATAAAATTATAATGACTATACGATGCCTACATACTCCAAAACGTATAAATGAAATTTCTCAAAATTGGAGGGTGATAGAAAACTTTTACAAACATATTCTTTTTCAGCAGCTTGAAATCTATAAGAAACACCCAACGTATATAGTGAAACAGAAAATTCGTCCGAGCAGTCCGATTAAAATGATGATAAAAGCAGTCCGATTAAAATGATGACTTCCTACAATGCAAACAATTCAGTTCATAATGATCTGACTACCATGCTGCTTTCAAAAGCTATGCAGCGTATTTTAAATAGATATTTGAATTTGATAGTATTAAACCCTTAATTTATTTAAAACGTGTAAGACAAATCTGAACAACTGAAAAAAATAGCAGTTTTTTTTTTTATTGAAAACAAATGTTTTACTTTTCAGGAATTCATTTTTCATAATAAAACATAACAAAATAGTAAATATATACGTAAGGATATAATATATATATGAAACGTAATTAATTCTTATTACTTAAGAAGATAAAATCTAGATCTTAACCGTTAAAAACTTATGTATTATGTGTTATTCGTACAGGTGTCATTGTTTCAACTATAGTGTGGGTAATATTATAAGCATTTACACATACATTCTATATTATAGCTGCATAGAATATATTACCGGGAATCCAACCCTTGAATAATGTTTTGTTTTCTTTTAAACACTACTTTGTATCGCATATGGGTAATAATAAAAAATAATTAAAAATTCTATGTTTTTTTTTTCTATTCTACAATTAATATTTTCTTGTTGCCCACTAAAATCTTAAAAACGCTATTTTATATATCAAACATAGCACTGAAAATAACGTTTTTGCAATTATTAAAAGCAATACTTTTGTGTAAACATCATATTAAAATGTTAATAGTCAGATTAAAACTGATAAGATTTCATTGTTTACAGCAGCCTTTTTTAAAATCTGATTACATCTGTGTTTTACGTGCGTAGCTCAACATATTTACTACAAATTTGTGAATTATTTATTATTAGGCTTTTTTTACAGTTTATCATTGAAATTTTAATTTCTTTGTCGAAGCCGGTGGTAATAGTGGAATTTTTATATTATTTTAAGTGAAAACATATTAATAACATTAGTTTAAGTAAAAACATATCAACATATTTTCTGTAATTGTGCTGTGCATGCTATCGGTAGATTTCAAAAACTCATGTTAGAAACCTATATTAATAGTCATAACAATTCAATGCACAATTCTCAATCAAATGACATTTAGAAATACATTTTTACCTGTGCAATGGTGCAAAATTTTAAAAATTGTTATGTTTAAAAGTTAATAGATTTGCAAAAATTGCAAAATGCATTTTCCAGTACGTTGGCACAGTCGGTGTGACGTCAGCGCTGCGATTATCATGAATATATTTTTGCTGTATAACAAAGGTGTAGTTGCCATGTTAAAGACATAAATATTTGCATACAACTATCTAATACTAATATTTTACTTTATATAAATTGAGTTTACTTTATACTTTATTATTTTTCTTCTTGCAACTGATTGTATGTTCTTGGTACTCTTCATTAAAAGTAAATTAGAAAAATATTTTTTTTCTAAATTTATGTATAGCCCACTGAAAATTTTTCTTTTCCAACTCTAAGCCATATAAACAAAAAATATGAGAGTTATATCTTTTTTACAATCTACTTTAATTCAGGGAACGGAAATATCGTTCCAAAAGCGATTGTTACCTTTTTGAAAAAGAATATTCATAACCTTTTAAACATGTAGCTTTATTGAAGATTTTTTTAAGTATGTATTTCATTGTGTCAAAATAAACCACATTCAGTTTAAAAGAATTTATTGAAATATTCTTTACTGTATTAATCTCATTAACGAGTACTGGCTGAAAATACAGATAAAATTATATATATATATATATATATATATATATATATATATATATATATTGCAAAAATCCACTAGTCCGATATTAAGTATTGCGTAAATTTATACTAAATTACTATTTTGTATTACTTTAATTTGTTATTTTCATATTATTCATAGTTTTTAAGGAAATATGTAGCTAATAAATGCATATTAAATGACTGTTTTTTACACGATTTGTCTATAAAAACATATTGAATAAAACTATTAAGCACGGAAAATTATATGAAGATGGTTTTAAAAGCTATTTTTTCCTTAAATATAATGATTTAATAGTAAACTTTTTTATTTTACTCTAATAAGTTGTGCATTTTTTTAAAAAAATTAAGAATCTTTTAAAAAATGTTTCATTTAATATAAAAGAGTTTAAATTTAGTAACATAAAATATGCCACCTTTATTGAAGCTTCTAAATCGTATAAATTTTAAAACCTGCATGAGGTCATTTGCTAAAAAGACAGTTATTGACAGTACTAAAAATAAACAAATACTTATTAATTTCTTTTTTTTAAATTTCTGCGTCTTTCTCATATTTACATTAATCACGTTCTGTTATATTTTTTGCATGGTCGGTCTTAAATAGCATTACAAATTCTCTTGAATATTATGTTATTAAGTGAAATTTATGTTACTTATAATTAAAACTAATTACAAGAAAAAAACATACTACTTAAAAACTAAATAAATTACTCACAGGATTTGTGCAAAAAACTTGATATGCATGAAATGTTTTCCCTCAGTACCTCTATAAAAGAATGTACTTTTCCCCCTTTTTTTCTATTACCATAAAAAGAACTTTAGAGATGTGAAAAAAAGTACATCAAATCTGTTTATCAATCTTGTAATTCACTGCATCAGTTTGTAAATTATTTACATAAGAAGATTTATAAACACGCATTTTTTTTTCTAATCTTTGAAATAAAATTATTCAGCATTTTTCAATATTAAAAGCGCTGTATTTATTTATTTATATACAAAATCATTCATTAGGCATTTTGACATTTGGTTTTTACAAAAACTTAAATAAAACTATCTTTACGTGTGTTTTTCTGTTTCACTAGCATAACACATTTAAACACATTTAATCGCTAGGCAGACTTTTCTTCTAAAATATGTTTTCAAAATCATTCCATTTTTTTCACAAAGCAATACATACCTTATGCAATACAAAGAGTTGCATTTTTTTTTCTTTAAAACGCAATTATTGAATTTTTTTAATATTAAAATAGCTATATTTTATATATTTTTTTATAATTCTCACAGACACTTAAATAAAACTATTTTTTATGTGGATTTTTTTATTGCATAAGCTTAACACATTTTACTGCATCGCAGATTTTCCCCATTACTCACAATTCGGTTTTTTTTTTTTTTTTTTTTTTTTTTTTTTTTGCAAGGTTTGTCTTAAATAGAATATTAATTTATTAAATGATGTTTTTTTATTTAAAATGAAAACTAATCGAATGAAAAAAATACTCCACTTAAAACCTAAGTAAATTACTCACAGGGTTTGGGAAAAATTTGATATACATGACACATTTTCTCTCACAGCTACTCATTAAAAGATCGCACTTTTCTCCTCTTTTTTTTCTATTGTCTTAAAAATAAACACCTTAGAGACGTAAAAAAATACATGGAATATATTTATCAATATTGTAATTCATCGCATCACTATTTGAATTATTTACATAAGAATACTTATAAACATGCACTATTTTTCAAATCCTTGAAATAAAATTAATGTACACTTTTTGAATATTAAAAGTGCTGTTTTTTTTAAACTTTTCTAATTCATTATTCATCATTCAAATATAATGCCACTATTTTCACAAAGTATGATGTTCCTTATGTTATAGCAAAAGATGCTCATTTGTTTTCTTCTAACAAGAAAAAAGTACTGGATTCGTGAAAATTTCCGAAATCTGGTTTTTGATGGATTTGCAAGTTAAAGGGGGCAGAGAGTCCGAAAAACATGTTTTGACAAAATTTCTGTCTGTGAAACTGTGAGTCTGTTTGTATGTACGTGACAATACATTTGTGGGCGCTCTATCTCAAGAACTAATGCACGAAATTCCAGAAAACTTCAGATTATATTAAACATTCATATAAACTAGTTCTGTATTACTCTCAATTTCTACAATAGTCATATCTCCTGAGCTAGGGCATGGATTTTCATAAAACTTTATATCTAATTAGTACATAAAGTAACACGTTGTAGTTGTTCTTTAAATAAACAATAAGACACAAGATTTTTTGTTAATACAAGACACGGAATTAGTACAATTAAGGACAGTTTATCTGTTCAACAACTATATTTGTCTTTTAGAATATCATTCAAATGTTGGATTCACTACCCTGAAAGGTTCAACTATAAGTACATTTTGAAAAAAAAAATCATATTTAAATAAAAATTTCATTTATTATTATTTTTTTAATTAATTTTTTAAAGACTTCTATTTTTATTTTAATATTGATATTTTTGCCCAGTTTTTACCCAATTTTTTAATTCTGAAAATGTGCATCGATAAACGTTATTTAGGGCCACCAAACATGTTTGGTATTGTATATGAAATATGAAGTATGTGGGATCAAAAGCTTATTTTCAGGGGCCTCCAAAAGAATTTCATTACATTATGATACGTAAAAAAAAAAGTTTGTGATACATTTTAACAAGATTGTGCTGTGTGAAATGTATTGAAAATTATATACGTTACTCAATGTCACAATAAAGCCCATTGCACAGGGAAACGATAGGGAGAAAACGAATTACGACTTTGAAGAAAAAAACAGGAAGCTATATAAACTTGTTTTAAAGAAATTTTCCCTTCGATATAGAGTGACTATCGCCTTAATATGTAACTTGCCTAAGATGATTTTAATATAATGGGGCTTCAAAGCATTTGTCGTTCATTTATAGAGCTACACAAAAATTTTGAATAGGGGAAACTGGGATACATTGATACAGCTTTTTTCTAAGATTTTTTTATCTGTCCAGAAAGCAGAAATTTCAAATTATTTTTCCACGTGATGTCAGTAAAACTTGTGCAGTGTGTTTTAAAAATGTACAGTTGTTGTTTTATATATTATTTTTACATGAAATTAAAAAAAAAAAAATAATAAAAAATGTCATTTGTATCAACGTGCCCCATCCCAGGGGCTGATTGATACACCTAATGGGCACTTTGATACGTCTGGGAAAAATGGAGATAAAATAATACCAATGATATTTTTCATAGAAAAATAGTTGGCAAACCATTTTATATTTATTTATAGAAATTCAAATCACCCACAATTTATTTGTAAGCAATATAAAAGCAATCAAAATGAAATGTATAATGATCTGATATTCTGGCTGTTCTGGCTGTTCCTTGTCTGATTGTTGGCTGTGGTAACTTTTTCATATCTGATACTTTAACCCAAGCACTATTTTCTTTTTTTAGAAAAGATGAAAAAATTACCATGTTTTCTGTTTATAAATCGGTATATAAACAAAAAATAAAAGATAATTATATTAAAAATTCTGTTTATAATATAATTATATTGTGCTGTTTTGCAGCTTGTTTCTCTTACTTAACATTTCTCATGTCGAAAATACTTTTTTCTCTGGAGAATCCATATAAATTAAAGAATTTCTGGACTGCCGTCTTTTTCTTTTGTTAGTTCGACTAACACTAGATGTTGGGTAAGTTCGAAAGTCTTCTGTTTGCAAAAATACTATAAAATGTTCTAATATAAAGAGATTAGAGCTATTTCACTTCAATAAAAACTAATGTTAGAAATGTTTGGCAAAAAATGGTTGGATTAAGGAGTGTATGGTAAAAAAATGACATAAGGTAATGAAAACATGAATTGAAAAGGATTTTGGTTGTATCAATGTGCCCCGGCATAGACTGTATCAGTGTGTCCCATACTGCTATTTTGAATAAAATGAGCCTCAAATCCAAGTTTTCATACTTTATCTAACAATAAAGAATGAGGAACTGATAAATATTAGCTTGACTTTCCAAAGAGATTATCGTTTTCGGTCGAAAATATTGGAACATTTTTATAATACCATTTCAATTGCACAACTCAAATTTACTTTTGACCTACAAAAACAATAAATCACCCGTCCCAATTTATGAAACAACTGAATCTTTTCAAGATTTTCTGCATGTAGTTGAGTACACTAGCATCACATTTTGGAGCTGTTGTGAAACTTCCTGTAATGATCCTGTGAACATTAGAGGGGGTGTATCAATGTGCCCCATGTATCAATGGGCCCAGTTCCCCCTACTGTTTTTGATTAATTTTGAGTGATTTATTAATAATTTTAATTAATAATAACTAATTTTAATAAAGTGCTTTTAAAAATGCTGATATGTGGTTTTAAATTTAACTAATGTTTTGCATTTTAAATATAAGTTCTGCACCTTATGTACAGGGGTGCAGAAAATAATATGTGTATCATTTTTCTTATAAGCAGAATTTACTGATGGGGGAATTTTTAACTGAGGTCCATATATTTCTTAATTGAGCTATATTTTGGCATGCATGTAGCTAATACATAAAAAATCTATAACGATATATAGATCTCCTCAAAGAATTCATATTACTTACTGATTGTTAGTGGGAACCGTTGAAATTGGGGTTTCAAAGGTGTTATGCGTTTTCTTATTACTAAATTATGAAAACTATTTCAACTTTTATAAACTGTTCAGATTTTATGTTCTAAATATATCGCAAAAAAGTTTCATGATGTATGCTTGACACATGATATTTTCTTTCTTCTAAGGTATTTTTAGAGACATCTGAAACTAGCATATTTTGAGAGATTTATAAAACATTGAAATAAGCAATGTTTCTTTTGCTGCCACCAATTTAAGACCTCTTGTGAGGATTTTCTCACTAGTCACGCAAAAAGACCCAGATGATAGTGTTATGTCTATGAATGCTTAATTTTCAAATATCTCACTCAAATTTTAATATTTTTACATGATTTTGTTTCGCATGGGATAGTAGAGGACGATCAACAACCGGGCTCGTTTCTACTTTTTCGGTTTTGGTTTCAAAGTTTTCTTTAAAAAGTGCTTTATATTTCGGAACCGGACAGAACCGGCTATGAAATTGAAAATCTTATAATGCAAAAATACATAACAGAAATCGAAAAAGTAAAAACAGCCAAGTTGTAGATCGTCCTTAGCTATCCTATCCAAAAAGAAAAAAAATCAGGTGGAAATATTTAAATTCAAGCAACATATTTGAAAATAATTCTTCCATAGACTTAACATTATAATCTGGGTATTTTTAAGTGACTCGGGGGCATGTTAAACAGTATATTAAGATCTATATTAAACTAATCTACAGTGTCTCACATAACTGATGGGACACTTGTGCTTTACAAAAGGAAACTAATCAAATAAATTAAAAAAAACATGTACACATTTTTTGTGGGTGTGTTTCATACTTAAATTTAGTAAAGATTATTACCTAACATACATTTTGTCAAAATATTAAAATATTAATTTAATAAAAATACAAATGTTTAGAACGGAGCAAAAAATAGCTCACATAAGTGATGGGACACCATTATATATGGAACAAAAATCGTCTGAAATAAGCAATAAAAATATTTTTGGGGGTTTTATTTTTACTTAAAAGCAATTGGCAATAATTTATAAAATCGTCTGCAGTATTTCTCTCCAGTTTGTTTTGGAATTTTTGTGTTTTTTAGCTCTGTGTAGCCATGAATACTAAACGAAAAGAAACTTCGCCTGAAATTCGAAAATTAGTTATTAATTTGCATATTGAACGTGGAAAATCTATTAGAAAAACTGCTGAAACAGTTAACTTGAGTCGTTCAACAGTTTTCAATATCATTAAACGATATAAAAAGAATCATATGATACAGGATAAAAGAAGACCTGGCCGACCATCAAAGCTATCCAATGGAATAAAGCGAATTATCGTTCGAAATATTAAAAAAAAAATCCAAGAAATAGTGCTTCAAAAGTTGCTGCTGATTTACAAGCATTTTATGGAATAATTGTTAATCCTGAGACTATTAGAAGGGTAACTCGATCTGCTGGCTATCACGGTAGAGTAGTCAGGAAAAAATTCTTTGTAAGTGAAAAGAATAGAAAACTCAGACTAGCTTTCGCAAAATCCAACATAAATAAGAATTCTGATTACTGGAATAAAGTAATATTTGCTGATGAGAGTAAATTTAATATATTTGGTTCTGACGGTAGAATCTTGGTGTGGAGAAAACCCAGGGAAGAATTTCGCAAACAGAACTTGGTACCAACAGTAAAACATGGTGGAGGAGGACTTATGGTATGGGGGTGTATGTCGTCCGCTAAAGTTGGTAATCTTGTTTTTATTGACAGTATAATAGATCAGTACAAGTATATTTATATTTAAAAGCAAAATTTGAAATCTTCAGCACGAAAATTGAGCCTTCATAACGATTTTAAATTCTACCAGGAAATGACCCCAAGCACATTGCTCTGAACGTTAGACTCTGGCTGCTATATAACTGTCCTGAAATAATAAAAACACCGCCACAATCTCCAGACTTAAATCCCATAGAGAATATTTGGCAAGAATTGGAATCAAGAATTCGCAAACACACCATTTCTTCAAAACAACAACTAAAATCGGTTCTTCAAGAAGAATGGGGTAAAATCACTTCAGAAATCACAAAAAAATAGTCGAATCCATCCCAAAAAGATTAAATAATGTTTAAATTAAAAGGAAATCCAACAAAATATTAAAACCTTTTAAAAAGTAAAATTTTTGGAAAAATATTTGATAGAAAAGTAAGTGTCCCATCACTTATGTGAGCCATTTTTTGTTCCGTTCTGAATAATTGTATTTTTACTAAATTAATATTTTAATATTTTGACAAAATGTGTGTTATGTAATAATTGTTACTAACTTTAAAATGAAACACACCCAAAAAATTTTTGCACATGTTTGTTTATTTATTTTATTACAGTTTCTTTTTATAAAGCACAAGTGTCCCATCACTTTTGTGAGACACTGTATATATAATCTATATTACGTATCACTGTTCTTCGTGTTTGTGATAGTTCGAAAATAAGTTTCTATTTAATATACGAAATCTTGAAATATTATCTTATAAATATTTCACAAAACTTTTTTTGTCTTGTTCTTACATTTCAATAAAATAAAAGCTGTTTGATTTTTTTTTTCATTTTTGTCCCTTAAAAAATATATTATGCTTATAATATAACTAAGGTAAGACGAAAGTTTTATATTTAGGTAATATGTGCGATAAAACATAATACGTTTGTGAATTAAAAGAAAAATAACAATGTGTTTTAATTAAAACTCATTATTTCAAGAAAGGTTAGTTTAAAATCATTACTTTTTGACGTTTTCTGAATTGTAACAACATGCAAAAAATAATGGTGCATAATATTTATTTAGCTAGATACATTTTAAACTACACGTATTCTTTTTATACTACAAACAAAACGCCTAAAATATAATAAACAATAAACAAAAAATATGTTTATTACATTATTTAAAACTACAAGTGTATCACACATTCTTTTTTCTTTATTCATTTTTCACGAAATACATATTTAAAATTTGTGCACGCTATCACTTACTGTTTACGGCAGTTTAAATAATAAACAATAAAGAAGTAGTTTACAATTTAATGATTTTGCAATAAATAACTTTTACTTTTAAGAAATGGGTTTGGAGCAAACAAGTAGGTACAAATTAGGATATAATTTGTTTAACAATTAAATATGGTATTTAACATTTACAATTAAATGAAAATGAATATAGATGTTACTGCTAAATAATAAGTTTAAAAGACAATTTCCTGTTAAAAGAAGCTTGTCTTTTGTAAATTTGTTAATTATGTAATAAAATTATTAATATAAACATTAAAGTTTGAAGTCCAACAAGTGTTCAGAAATGTAAAAACATTGTTGGAGTTTTAAACGAAGTTAATTTAATCTGTGTGTGGCTATGGCTAGTTGGTCCTCCCTCAATTTGAAAAAATCCGCCGGAAGGGGGCGCTGTAATACCAATTTTTGTGTTATTTTCAATATTGTACCACCTAAAAGTGTATAAAGTTATGGATAGAATTGAAATTTTTTTTTTTAATTTATGGCTATGGTTATTTCGTCCTCCCTGAATTTGAAAAAAAAAAAATCCGCCGGAAAGGGGCGCTGTAATAGCGATCTTTGTGCAAATTCAATATTAGACCACCTAAAAATGTATGAAGTTATGCATAGAATTGTCATGCACAATATTGTCATGCATATCGAAATATTTGTAATTAAACATAGCAAAAAATAATATTTTTAATTTTTTATGTTATTTCAGATTTCTTGAATAAAAATGGAGGCCAAACACTCAACCCTGTTATAGGTGTGACACGTAGCATCTCTGTCTTAAAGATAGCAATATTGTATTCAAGGCTCTGCTGCAATTCTTCCAGTGTATGTGAGGATTATTTGACTACAGCTGACCCTTCAATTAGCCCCGTAGTTTAAAATCAAAGGGATAAAGATCAGGCGATTGATGCAAACCAGTAGATTGCTGTGCCTTGTACCTTTGATGATTGTCTTCTCCTCACCGAATACTTCATAATAAAGTTCTCACGGTACTATAGGTTACATGGCTGCCGCAGGCGATTGACTGTGTTTTTAATTCAACCTCGCACCATTTCTCAAATCAAAATAATTTTTTTATAGGACTGATGAATAATAGAGTCTTGTTCAACATAAGAACAATACCCGTCACAAAAACTACTGGGAATGGCAATCATCGATACCTTTGTAGCGCAGTGCTCGATTTTTCCGTGTATTAGTTCTACATGAAGGTTAACAGCAATAACAGTATCGTTTTCAAAGTTCGGCTGCAGTTCTTCCAGTGTGTGAGGATTATTTGACTACAGATGACCTTTCGGTTTGCCCCAGAGATAAAAATCACACGGTTAAAGATCAGGAGATCGAAGTAGACTGCAGTGCCTTCGCTGATTGTCTTCTACTCATCAAACACTTCATGTACTCCTGATAAAGTTGTCAAGGCTGTGTAGGCTGCAGGACTGTTAAAAGGCAATTGTTTTTTTTTAATTCTATCTCGTACCACTTTTTCAGACAAAAATCTTTGACATGAAATTTGAAGCCATTTGAAGAAAGATATACTATTTTTTTTAATAACATTACAAATAGAATGAAAAATAGTCGTGTGTACCCCCATAGTGCTTTTCTTTCATTGAAGTTACCGTTTTCTATACGAGATGCCCTGCTTTTCAATAACAAGAGTCAATTTCGAATCAATATTATAAATATTTTTTGGCCCATATACATTTTTCGCAACCTGCATTAACATATAAATATACATAAACAGATGTAATAAGCTTTCAGAGAAAAATGGCGAAAATGAATTCTTTTTTTCAAGCAAATGTTTTTAATTTTTTTTCCCAATTATATTTTGAAACATTTAACAGCTATTTATGAAAGTGTAACAAACGTACGTAACAAAATTTTTTAAATTTTGAATTTCATGAAAAGTATCTCTGATGAAAGCTCCCTGATTTCCATCAGTTTTGAAAAATAGTTTACATAAAAATACTTATACTGGGCGGCATTTAATAAAACATGAGAAATATATATATTTTTAAATATAGACGTTTGAAATCTTTGTAAAATAAATAGTTAACATTTATTTTTTTCTTTTTTGCAAAAAATAATAATATTTAAACACATTTTAATTTTGTTTTGAATGTCAAACATGCTTCGTTTAAAATAAAAACTATTCCCCAAAGAAAATATATATTAAAAAATAAGTAGAAGACTCACAGAACTTATAAAGCAAAGTGATCTTCTGACTTATTTAAATGAAACATTTTTCCCATAGCACCTAATTAAAAAATTTACTTTTACTTTTTTAATCTTTCTTCTTCAAAGGACTTCAAAGGCCACCAGAGACCTTAAAAAGAAAAAAAAAACACTTATTCTACTACGTTCTATTTAAGTATTTATTATTTTTTTTTATATAAAGAGGTTTATAACTTACATTTACTTTTTTTATATTTCTTTCGGAAAAAAATAATGTTTTTTAAAGAAAACATTTTTTAATTTTCACATGCATTATTCATTTGCTAAATACATCATTTGTAAAATATTTATGCAATGAAACGCTAAAAAACAGATAAGTAAAGCAATTCTTTCATATAATTTTATTTTTTATGGTAAAATAGAAATTGAAGTTGGCATTTTATTTCATATAATTTTACATTGTAACACATAAATTCCACACTTTAAATTCTATACATTTTATGTGATAGACACATTTGTTTTCATCTGATATTCATAAAAAATTCTAATAACTTGTATTTCAAAAAGTATTAGTTGCAAGTCTGTTATAAAAACAAATCATTTTTGTTTTTCATAAAGATATTTTTAATATATATTTCGGAATAAAATGCAACGAAGAATGCTTCAGCTAATCCTATTTATTAAATATAAATTTTATTACAGTTTGTGTACAGATTTGACACAATTTTTGTAGTATCTTTCGCGTTATTTAATCGAGAAAAAGCATTATAAATTCTGTGATTAATTTCCTTTTTTAAATCCAAAGATAATATATTAAAATTTTCTGATTTTAAATAGTTTTTTGAGACTTCCAAAAACTTCTAAGGAGAATAGGCACCTTGTAATTAAGTTTTTGAAAATTATTTTCATAGACTTAAGGGAGTGTGAAGTTCAATAAAGATTTAACTGTTGATGACTAGATACCTCAAAATACAATTGTCAGATATATATATAAGTGGTGTTTAATAACCTCTATATATTTTATATTTAATAACATGTTTTTTATTTTTATTCAGTGAGAAGTATGTGTCTAGAAAATCATAAATTTATAAGGATATAAAGACTGTAAAAATTTTTAATTCAGTTTGAATAAATTTTGATTTGATAAGTGAAATTTAAAATAAAAATGCTACTATACAAATGGTAGGATAACAATAATACAGTTATATTCAGTAGCAATTGAATGAAAACGTTTAAACTACCAAGAACAAATGTAGGAGGGGAAATTATATACATTAATTAAAATTATACTTAGAAGATAGTGTAATAAACCATTTCCTAAGTTCACACTTAAATGTATTTAAACAATAAACACATAGTACGATGCTTTTTTATTTAATTGTAAAAATTACGATGTGTTACGAATAGTGTTAATAAGTACTTCGTTAAAATGTTAAAACTTTCGCTTTCTTTTATCCAATTACTCTAAAAATTAAGAAATATTTTAAATCTAACATAACAAGAACCGGGAATTCCAAGTCGGAAGCTGATTTATCGACCAAGCATACGCTCCCAAATATTTGCATCAAACTGCTCAATCCGAAATCGTTTTTATAGAAATCAATACATTTACCTGTATAAGAGCTTTAAGTTCGCAAATGACTGAAAGTTTGAAAACTGAAAAGCTTCATAAATAAACTAACAGTTTTAAATAAAATAATTTAATATCTGGGTCGTTTATTGAAAAACATTTCAGTGCAAAATTCTTATTAGTAAAACAGGAAAATAGATGATATCAGTATTAAGATTTGAGAATTTTAAACATTCGCAGAACACAGTTGCATCCCTTTTAATAAATCTAGATGTAAGTGGCTCTGCGAACTTGCTTTGTTAACGTATTCAGACTTAAAACATCTTCTTTTAAAGCTTATATTTTACACAACTGAAATTGAATTTCTTGTTGTATCAATATAGATGTTAGATTACTATACTAATGTAAAATAAGCTTTCTTAGGTGTGACCTTTTTGTAATTTCTACAAAATTATCAATATGCGAATATGGAATAACTAGATTTAGTGTTGAAGGTAAATTCTTTTTCGATATTCGCATTGATCAGTTTAACTGAATCTTGGTGATTATTATCGTCAATGTGGCACTAAGGAATTTGTTATAAGAACAATTAGTACTGGAACAACGACTGATTGAAAGCTCTCTGCTTTATTTTTTTTTAACGAAATAGAATCTGTGGTGCGAGATTACACAGCTCTACTTTTTAAAAAAAGAAGCAACATAATTGCGAATTATGGTACAAAATTTTAAATAATAACTTCAATATTTTTGACATTAACAATTAAATTTATGTTAATTATTTTTCTTTGTTTGTTATTAGTGACATTTTTTCTTTCAATTCAGAATTACAACTCATATTCATGTCTCAAATTATAGTGAATAATGTACTTTTTAAAAACTACATGAGACTAAATGCTTCCAATGCATTCGATTTATAATAAACTTTTCCTTTACATTAGAAGCCAATTAAATTTTACAAACATCATTTGATTTGCGTTACACATTCTTAACGGCACAGGAATAGAAAAGAGCGAAGTTTTCACTGAAAAAATCGTAGATATTAGACTTGTAGGAAATTGTAAGCACAGTATTAAGGTAGGTACGAATGTAAATAAAAAACTTGATATAGTTATTTTTACTTTACCTACATATAAAGAAAAAGATATATATATATATATACAGAGGGATTTAATATATTGACAGACATGTGACTATCGTAGTAGTGAGTTTATCAAGTAATTGATGAATCTCCATACATAATATTTAAAGATATTTGATAAAATTGTAGGCACAATTTTAAGGTAGGTACGAATGTAAATAAATAACTTGTTATAGTTATTTTTACTTTACCACATTTTGAAAGAAAAAAATATGTATATACGGATGTAATTCTTCTCAGATGGAATTAAAATGTTTTGTTTTCTTTTTCTTTTTTTTTTAACTAATTCCAAAATAAAATCGTTTAATACACTCTTTATGAGATGTAAAATTATTCACTAAGTAAAGTATCACATTTTCAATCGTTCACATAAAATTCTCCTAAAATCCTTCTGATAAATTATTTCAATGAAATCAAAAGTCAGTATAATGAAACGGAAATTCTGAAAAATTTATCTAAATAGGGAATAAATAACATAGTTTATTTGAAAGTATTATTGAGTTGGCGAACTTCTAATAAGATCAGTGTGATGAAATTAGATGTGTCATTTATGTGCAATTGTGTAATTAAATATGATATTTCTAATAAATATCATATTTATCAATGGTTCGCATAAAATTCACATAAAATCCTTCATTTAAAATTATTTTAACGAAATCGAAAGTCAGTATAATCAAATGAAAATTCTGAAAATTTGTTCTTAATAGAAAATTAATAAACGTTTATGTTTCAACATATTATTGAATTAAAGAACTTCTAATAAAATTAATGTGATGTAATTAAATGTGATATTTTTAATAAATATCACATTTTCAATCGTTTGCATAAAATCCTTGATATAAAATTATTTCAAAGGAATCAAAAGCAATATAATGAAATGGAAATTCTGAAAAATTGATGTAAATAGGGAATCAATAATCGAATTATGTTTAAAAGTATTATTGAATTTAAGAATTTCTAATAAAATTAATGTGAAGTAATAAAATGTGATATTTATGTTTAATTAAATGCGATATTTCAAATAAATATCACATTTTTATTCCTTCACATAAAATTCTTCATTTTAAAAGATTTCAAAGAAATCAAAAGACAATATAATAAAATGGAAATTGTGAAAAATTGATCTAAATAGAGAATCAATAATCGTAGTATGTTTGAGAGTATTATTGGATTTAAGAGTTTCTAATAAAATTCTAGAATGCGATACAATTCTGAATAAATTTTATGAAATTTTATCTGGTAATCTTAATGCTTCTGTAAAATATTTTTATTATTTCTTACTCATCGCAGTTTAAATTCATTAAACTTTTACTTTTACTCTTAAATATTATTTGTTCAGCATATATATGAATGATTTATTTGAAATTTAAATACAAATTGCAATTTTTTCTAGGATATTTCAGTTTATATTAAAAAACTCTAAGATAATTAAATTATTTTAAAGATAACTTTGAATTAGAAAAATAAATTGCCGAAAAACATTGCTTTATTTATAAAACTAAAAATAAAAATAAAATTTGATAAAATGTTTTTTGACAGAGATAAAACTGCATATAAAACATACTTATATGAAATTTAGGTATTCAGATCAACTAATAAGACAATTTTAATGAAATTATGCGTCGATAAAATGAAACAGAAATCCAGAATTGATCACCAAGTTATTTTAGGAAAATATTAATAAAGTTTAAACGTTCCTGATTAAAAATTTTAAATATGATACGATTGCGAACAAAATTCTTGAAAGTTATCAGGAAAACCAAATATTGTCCAAAGAATTTTCCCATTTCTAATTGAATCGAAGGATTATTTTATTGGTTGATTGCTTCTGTAAACTTTGATTTGCTCTTAAATTAAAATTACGCAAACATTTTTATTTTCATACCTTTATTTTTCAAATCCGCAGAACATAGTATTTTAATTCCTCTCAAGGAGATTAATTAAACATTTTTGACTCGCATATTATATTTCCTTAATAGTAGGAAGGCATTTAGTAAATTGATATACAATTTCATATATGTATCATTTATTCGTAATTTAAAATATGAATGAACAGAAAGCTTTCATTAATTAATTTTGAAGTTCATTTGAAAACATTTTTTCCATTTAATTCTCTTTTAATCAAAGTTTTAGCTATATGTAAGTAAATATATATTTAAAATTTGTGCAGGATAACATTTGCTGTTTACGACAGTTTAAAGAATAGGTGATAAAGAAATGTTTACAATCTAATCATTGTGCAATAAAAAACTTTTACTTTTAAGAAATGGGATTAGAACAAACAAGTGTGTACAAATTAGGATACATTTTGTTTTAGAACTAAATATGGTATTTAACATTCACAGTTAAATCAAAATGAATATACCCCAGTAGCCAAAAAAATTGGGCCAATACTGGCGACATCTTGAGCAATATTGGCACACTGGCGCAATACTGGCATGAAATATTGCTCCAATATTGGGGTGTTTACATTTTATCCTTATTTAGCCAATATTTGCCGCCAATATTATGCCAATACTGGGGTTTCATTGAAAATATTGCCAATAAAACGCCAATATTAGTTAAATATTGGGGTTTCATTGGAAATATTTCCAATGTAACAGCAACATTTGTACAGGTATCGGGAATTCACTGGAAATATTTTCAATGAAATGCCAATACATAATCAATATTGGCGTTTTATTAGCAATATTTGTAATAAATGAAATATTGGCGCAACGTTGGACCAATATTGGTTTGCTACTAGGGTAGATGTTACTGCTAAATAGTACGTTTAAAGGACAATTTCCTGTTAAAATAATCTTGTATATTGTGAATTTGTTAATTATATAATAAAATTATTAATGGTAAACATGAAAGTTAGAAATCCAACAAGTGTTCAGAAATGCAAAAACATTGTTGGAGTTTTAAGCGAAGTTAGTTTCATCAAAAAAATCCACTGACTTCTCAGTTGTACAACATATATTGTGATTATTTTTTGATACCAGTAATTCTGAAAAAAAAGTTCAATTTATATACAAAGAGAAATTATATAGGAGTATTATTATTAAAAAAATGGAACAACATAATTACTTTTAAAAATTGTAATAGTGAGAATTTACTGTATCATTTTTATCGTTTAACGAATTTATTCTATATGAGCCATTATTATTTGAATAATCCATCAAGTTCCAAGAACATAACTTACTCTGTGCAGAAATTTTATCCTTAAAAAGTATTCAAAAAGTTCTTTATTAAAAAATAAAAATATTGATATAATTTTTCAAATAGATTAAATTTTATGACACAATTATCAATAGTAAATTCTTCTTAAAATAATACATTACATCAATGTGTTACGCCAAGTGGCACCATCAAATAAATGCCATTCATCGATTTAAAAATTTATTTTTAATTTGATGGAATTTCTTTCATTAGACCAACTGAAAATTGTTTACGAGTAGAGTTTATCTTTTCATTAAAATTTATAACGTAAAATTTTGAAAAAATACTTTTTAAATAAGAAAAGAAAATTATATATTGTTTTTTGCCGTTTAACTATATATTTCACATTTCATTTGTTAGATAAAAAATTTGTAATTAACATGAAAATTTGAATACAAATTTCATTTATTGCATACATTAAAAACTAATGTTTACCATAAACGTCACGAATTGAATTATAAATAGAATTTTTATTATTATGTCACAAAGACAAAATTGAAAGTTTTGGCAATCTACTAAAAACATAAAATCTTCGCTGTTAATTTAGGGGAAAAATTATAATTTATATCCTGCGATTTCGTTTTATTCAAATTTAAATTTGAAATTTTGTCGCTTGTTTAAACATTTTGACCAGAAGTAACATTTTCAATTTTTAAGAATCATAATAATTCATTTCAGAAAACAACATGTAAATACCAGTCGTGTGACATCATTTGAGAGGTCTGCAGCTGCTTATTCATATTACGGATGTCTTTTGTGTCGCCTCCCACTCTGCCCCCCAGGGGGGCTCATTTTTAATTTCTTTACAACACCAGTCGTGTGACACATCATTTGAAAGGTCTGCAACTGCTTATTCATACCATGGGTTATTGGCGAGCGCAGCAAGCAGGGGTAGACAATAATTTGGAATCGCGAAGCGATTACGCGGGGGGTTGGCGAGCATAGCGAGCAGGGGGGCGGGGCCCCCCTAGTAAGATAAAAAAAAAATATATATAACTTTGCTTATTGGCAGTACGTTCATATTATTTTATATTTAGTACACTAACTCTTACAACTCTATCATATTTCCAGTTTGTAAGCATATGTATATTTTGCATAGTAACATTCATCGATACATTTTATGTCATTTCATATATCTATCGTGTTGCACGTATTTGAGAACAAATAATTCATTTCTTTCAAATAGACATACACACTAAATATAGGATATAATTTTATTTCAACATTTTGTTCACGTAACCACATGCAGACTGGATGACATCATTTATTGAAACTAGTGACTTTAGAATACTAATTGCCTTTATAAGCATTTAAAAATAACTGCAGTTAATGTGCAAATAAGTGTTAAGAACATCTATCACTGCATTACACAACGGCTGCCTTCAAAACCGCAACATTGTCGTATGGATGATTATTGGAGTCTCTCTCAATTATGAAACTGTAGATTGTTGCTTTAACTTTTGTTGACAATTTTAAACAATAGAAAAATACATCCGGATAGCAAATTAGGGGGAGAGACAATAGATGCTTAATATGAATAAATAATCACAGAAATATGCATCACATGGAAGATGCCGTCAAATGTTAGGAAAATTCTCAACACAAGATAGAAGAACTGCTCATACAGCGAGATGTTAGTTGAATGTCATCTAAAGCAGCTTTCCTCATGAACGTCTTCTTGCGTATTTCTGCGATTGACCCGACAGCAAAGTCAGCAGATTTTAACACTTGTTACTTCTGGCTGCGGGTTTTCTCAAAAATCTTTATCAAAGACGGAAAAAAGGGGAAAATGACAAAATCAAAGGATAATACCGCGCAAAAGTTGGGTATAGTCCTAAATAATATAACAGAAATATTTTTTCAATTAAATTTTACCTTACAGTGCCCCAGGGTCTGCTCATTTTAGCGAAATTCGTCAAAAATCCCCGTGCAACGCATAAGTTGAACTAAAAATAAAGTTTATAACGAAAATAAAAACATCGTGCCATGGTAAAGTTGGAAATAGTAGGTAGTGATATTTCCGTACGAATTTTTCGAAATCACAAAATATCTTCCAGGACAGAAAAAAAATGCCGTAAGTTTCCTTTTATCTCTTGTACATTTATAATAGAATGCATCATACAAGGAGCAAGAGTGTAGTAAAAAAAAATCATTGAAAAGTACAAAAAATATTAAAATTCAAGAATGGAAAACAAACATTTAAATGTGTTAAAAATAAAAAACAATAAAAAATAAATAAAAATAAAAAATAAAAAACTAAAGTCTAATTATATCAGTTCTTTTCGAAACAAAAATCTCAGTATTTGAATAATTTCTACTTTCTGTTTATTGTTGATCCTCTTGGAGTCTCGTAACATTAAAATAAGTCTTATTCTCAAAATATGACATGATGGTTTTTGATTGTAACTAAGACCTTATGAATCCAATCCTCATATTTGAACCACACATTATTCACAGCGGCTTCATTGACCACTTTTATACACTTTTCTACACTTTGAGTGTGGCATAGAAACACATAAAAAGAAATTATACCATTACTACAGTGCCTATCTTTTAGGCACTGTATCATTACTATCACGTTTGTCAATGTACATTTTAAAAATGACCATATAAAAGATTAGTCAAAAGAGGTTGTTCGTAACTTCTACCTCATCTCACTGAATCAGATGAATTAAATCTGCTGCGTGAAAATCGATTTCAAAAACTTGAAACCGACTGATATCTAAATTACAGGACTAGTATGCATCAAAGGATTCAGGGGATTTAGCGTCTTTATTAATAAAAAATTCATAAAATACTACTCACAATATCTGAAGATAATTATTTTTTCTCTTCAGGCATGTGTTATATTACAAAATGTCTAATAAAAGATGTTTGAAAGTCCTTGAAACGTGCGAAACCTTCACAAGTGTTCGCACTTTACACTTTCAGGATTCTACGAAGTTCTAGCTCGCAGTTGTGTTTTCGATCATCGGTCACCATGACTAGTGGCATAGCTTGAATTGGTGGCACTGAGGGCGGCGATATATGGTAACATCCCCACTTACCAGGGTATCCCCCCGCCGCCCCATCCGTCATATTTTTTCAATCATATTTCTATGTTCTTACAACTAATGAACACACCATTCCTTATTCACAGGGTGCGTAGTCTGGAAGCACCTTGTAAGCACCTTTTACCAGAATTTTTATAATGTAAAATCTGTTTTACTTAACGAAAAAGAACTCCTTTTTCAGATGTAACAACCAGTACTTTAAAGAATTTCTGGTACTAAAATAATTAAAATCCTCTGAGTTTCTCGATGACTACGCACCCTGATTCACCTTTAATCCTCCTGAAAAAAAATTGCATAAGTCAATGTATAATAACATAAGTAAGTCTATATGTAGAAGATAAGTCTTTCTTTTAACGTTTGCCTTCACTCCCATTCATTGGATGGGTTGGTTTTTGTTCTTTGTTGCATATCTTATTTTGAAAAATTTTGGATTCTCAAAGAAAATAAAATTAACTCTGTTGTGTCGTGCGCTAGAAATTTCCTTTTTTTCAGAATGTTAAAAGATCAGAATATGCTCTTTTCCAAAATGTTATAAGATTATATATATATATATATATATATATATATGTATATATATATATATATATATATATATATATATATATATTAGCAAAAAGAGATTGGGTGTCCCCCCTTAGAGGGTGACACCCGAGGCAGACCGTCCCCTTCTTGCTACGCTACTGACCATGACAGTCAACAGGTTTTCCAGAAGAATTAATAAGATATTATGCTGGAATACTGGATCAATTAAAACTTTAACTGCCTGGGACATACAAATGAAAAGGTAAAAAAATTGCAAATACGGATTACACCGTCTTTGATGGATGGCTTGTACTTGATTGCAAATCATACATTTGCGTTTTTAGCCTTGACTACAAACTACAACAATACCTTTAATTTTGATGTTGGATGAGCAGTTTACACATAGAGACTCAAAATTTTGTTGATGGTTGTAACTCATCTTCTGTGTGAAACTCAACCGCAAAATTTATTTGCAAAGTCTTCCAAACATTTTCCCTTCATAATAGATAGGATTATTTCGTTCAGGTAAATCGTCACTAACTATTTCAAGGTGATAATTATTGTCGATAGTCTGTAAAGTAATAATTTAATGGAAATCACATTTGTCCAATATTGTTCCAATGAGCCCACTATAAATACATGATCTAGTGATGCAATCGTCTAGTTGTTAAAACAAAAATCGCAATGGCAGCTAATTTGAATGCAACAATCAAGAGCTATTGTAATAGATTTCGAGAAAGTCAGATTTTAAGGTTGGGAAATTCCAACAGGACCAATAAAAATACCACGGAGAAACATTTCGAACATTTAAGATTTTGTTTTGAAAAGCACGAACTGGTTTAATTGAAATTTTTTAACACTTTTAACACATTTAAATATTTGTTCCAATTTTTGAGCTTTAATTGTTTGTGTACTTTTCACAGATGTTTCTATTGCACTCTTGCTTCTTCTATGATGCATTTTTATTCTATATGTAGAACACATAAAAGGTAATTTACAGAAATTATTTTGCAAAATTTCGAGCTGCCGGAGTACTGTAAGATATTTTGGTACATCGAAATAAAATGTAGAGATATACTACTTACAATACGCATTATTTTTCTTGATATAACATTTCTATTTTACAACTTTATGTTTATTTCAATTTATAAGTTTTACAAGAAATTTTTCATAAATGTTAAAAAATCGGGTGTTTCAGGAGTACCGGAAGATAAAAGTTGATTGCAAAAAGGCGGCGCAGATTTATTACGACGTAACATACACAACTTTACCGTGGTATGACATTTTTCCTTTCCAATATTACTTTTATTTCAATATATAAATTATACAATGAATTTTTGAAGAAATTCGCAAAAATTACTACCCTAATTGATTATTAGTGAAGCTTGATTTCGAAAAAAACCTGTACATTTTTATTATTGTTGACCATGCACAATTTTTGCGTCGTATTACATCTTGATTTTCCGATTTTCAGTTATTTCACTCTGCCCCAATGAGTAACTAATATTATTCGATTCTGCCCGAATGAGTAACTAATAAAGCAAACTTGAGTGAAACATCGTACAGCATATCTATTTCATTCCTACTCATATGTTGCGTTAGGCTGTTAATAACGGGCCGTACGCTTTCAGCATACAGTTGATCAAGAAGATATACACATAGAGCCCACAGGTGTGTAAATAAATAAAATATTTCGATATTTTCTGATTTTCGAGCTGTTATCTTTTTTTATGTCATTAAAATTTCACCTAATGGCAAAATTTCAATCTCTTTTAACAAAAACCGCAATGTGACATATGTTTGAAGTTTCATTCGGACCCGTTTAATAGAACCGGTGCTAAGAGCCTCGAAATACTTTCACTTAAGTTTTACCCTTAAATTTTAATGTATTAGATGATTATGAAGCATTTAAAATTGTTATATCTTCTATTTTTACAATTTTGTTACCTCTCAGGCTATTAAAATCTGATAAATTATGTGTCCACCCGTTCTGTATGTATGTACGTATGTATAAAGGTATGTAACGCGTTAACTTATGATAAAAATATCCGATTTGATTCAAATTTTGACATATGTTTATTGTGGTAAGGCGCTTCCCTAAATAGTTTTTTTTGAGTTCACTGGACAAATATAACGGGGAGGTTGGAGGACAAATACCCCATTCTAATTTAGATAAATGGGTTTTTAATACTTAATTATCACATTTAATTCAAATTTTAGATACAGGATCATTCATTTGAGACGCGTCTATGATTAGTTTTGGGTGTTCCTTTATTAAGTGTAAAGATGTGATGCACTGTTAAAAATAAAGGTGACAAACCGGTGCCATTTGGGACCCGGAGGTGAAAAGGCGGTGCCATTTGGAACCCTAGGGTGTCATAAGAGCTTGAATATGCGGTTGGGGTGACGACAGATCTGTTACTGGATGATGGGAGCTAAATAAGGTGCCATGCACTTCGTAACCACCTCATCGGGTGACTGGCAACTTGCGCATGCGCTATGACGCGCGTCTTTCTGCTTTCCGTGTCGGCAAGTAAAGTTTACGGGTGTGAGCAAATCAAAACATGGCAGTGTGTAAATTGGCGATATTAATTGAAGACTAACCACTGAGCTGCAATGAAACAACAATGAGGACTTAACGATCCGATCTGCTTGACCAGTGAACCGGGCAAAGTCTGATTAAAGGTAAGATTTAACTTTATTTTATTTTATTTTATTTTATTGTTACGTTAATTTATCGTACATCCCTATAAGTAATGTCATAAAAAAACAGTAAATTAGATTTTTTTGTTAGTATGATTGATTGTTAAGTTTATTATGTGAAGCTACAAGCTACACTCTCACCAAAATACCCGCTTGCTAATGTTAAACCTATGAGGTAGTTATTTTACAATTTTTCGTTTACCTGTCAATATTTTTAAATGATTTATCGAGGCCTTAGCTACCGAGGAGCAATTGAATCAAACTGCTCTAGGCACGGGAATCCTAAGGGCGCACAATTAGAAAGAGCGAAATGAAAGAATATTTGTGTAAAAATATTTACGTATTTTTTCATTACAAATCAGTTATTATAGACGAATCTTGTTGAAATCAGAATATTCTATGACTATTTTACCTTGTGTTTAAACTCAACTGTTTAGATTTAACCCCTAACTGCTGTTAGTGGTCTCAGATACCGTGAATTTTTCAAGTTTCACAGTTTAACTTGTAATCTTTAGTTTAACTATAGATACTGGTCAAATATTTTTAGTTTGGAGTCTTATTACTACCTTTAAATACTTTTGAAAAGTTGAATTTGATTTATAATATTCTTGTACATAAAATTTAATACATAAATAGTATTCTGAGAATTAATGTAACATTTTATTCATCTTCAGATTAAATGGTCTGACAGACAGCTCACAGTAGTTATGTAACAATTTTTGTCAGAGCAGTTAAGTTTAAAATATGTTTTTGCGTCTATATACAGTTAAAAGCAATTAATTTTATTCGCGAAGTTTTAATTTTAACCTTTACACGGAATCTCGGACAGCACCTGGCCGGCTTTGCATATATTGTCGGATAGATGCTATCCAAACCCCTCCTGTAAAGGCTAATTCACACCATATTGCAGCCTCGCGTAACTTCTCTAATATTGTTTCAGTATACCTGATTTGTCTTTATTTGAGAGGGGGGGGGTAACTTTTTCATTTAAGACAATTGAATACTTGCAAATCTTAAAGTAATCAAAACTTATTTACAGGGTTTTCATTATTAATATTTTCCTTATTAACCACCATTATTTGCAAAATAATCTTCATAATAAGATTAGATCGAGAGGCGGTAGCACGGACAATCATTTAGTCTCATTTAAGGATAAAAATCACGGATAAAACCTCGATTTGCAAATTAAAACTTTATTAGTCAGCCAAGTCATACCTTGGTGGGAAATGCCTAAAAACCCGAATTTAGCGGTATCTTGGGTTTACCATTATGTTTTCTTACTCCCAATTCTTCATATTCTCATACGTTTGGTTTAATTTTCTTTCAAAAAGGTGAGAAAATGTCAGGGTATTGAATTTAATAAACCTTATGATCTGATTATCGGCTATGCAGATTTACACCCATTTTTTTTCGAAAATATTCTTTCGCATTAAACTTAATTTAGTAGCAGAATTTTATGGTTGAATAAAATAAAATATTTTTTTTTCAATAATAGTAATTTAAGATTGATTAGACCGTAATCAGTCCCCCCCTTTCTCAATCATCAACATCATCCGATATGACAAATTTTTAGTCATGAACATTCAAATTATAAAAGGAAAACAATCTGTATTTATTCCACTGAACTTTCAGAATAGCTTACAAAAATAGTGTGTGTTCAAAAAATATAACAATGAATAAAAACTTATATCGTAATTTTACACAAATGTGAAAATTTTCCACAGGTGATGATGATCTCGTGTTTTAAAGGCGATTTTTGCTCTGTCATTTATAAATCTTAAACATTTTTCTAATGACATAATTTTTAACAATCGTTCATTCCACTCGTTCTGAAACAAGACCAATAAACAGGGTTGGCTTTTTACCGGTAAAAACCTGGGGAGAAGATGGTAAAAACCTAAGGATATACAATAAACTGTTAGCCCTTAAAATGTATTTTAATACTATTGATAGAAATTCTATTTTCATGTAATTTGTGTATTAATATATAATATCTCTATAGGGGAGAATAAGGTGGTGTGGGACTTTTTTTTTTACAAAAGTAAGAATTTATATATATATATATGTATATATATACAAAAAGAAAAAATTCAATTCATAGCATGCAAGGTAAAACACTTTTTAATCCCCCTGAACAATATAGAAACATAAAGTGTAAATACTATTTTATTTTAAAGAGAACGTAAGTTTCAAAATGTGTCTCATACCTCCTCATTAAGAGTTATGGGACAGCAATAATAAAAGAAAAGCTATAAGGCACAAAATAACCTATCGTGTCGGTAATATAAACAATCAAACAAAGGTTGTAAGTTGATAATGTATATGCCACAATATAAAATTCCAGTATCTTCATGACTGGAATGAAAATTCAGGATTCTCTGTCATAGGTGTCATTAAGGCCCCACACTAGACTCAGAATGTAAAGATGATAATGTAAAAGTTTATAGGAGCGTTCTTTTGAAATACCTAACTGAAATTTTAATATTTTTACATGATTCTTTTGAGCAAGACAGCTGAAGATGACCCATAACCGGCCTAGTTTTTATTTTTTTCGATTTTGCTTTTATATATTTTGTATAACGATAGTTTCAATTTCAGAACCGGTTTAAACCAATTTCGTAAGTTAAAGTAATTAAAAAAAATCTGAAACCAAAACTGAAAAAGTAAAAACTACGCCGGTTGCGGATCGCCCTCAGCAATTTTGTGCAAAACAATCACGTAAAAATATTAAAATTTCGGCGAAATATTTGAAAAGAACGCCCCCATAGACTTTGCATTATCATCCGGGTCTTTTTCTGTGCCTAGCGTTGCGCCTTAAATAATCATCAATTTATTTACATTTTGAAGTATAAATGCATATATTATTAATGTTATAATTAATATATTATCTTCTAAGAAATTTGCATGTCAGCAATTCGCATTATTATTAATTAAAAAAAGGAACTGGGCGCGTCCCATTCATCCCTTTTCTGGCATGTCCCATTCCTCGCCACTTCCTTGTTTGTGTTAAACTTCTTGTTCAAACAAAAATGCTGCTTTAGGCTTAGTTTAAATTATGGATAATATACAGTATAATGTTCCATAAATAGGGAAACTATTACATTTATACATAAACAAGCCTTTAATATATTGAGAGCAAATAAATCAAATTTAAATTTGATTTTTGAAATAATTTTTTCTTTCGTACATTTGCAAGTCTATGCATATCAATATTTTTTGTAAATTGAAGAATGGATTACCATTGCTTCATCTTGTATGCGATCGATGAAATGTTTAGAATAATGCACAAAGAGAAAAAGCTACAGTCCCATTCCACCCGACTTTCCCCCATATAGCAAAAGGGGAAATAAAGAATTAGCCAGTTCCCTAAAGTTCCTGATATACACTATATAGCCAGAGATGACCGTCCACTTGCGATTTTAGACATTTTGTTAAATATCTAGAAAAATGTATGAGGAATTATCCTGAAAATCTTAGTGTATAAATATAATACACTACTTGGCCATTGATTATCATCCACTTGCGATTTTAGTCATTTTCCAAGATATCTAGAAAAATACATGAGGAATTATCCTGAAACTCTCAGTGTATAAACAATATAGTACAGGTCATCTATTTCCGTGAAGATTTTTTCCAGAAACTTTATAGGGGACCGCCAACAAATTAAAAAATGTATGAATATCTTTTGGATAACCCTGTCAAAACTAATGCATCAAAAGCGCTCAAACTGTAGATTGTGATTAAGTGGCTTATTGTTATAAACTGTGTTCATTTTTATGTCGATAGCATGTTTACACGTAGAGAAATGAAGGTTTTTATAAAAATACTCCCAAAATTTTCCAAGATTTTTGCTTATAATTTGCAGAGTTCTTAATATAAAATAATATTTTCTGAAAATGTGACAAACAACATTGCACATAATATTAAGCGCTAATATTAAGAACTAATTTTATATTAAGAACTCTGCAAATTATAAGCAAAAATCTTAGAAAAATTGGGAGTATTTTTATAAAAACCTTAATTTCTCTACGAGTATACATGCTATCGACATAAAAATGATTACAGTTTATAACAATAAGCCATTTAATCACAATCTACAGTTTGAGCGCTTCTGCTGCATTAGTTTTGACAGAGTTATCCAAACGATATTCATTATTTTTTAATTTGTTGACGGTCTATTATAAGGTTTCTGGAAAATATCTTCACGGAAATATATGACCTGTACTATTATGTGTATACACTGAGAGTTTCAGGATAATTCCTCATGTATTTTTCTAGATATTTAACGAAATGTCTAAAATCGCAAGTGGACGATAATCAAAGGCCAGGTAGTGTAGTACAAGTCATATAGTATTTCCCTGAAGGTTTTATTCCGAAACTCCAATAGGGGACCGTCAACAAATTAAAAAAGAATGAATACCTTTTGGATATCTTTTGGATAAACCTGTTAAAACTAATGTAGCAAAAGCGCTCAAACTGTAGATTATGATTAAGTGGCTTATTGTAATAAACTGTGTTCATTTTTATGTCGATAGCATGTATACTCGTAGAAAAATTAAGGTTTTCTACGAATCCGAAAAACAGTCTCAAATTTACCCAAGATTTTTGCTTATAATTTGGAGAGTTCTTAATATAAAGTAACATTCTTTTCAGAAAATGTGACAAACAACATTGCACAAAATACCCTGTAATCAGAATTAAAAAATAATAAAAATTGTTCCAATATTGAGTAGGTTTACTAAATAATTTTTCACTGCGCATGCGTCAAAGATATCAAAATTTAATTTGCATATTATGTTAGCCAAATGCATAGAGCAACTTTTGTGAAAGTCTCAAAATCACATCTTGAAAATTTTGAAAATAATCGTCAATAGAATACGTTGAAAATTCGTCATTCCCCAAATGAAGGAAAAACACGAGGGGTTGTATCCATATATTCATTGATTAGTGTCAATATAGGATACATAATAGGGGCGTACTAATAAATTTGAATAAAATTCCTCATTTTTTTAATTATTATTACTGGTATGGAATACCTGTACATGTTAGGGAAATTCGTTGCTAATCTGGAATAGACACTTTGTTGCAAGATATGTTTTGTAAATATGGTTAATAATGTAAATAGTTTGTAACTCTTAATGATAATACAGGAAAAGAATATCTGAATGACAAGTATGAGTTGGTCATGTAATTTTCTCGTGCTGTCCGAAAATAGGCAATAAAGAGGAAAATGCCCAGTTAAACTGATGGCATTGAGCTCGCAGGCTATGCATACAACTGTATATTATACTCTTATTTCAAAGAATAATGCCCTTCCAAAAATAAAAGAAATCAACTGTAAATTATTGGACAGTGGATTAACTGCCATCCCTCTTTATACTTAACCGATGAGCCCCTAAAACTAATCAGGGAAGTGCCTTATCAGAGTGAACCTATTAACAAAATTTGAAGAAAATATGATAATTCTGCATGATTTCTGCATATTTATATAAATTAAGGATGATAGCACTCTCTTCTCCCCCCCCCCTTTCATATTTAACCAATGAACCTCCAATGCTAATCAGTGAAGAACCTTGAACCTACATATAAAATTTGAAGCAAATCTGATATTTATATAAAGAGTTATCACGTTACATACAGAATCTGCGGGCACATTAGCTGTCAGGCTTTGATAGCCTTGTGAGCTATAATTTAAATTTTATTTAAATTTTATTCTTTCTTTTTTTGTTCATCTACCATTTTTGCTGTACTTTGATGATACATTTTAATTGGACTGTCTTGTTGTGTGTTTTCCTTAATGTGTTATTATTATTATTTCAGATAATGAACTTACATTTATAGTACTTACATTACCATGCTTGATACAAGAAAAGTTTCCGACTCTTTATCATGAAGAAAGTGCAGAAATTTCTGTGTTTCAACCTGTTACTGTGCTCCGCAACTCAAGCAACTTGTTAAATTACTCATGCAATGTATTAATTTTATGTAAACAGTTAATTACAAAAACTGATAATTTTATAAGCTTAGTTACTTTGTGGTATGCATTATTTTGGTTGTGTAACATTAACTATAGCAAAAGCCAATTTAAATTTTTATCATTTTTATTTGATACTTATGTCTTCAAAATTTTCTCAGTGTCATTAGTTCCACATAGAGTTACGTCTTTGTTTAATAATATTTAATACATTCTTGGTGTTTATAATAAAAAGATTATTTGATTACTAAAAGGTTGTTTTTTTAATTCAGTGTTTTATTCCTTTCATTATAATTACTCTTTAGATTAAAATTTCAGATGCAATAAGTCAAAACACAAAAACAATTTGGCAGAAAGTGTTTTGATGTGGATACAGGACTAGAAATCAGCAGTCGTTAGTCGTCAAATAAAACTAAATTATAGAAAAATTATTCCTAGTCGTCAAATCTTGATAGCTAGCTTTCTTTAACATTAATTCTTGTTTAGCAAATGCTTTCATTTGTATTTTAGCATACATCCCTCCCCCCCCTCTGCACCATGGCATCAGCACATATCTTAAGAATTTTGAACCTTTCAATAACCTCTAAGTTAACTTCACTTTCACCAATGACTGATAAAACTGGTCCTTGGCTATTACACCCCTGTAAACAAGATTTTCTTTTATTATGAGATATTTCTGAATCTTTATATGTTCCTAAAATAAGAAACTGTATTAAAATCGTTTTAAAATTTTTGTATTCCCTTCCTCAAACAAACAAAAAAAAATATGTGTGATTTGGAAATGTTTTAAATGCCACACCATAATTGGCAACCAAAGATTCATTTATTTGCTAACTTTTTATTTTCTGTGTACTGTTAGTCTCAGATTTTTTAAAAATTAGCTTATCCCTAATTATATCTTAAGCTCATATTTTCTCTCTGTGGACATATTTGCTTGATTATCTGTTTTGTATGCATATTAGCTTTATAAAAAGAATAAGTTTTTCCAGAATCCAAATATTGTAGTTTAATCAGGTTTCATATTTATGGAAAGTCAGTTTTTATTTTTTTTAGTAAGAAAAAGTGTTTAATATATAAAGTTTCCTCCCCACTTCCCTTCAATACATTAAAATTAAATATGCAACGCAATATTATTACTATTAACATGATTGTGAAAAGAAATAAGAAAATATGAAATGCAGATGGCACATCGAAAAAAAATTGTAGGCATTAATTTGACACCTTATATAAAGTTCTTAATTTCTAATCCTGTGTGGATATATGCTATAAAATATGTATTTGCATAAGTTCACTATAAAGGTAAATACTACATATATTGTAAAAATGATTTTTTTTACTCAATTTCATCTGTGATTTTACCACAACTATAAAATGAACTTATTTTCTATAATTCATTTCTTAGCTTGATGGCTAACTTTCTGGAAGAATTTTAAAGAATATGGAGTATTCTTTCTAATTTAAAAGTTACACAGCATTTATTACATATTCTTTTCTAATTTGTGTTTTACATTTTTTTAATTAGATACAGCAGGGTAGCTGAAAAAATATTGGTGCGTTGTTTGACATTAATATTTCACAACTAAAATCTGAGAAACGCTTATTTTAAAATTTTGTAGCATTTCTTCTATTATATGAAAATCTTAAATCCTCCGAAAAGTTCACAACCATCAAAATGATCAGCAACTAATATGTTCAACGAAGTGTTCGCCTCATGGAAGCAAAATAATTTTAATGGAACTTCCAGCAGTATTGGGGCCTTCACATGGAGCAAAAACAACATTGACCTTCAACACCCATCTGCGTGGATATTTAATAACAGGTGTATTGCCTTCAAACAATCAGATCTTAACTTACTTGACTTCTGTAGAAAAGCTAGAAATAGAAACTCCCCAGTTTGTATTGTATGTGATGCGAAATTATCAATGCATAGAATGATTTAAATCAGAATTATCTGCAGCGGACTGTCAATTCTGTGATCTTTCGTTTTCAAACTTGCGTAAAAAATAAATATCAAGCCAGTGAACAATTTGTTAAAATATTGTTATTTCTTTTATTTTTTTATTATTAAATTATGGCATATATTTTATAGGATATAGCATTTTTTTTTGTCCCCATACTTTTCAGTTGCCCTGTATATAAAATAATGAAAATACATGCCAAGCAATATACTATGTGTCAAAAAAGATGGTTACGGATTACTTCTGAAATTATAAGAAAATTATAAAAATATTCATATGAAGATAGATAATTCAATTTGTACTTTCACTTATTTAGGAGTCAAAAAACATCAAATTTTTATAATGTTCCTGCATCTAAAAATGCCCAATCACAAAAATAGTTACTGGCGCTTTCTTAAACATAAATCATGATTTATTTCATTTTACAAGAACTTCAAAACATAAAATTGAAAATCAGGCTTCAAATTGCATGACAAAGTCACAATATTTGACTCTAACTCAGTGATTTTTAGAGGCAGAAAATAGGTGTAGAGGTTGTGTAAATTTTGCGATTTATTCTAACAAAACCTTTTGGGTATGACTAACAATGCAATAGTGATGACTTATGATTGGTGATTTTAAAATGCAAAGACTGTATAAAAGTTAAAATTTTGAATTTTTCTTAAAATACTCTCCATGTAAATGAAAGTACAATTTGAATTCTCTGCCTTTCTATGATTATTTTGTAGTTATCCCTCTCTGAGTTACAAAAATATACTACAATTTTTCTTTGGACACCTGATAATGAGTTTAAAAATATAATATTCCATCAATCTAACAGAAAAAAAAAAGACTCAAAATATTGACTGATCATGATAATTTTCTCTGCAGAATTCAATTTAAAAATGGGTAAACACTTTGTATTTCATGATTCAAACCAATACAATTGCTTGACAAGCAGGGTGGGGGGGAGGGGGGTTGCAACTGTGGGCCATAGATTGTGAGTGCTATTTCCTGTAGGATGCCACAGGCACACTGGATTATGTGTTTCATCCGTTCACCCTCTGGGGCACCTTGGATAAGTGGTACCATTATTCTCCCCTGAGATGCCATTCTTTCACCCCTTAAGGTACCCTGGATGAGGGGTGCCATTACTCTCCCCTCAGATGCGATCTTTTCACCCTCTGGGGCACCCTGGATAAGGGGTGCCATTACTCTCCCCTGAGGCGCCATCTTTTCACCCCCTGGGGCACCCTGGTTAAGGGGTGAGATTATTCTCCCCTGTGGTGCCATCGTTTCACCCTATTGAACACTGTGGATAAGGGGTTCCATTATTCTTCCCTGAGGTGCCGTCCTTTCACTCCCTGAAATACCCTGGATTAGGGGTGCCATCCTTTCACCCTAGTTAAGGGTGCCATTTTAGCTCCTCTAGGGGTGTCACCAGTGAGACAAGCCTTTCACCCCTAAAAGGTGCAATGTGTCACCATTAGTTTTAACAGTGTGGGAACAGGAATAACCCCTAAATTTAAGTAAATGGGTTTTTTCACACTGAGTTTACTGATAAACTTCAAATTTTAGATAAAGGTTTATTCTGATAAGGATATTCTTTGATTTGTTTTTGGGATTCACCGGTTAAGTATAAAGGGGGATCAGGGGGTTACACTTCTTAATAAAGGTAAATGGATTTTTCATGCAGACTTAAGAGATTTGATTCAATTTTTGGCTATAAGCTCATATTAACAAGACGCTTTTCTGATTAGTTTTGGGGTTCTTTTGTTATGTATAAATTGGAGAATGGGCGATTACCCCATGCCCTTAAATTAGATAAATGGGTTTTTTATGCAGAGCTACCATATTTGCTTTAAATTTCGGATATATGTTCTTTCTGGAAAAGGCAAATTGATGAATAGTTTTGGGGGTCTAATTGTTAAGTATAAAGGGGAAAACAAGGGATAACCCCCTCTTAAATTAAAAAAAATGGGATGTTGTGCTGAATTAACCGATTCGCTTCGTATTTTGAATATAGCTTCATTATGAAAAGACATATCCCTTATTAATTTTGGAGATTCGATCATTAAGTATAAAGGATTGAAATGAGAAGCTAATCCCCCCTCTTCGAGAGGCATTATTCCTTGAAATATAAGGTTGTATCATATAATTCGTGTGAATAGCCATTGATATCAGTATAACTGGGCAATATTATTTATATTTTAGATAAGGTTTTCTTGAAAAATGCTTCTTCTATGCATATCGATTCAGTTAACAATACTAATAATAATAAGAAGAAGAAGATAAATGGGTTTTTATGCAGAGCTACCATATTTGGTTTAAATTTCGGATATATGTTCTTTCTGGAAAAGGCAAATTGATGAATAGTTTTGGGGGTCTAATTGTTAAGTATAAAGGGGAAAACAAGGGATAACCCCCTCTTAAATTAAAAAAAAATGGGATGTTCTGCTGAATTAACCGATTCGCTTCGTATTTTGAATATAGCTTCATTATGAAAAGACATATCCCTTATTAATTTTGGAGATTCGATCATTAAGTATAAAAAATTGAAATAAGAAGCTAATCCCCCCTCTTCGAGAGGCATTATTCCTTGAAATATAAGGTTGTATCATATAATTCGTGTGAATAGCCATTGATATCAGTATAACTGGGCAATATTATTTATATTTTAGATAAGGTTTTCTTGAAAAATGCTTCTTCTATGCATATCGATTCAGTTAACAATACTAATAATAATAAGAAGAAGAAGGAGAAGAAGAAGAAGAAAGTTGGTGTAAGAAAGTATATGAATACGCTTTTATAATTTCTCTTTAAAATACTGTCATTATCGAAAATAAATTATCGTATTCAAAACTATTGTAATACGTAACATATACGTAGCGAAAGAGATAGAGATTGGGAAATTAATTTAATTACAGAAGATTCGAAATTTACATATTTTTACTAATGATTTTTTGTAACATTTGTTACAATAAAAGAAAGATCTGTGCAATTCCATTTTATTTTCATTTTAAAAAATATATGTATTTCAATATCACATTAAAAGGCTATTTACACTGTTTACAAAATGCAATACAAATCTAGTTTAAAAAGCGACTTTAAAAAATCAGTGTTAATATTTAGATTGATTTTTTTTAGATGTATTGGTTTTGATGGAAGATTTTATCTCATGAAAAGTGAAACTGATGATATAAACTATCACCACATGAATATTGATTTTCTTAGTTCCAATACAAAAGCTTTTTAAAATTTTTATTAAAAATTGGACATTTTAAAAATATATTGGAGATGATAAAATGATATTTGATACAGGAAAGAAAATTGTTTCGTGGTATAAAAACGAATTAATTTTGCTATCGAAAAGATAATACAGTTATCATATTTTCTTTACTGAAGATTTATTTTATAACAAGGAATTCTTGTGAATTAAATTAAAATTTTTAGAGGTACCTTTAAATTTTCACTAATGATTTTTATATAATTGTTTCCGACAAACATCATTTCTGTATAAGTTGTTATTAAAAATTTCTTGCAATTTAAAAAATAAATTAAAATGTATTTCTAAGTATAAAATTAAGAAATCATTACTAACATTAATATGAAAAATGGCGATTTGTGAAAAGTACATAATTTTCGTTACTTGAATACTGTTTAATTCAAACTTTAATATGCATTGTTAAATGATCCAAATTATCTAAATATCCTAAAACAAGATTTTTTTGGCGAGTGCTTCTTTGAGAGATATTCCTGATCATTGTTGCCTTCACCTTCTAAACTTCGTAATTGTTAACACATTCTGAATACACGAATTGAATATTACTTGACTCATTTCCAACAATGTAAGACATTCAGTAGGGATTTTGAAAGTCGTTGATGCAATATAAAAAAATTTCTCGCAATCGTAACACGTTAGTGGAAGGAATTATGATAATTGGAGTCCCTCTTAAATACGCCAGATATGTAATAGACCATTCGGTTAATATCTGGATAGAAGGGGGACCAATAATTTTAGGATGACACTGTCACAAATGTTTTTGCAATCCATTTTTCGCATATATGGATCGTATGGGATAGAGCAGTGTTGAAAAACATACGGCTTCCAAAATGTTAAAAAAAGCAATTTAGTGCTTAAACAACTCAATATAAGGAAAGCTGTTCACTGTGACATCGATGTAGTGGCATAGGATTTGCCCTGTTATCAGGATTCCCCCCCCCTCAGAATGATTAATGAGGTAAGAAATTTTCTGCGAATGTTTGTTATAACATCTTCAGTGATTTGACGCAATCACATTTCACCTATAATGTGTATTTTCGAAATACCCGACAAACAATGTATATTTCAGCAAAATTAAACTATGTAATGATCTATGATACATTGACCGGATAAAAGTTTAGAACTTGAGATACAAAATAAAAGAATAGTTAAATTATTAAAGAACTGAAAAAATATATCATACAACTTGGAAGAACATGCAGTCTAAGAGCTTTATTGAAACGAAAATGCTATTTATTGATGAGATAGGTAAAATATTATAGTGTACCTTGGTCATAATGCATCCCGAGAGGTTCATTTTAATCTAAAATTTCAAAATATAAAAAATAAATAACTGATACATGCTTAGATTATCATCGACTTTTCTCTGGAGCTTTCTATTTAAAAAAATTTTTATTTTGAATATTAAATACGTCACTTATAATCTAAGTGGAAAACGAAAATATTGAAATTTTTTCATGCTAGAAATCGAACCTGGATCCTTGGAATCATGCTCTAATGCTCTGCTATTTGAGTTACGAGGACCACCCCCGAATCTCTCGGTCACATATTTTGGAATACAGTAACACATACGGTAGTGAGATATACTAAGCTGAGTGTCGGCTTTCGACAGCGTTATTCAAAATATCCATGTTTCACTTCCGGATTGTTCATTTTCTTTCCTCTGTTAGTTTTACGATCAGTTAATAATGTGATATTTCACTGTGGTTATTTGATATTCAATAATTTCATGCGCAATTTCACGGCTGAGAATAAATTATAAAAATAATTAAAATTGCACATACAACATTTCCAATTAAACATTTAGTACATTACAACTTATCCTTTTAAATATTGAATTTTTTCATATAAAATATTTATAAAATGCTTATCATTATGGTCTTAATACAAAATTCGACATTATTGTAAAGAAAATTTAAACAATCTCCCAAATTTTATAAAAGATATAAAATATAAAATTATCATAGAATCGCCCATATGTCTTTTTTTAGATTGGTTTATTAGTTCCTCTAAACTCGTTTTTCCCACTCGATAGACTTAGATCACTAGATAGATTGAGAAAAAAATTTCTTCATGTGAGAAATTGAATATCTTCATTCATAGTGTCTGAATCCGAATTTAAAATTCCGAACATTTCTGAAAAGTAATTTTGCTTGTAAAATAAAGAGGATTCTTGAACATTAAATAGATGCTAAAATAACTACTGGAATTATTAATACAGCAAATTCAATTAAAGTGATGACTTCCTACAACGCACTCAATACTGTCCACGATGAATCTCAGACCCATATTGCTTTCAAGAGCTATGCAGATGCTTTTAAAAAGATGTTTGAATTTGATCGTATTAAATCCTTAATTTATTTAAAACGTATAAGACAAATTTGGGCAATTGAGAAAAAATACAGTTATTTTTTTAATGAATACAAATGTTTTGTTTTGCAAAAAATCATTATTCATTGTAAAAGATACCAAATAATAAACATATGGGTAAGTATACAATATGTATGAAACATAAATAATTCATATTACTTAAGAAAGTAAAATATATATATTAACAGGAAAAAACTTATGTATTATGTATTTATCGTACAGGTGTCACGATGGTTTCAACAATAGTGTGGATAATATTATAGGCATTTACACTTATATATTTTTTTAATTCTCTATTACAGCTGCATAGAGTAAATCACCAGGGATCCAACCCATGCTCAATGATGAAATAAAACACTACTTGTATATGGGTAAAAATAAACATTAATTAAAAATCTATGTTTTTCTTTTCTTTTCTACAAATAATATTTTCTTGTTGCCCACTAACAACAGAAAATCTGTTTCATATATCAAATATAACACTCAAAGTACCGTTTTTGCATTTATTAAAACGATACTTTTGTATAAGCCTCATGTTAAGAGGTTAATAGTCCGATTAAAACTGATAAGATTTAATTATTCACATCAGTCTTTTCTTATTCTTATTACACCTACACTGTAAAAAAAAATTCAAGAGGTTACTAAATTTTTTTTTGTAAATTTGTATTCCACACCATTTTTTAGTAACCATTACAAACTTTTTTTTTTTTTTTTGCAAGTGAAACAAACATTTTTTTTTATTTTTATTTATTTATTTATTTATTTATTTTTTGTAAACTGAACAAAAGAATTTTTTGCATAACTAACTTAAACTTTTTAATATGAGCCACCAAGCAAATTTTAGTAATAACTTCAAAATTATTTTTAGTAACCGTTACGTGTGCCGGAAGGGCAGGAGCTTCCTTAGAGCTGCATCCAGTGGTGTAAAAAGACAGACTTCTGAAACGGAAGATTTTCGGCGAAGCCGCAATAGATGGCAGCACCAAACATTGCTATCTGCTCTATTCTGACATGTTTCTAAAGGGGAGGAAAATCCCAGGGATCATTACCCATTGTAACTGCTACAGCAGGATTTTCATATTCCCGAGTACTTACATTGCATACATTCGGTGCATATTTGATGGCGTCCAGCATCGAACCCGACTACTTTGAGCCTGGAGTTCAGTGCTATGACCACTAGGCTATCACGGCCACACCAAGTGAGTTTTAGTAATAGCTTTTAAAAATGTAAAACTATTAACTCTATTCATTGCTAGCTTTTTTCTAGTAATTCTTACAGATTCCTTCTAATCGAGTAAGATTACTAAATTTTTTTTAGTAGATCGACCCCTTTTTTTACAGTGTACGTTTAAGTGCATAGCTCAAAATAACTGTTATAAATTTGTGAATTATACATTTTATTCTACTTTTTATGTACAGTTATATTTGAAGTTTTAATTTCTTTATCGAAGGCAATAATAATAACTGAATTTTGATATTGTTTTAAGTGAAAACATATCAATCATATTAGTTTAAGTGAAAATATATTAACATATTTTCTGCAATCGTGCTGCACGCGCTATCGGAAATTTACAAAAACGCCTGTTTGATCTCACATTCATAGACATAACAACTCAATGCACAATTCTCAATCAAATGGCATTTAAAAGTAAATTTTTACCTAGACAATGGTGCAAAATTAAAAAAAAATGCGATGTTTAGAAATTAATAGATTTGCGAAACTTACAAAATGCTTTTTTTCAGTACGTTGCCACAATCGATATGACGTCAGCGCTGCTGTAATCATGAATATATATTTCTGTATAACAATGATATACACTGTAAAAAAAATTCAAGAGGTTACTAAAGATTTTTTAGTAAATTTGTATTCCACAGAATTTTCTAGTAGCCATTACAAACTTTTTTTTTCCAAGTGAAACAAACATTTTTATTTGTAAACAAAACAAAAGAATTTTTTGTTTAACTAAATTAAAACTTTTTAGTATGAGCCACCAAGCAAATTTTAGTAATAGCTCCAAAATTATTTTTAGTAACCATTACGTGTATCCCTTTATTTAACGAGTACTTACATTGTATACATTCGGTGCATATTTGGTGGCGTCCAGCATCGAACCCGGGTACTTTCAGCCTGGAATTCGGTGCTATAACCACTAGGCTATCACGGCCGCACCAAGTGAGTTTTAGTAACAGATATTAAAAATGGAAAACTATTAACTCTACTCGTTGCTAGGTTTTTTCTAGTAATTCTTACAGATTCCTTGTAACCGAGTAAGATTACAAAAAAAATTTTAGTAATTACAAGGATCACTAAAATTTTTTTTAGTAGATCGACCCTTATTTTTACAGTGTACGTTTAAATGCATAGCTCAAAATAACTGTTATAAATTTGTGAATTATACATGTTATTCTGCTTTTTCTGTATAGTTATATTTTTTTAGTGTAGATGCCATGTTAAAGTCATGGTATATATATACGGTAAGACATTGTATAAGTATTTGCATACAATTATCTAATACTAATATTTTCTTTTATATAAATTAGGTTTATTTTATCAAAATACATTTTATACATAAAATGAGCAAAAAAAGTTCTTGCATACCAGGTAAATTTGTTGCAGCATATGTATAAATAAATAAAAAAGCAACTAAGAATTAAAAATACCAGCACTTTTACAAAACAAATAAGCATAGTTAATATCTGACTTAATAATTATATTTAAAATATGAAAACACAAAAAGTGCATTTGTACAGCAAAAAAAAAAAAAAAAAAAAACATTTACACATTAAAAATAAAAATAGAACTAGTGGAATTATTTATAAATGAAAAACAGTGCTAATATTTAATATGCATGCCCTTTGCTTCAATTAGAGCTTGTAATATTCTGGGCGTTGATTCTATTAATTTGTGACACGTTCCACTGCTGATTTGTTGCCATTCTTCTCTAATAGCATGCTTAAGTTCTGAGTTGTTAGAAATTTTCTTTTTCCTTATTTTCACATCCAAAATATGCCATAAATTTTCAATCGGACTGATGTCTGCTGATTGAGGTGGCCTTTGAATTGATTTTTTACATTATAAAGCAACTATAGGATAGGATCGTAATATATGCAGTGTGTTTCGGATTGTTATCCTGTTGGAAATAATATGAATTAGGAATTCCTAATTTCAGAGCATTATTAGATAAATGATCTTGCAATATATTGATACATTGTTTAGCATTCATATTGCCTTCAATAAAGGTCATTTCGCCAACCCCGTTAAATGACATGCATCCCCAAATCATTACATGACCACCGCCAGGTTTTAAATTTTTAATTTCAAGAGAAGCATTTGGTTTTCGCCATACAGTTTTTTCATCATCTGAGCCAAAAATATTAAACTTGCTTTCATCGGAAAAAAATAACAGTTTTCCAAAACTCTAGTGGTTTGCTGACATAAGCTTGTGCAAATTCAAGTTTTTTCACCCTATTTCTTTCACTAATAAATTGTTTTTTCGAGGGGCTCTTCCTCGAATATTTACATCATGAAAAATATTTCTGATTGATTGTGGTCTATTGTTCCCGACGTTGAAGCGGCATCAACAGCCAATTCTCGAACACTTAGAAAAGGGTTTTTTGAAGATTCTTTTATGATGGCTCTCCTTTGCCTGGTATTTAGCCATCTTGGAAGCCCAGTTCGCGGTTTATTTATTTTCGAAGCAGTTTCTTATCTTCTAAATTACATAATGAACAATAGAAATGTTTAGATTTAATTTTTTACCTATTCCTCGGTAACTTAATCCCAAATTTTTAAGAAATATAATCTTCTCACGGGTAGCAATAAACAGTTCTCACGTTTTCGGAGCATTAGAACAAAAACTCCACAGAATCCCTGTTTTAGTTAATATATTACATGACTTTAAAGAGTGGGTCTGATATGCTAATGTATAATATACTGCGGGACTGATATGCTAAACATTTGCATAATGTTCACATTTAATGCCTTTTTAACAATCAATGCTTCGTGTCCAAGTACTTTTAGGTATGAGAAAATAGTTTTTTATTTTTTTAAATGTGTAATATTATTGTTAATGGAAAATAAGTAGTTATTTTTATTTTCATTTTATTTAAATAAATGAATAATTAAGAGAATAGTATCAAATTTGCTTTCTGTGGTTATTTATGCAAAAAATCGTCTGCGTGCAAATACTTTTTTTGCTCACTGTATATAATATTATAATTATATGTATATATATGTATAATAATTATATACATATACAGTAAAACCTCCATTAACGGTCACCTCTAACAACCGGCCATTTTTTCAAAGAACGTCTTATGATGAAATCCTCGTAAATGTTCGAGATATTCAATATTTTGCTCTAAATAAGAACGACGAAGATTTGTACAATAAAACCACAGATATTATCGAATTGATTGAAAAGAATTTAAGTTCGAAATGTAAAAAACAAATGAGACTAACAGATTTCTTTAATGTGAGAAGTAATATAAAATTTACACATTTTTTTGAAATATTTTATTGAATTAAATAGTTTTGTTGGATTTTTCTAATAAGTTGAAGCAAAACCTCCATATACCTGTCACCTCCAAGAAGCCGTCACTTTTACAAAGTCCCATCGCTGGCCGCTCTTCGGAGGTTTTTCTGTATATACATAATTTGTTTTTGAAAAAGTTGCCGTTAGAGCAAACGAAATATGTTAAATTAAAAGGTATTTTTGCCATTTTTATTTTAATGTATCACTTTTTATTTGTAGCATAATATAAATACTATTTTGATATTTTAAAATGTTGATTCATATTATATATGCTACCGGCCAAACCCGATTTTAGGCCAAAGTAGATTGGCTTAGGCAAGTAGCTTATCCTAACGCCCATTTGATAAACTACTTTTTCCTAGGCCAAATAGGTTTATCCAAAAGCCCATAGGACAAAATAGTTTTTCTTAGGCAAGACTAGTTTGGCCTAACGCTTATTGGATAAACCGGTTTAGCCTGCTATTCATTGGTATGAATTAGTTTATGCTAGGACGATCTAGTTTATCCTAGGCCAATTCAATTTGGCGTAATTTTATTAGATCTAATGACTGTCTCGGCGTAAGATTCTAGATTATCGTAGGCTAATTTGGTTTATTCTAGGCCAATCTTTTTTTACGTGTTATTAGTTTACGGGCGTCAAAGCTTGAGGCTTAATGGGATCGCAGGTTCTGTATGTATGATTGTATGTATGTATGTACGTACGCATCTGTGTACGTGTGTACGTACGTATGTACAAAACGCGATAACTCTTGATAGAAATATCGGATTCGCTTCAAATTTTGAATGCAGTTTTTTCTTTTTTCTGGATTGCAGTTTGTTTTGGAAGCGCTTATCTGATTAGTTTTCGGAGAATAAGGAGGGAGGGGGTAAACAGAAGACTAATCTCCCCCACCCTCCCCTATTAATTTTTGATAAATGGGTTTTCCTCGCAGAAATATCAAATTTAATTCAATTTTCAATGTGTTCAATCATTCTGTGAAGGCGTTTTCGTGATCACTTGTGGGTTTGTTTAAGTATAAAGGATATGGCAATGGTGGTGAACCCCCACAATCTAGAAAAACGGATGTTTAACGCAGAATTTACGAATTTGCTTCAAATTTCGGATAAAAGTTCTGTCTGATGAGGCGAATCTCTTTGTAGTTTTGGGGGTTTAATGGTTAAGTATAAAGGGAAGATTGAAAAATTACCCCCTTACCTATGAAAAACTAGTTTATTCTATGGACGTTTAGATAGACACATTTGGCTTAAGAGAAACTAGATTATGTACTATTTACTATACTAGTTATACTAGTATAGGAAGATTTTTTTAATAGCTATATTTTTCCTTAAATATAAGGATTAAATTGTATACTTTATACATAATTATTAATTTATAAAATTAAATAAATACTTATTAATTAAAAAAAATCTGCGTCTTTCTCATATTTACATTAATCATGTTCTTATATATATATATATATATATATATATATATATATATTATACGGTCGGTCTTAAATAGCATTACAAGTTCTCTTGAATATTATTTTATTAAGTTAAATTTATTTTATTTAAAATGAAAACTAATTACAAGAAAAAAACATGGTACTTAAAAACTAAGTAAATTACTCACAGGATTTTGACAAAAAACTTGATATAAATGAAACATGTTCTCCCTCAGCACCTCTATAGAAGAATGTACTTTTATCCTCCATTTTTTATTGTCATGAAAAACACCTTAGCGACGTGAAAAAAATACATGAAATATGTTTATCGATCTCGTACTTCACTGCATCAGTATTTAAATTATTTACACAAGAAGAGTTATAATCATGCACTTTTTACAAATCTTTGACATAAAATTATTGAAAATTTTTTAATATTAAAAGCGTTCTATTTTTTTAACTCTTCTAATATATTATTCATTAGACATTTTGATATTTGGTTTTCACAAAATTTAAATAAAGCTATCTTTACGTGTTGTTTTTCTGTTGCACAAGCACAACACATTTAATCAGTTGGCGGACTTTCCTTCCAATATATATTTTCAAAATCATACTACTATTTTCACGAAGCAATACATACCTTATGTTACAGAAAAAGATGCATTTTTAACATTTTCCAACAAAGTTGAAAAGTGTTTATGCATTCAGTTTGTCTGTCCGTCTGTCCGACTGTCCGCGCTCTAAATCGAGTTAAATATTCTCGGATTGCTATGAAATTTTTATATGTTATTGATGTTTACTCTAGCACAAAACCTATTAAAAATGAAGTTTCTACTATGATTAGTTTATTTACAGGGATAGTCAAAAGTTTTCCGATAAATTACGGCTAATGGAAAAATGTCGTTTAAATGAATTTTAAATGTGTTACCTGTCAAAATTATACAAATTTAGATGGATTCGCAAAGTGCACTAAAATACGCATTTTGTATAATATGCAGTCAAAATAATAGATATTATTCATTTACAGGGCCACTCAAAAGAATTCCTTTACACAATAATAAAGGGGGCAATTGTTTGCAACATATTTTAATAATATTAAACGATTTCAAGTATCATAAAATTGATATACGCCGCTGAGACTTAATATTTAACGCATAATATGAAGTGCATAGCATTTACAGACCCACACAAAATATTTCAAATCTTATATTCTTATCCGAAATACTGTATATTATCGATCATAGCTGATGGATGTTTGTAATGCATTTTCAATTATGATACGCCTTTTAAGTTTTACTAAATATCTTCAAATTATATGGTGTATATAAATGATATAGTTGATGAACAAGACTAAACAAAAGAGCTTGTAAAGTTTACTAGATATGAGAGTAATTAATTTAAAGTTGGTTTTTAAATAAGATATGCATTTTAAAGTTGAACTGCTTTCAGTTTACTATGAAATAATTGTAGAATATAGATAAAATGATATACAGGGTCGCGCAAAGAATTAGCTACATGGTCACCCATAGATATTTTCTGGAAATGTGATTTAAATAGTTTTAAGAATTTGTTTGTTTCTACTAAATTTTAACAAAATACTGGCGTGTAATTAACTGTACGTTGTAATAAACGTACTAGGTAAATTACAGCATTTTCCATCTATTAGAATAAAGTGCTGAAAGTGAAATTTCAACCAGTTTGGCATTTTTCCGCTAAAGTAAATTCCCCATTATATAATATATATCAACCGACGGATCTGAGTTGTTTTGAAGGGCTGTTCAAAAAACTAGGAATACATGTTTGGCTATGGACAGTAGCATCTTATTTCCCTAAATAATAAAATAAAGATTTCAGGTAGTATTGGAAAGTGTTTTATAATCAATGCTTAACGCATGATTTCTCTTACTTGTTTTAATATTTATAATATTAAACAATTAAATAAAATTATTGAAATTTTTTTAAACATTAAAATAGCTGTATTTTATATATTTTTAATTTTAAATATAAATTACTTATTGGTATTACTTATTACAGTAACTTAAATAAAACGATTTTTTGGTGGATTTTTTTATTCCATAAGAGAATGACACATTCAACTGCATCGCTAATTTCTCACATTAACCATATTTCTTATATTTTTTCCATGGTCAGTCTTAAATTGAATTTACAAATTCTCATGAATATTTTTTTTGTTAAATGATTTTTTTATTTAAAATGAAAACTAATCAACTGAAAAAATACTATACTTAAAACGAAATAAATTACTCACAGGGTTTTGGCAACAAATTTGATATACATAAAACATTTTCTCTCACAGCTACACATTAATAGAACGTACTTTTCTCCTCTTTTATTTCTATTGTCTTAAACACCTTAGAGACGTAAAAAAATACATGGAATATATTTATCAGTATTGTAATTCATCTCATCACTATTTGAATTATTTACATAAGAAGACCTATAAAGATGCACTATTTTTCAAATCCTTGAAATAAAATTAATGTGCACTTTTTGGATATTAACAGTGCTGTTTTTTTCAAATATAATACCACTATTTTTACAGAGTAATATGTACCTTATGTTATAACAAAAGATAAATTTTTGCTTTCTTCTAACAAAAAAAAGTGTTGGATTCGTAATTATTTTTTAAATCCGGTTTTTGACGGATTTATTCGTTTAAGAGAGCACAAAATTCGAAAAAGATGCTTTTCCAAAATGTCTGCCTGTGAGTTTCTATGTATGTGACAAAACATTTGTGGGCGCTCTATCTCAAGAACTAATGCAAGGAATTATACAAAACTTTATATTCTGTTAAATATTGATATAAACTAGTTCCGTATTATTCGCAATTTCTTCAATAGCTATACCTCAAGAATTAGTGCATGGATTTTCATAAAACTTTATGATTAATTAGTACATAATGTAACATGTTGTAGTTGCTCTTTAATCCTTTGGTGGTGAGCGACACGTATACGTGCCGCAAAAAGGCTTAAGAATCCTTGTTTATCCCCACCAGTAGAATTTTACTGTAAAATTTGCCTTATTGAATCGGAGCATTTTCTTGATTTAATGAGACACAAATTTCTTTTTTAAAAAATCGGTGACAAATTAATATAGATATCGTAAAAGGCTCTCGTCGCGAAGGGGTTAAATAAACAAAAAAAAAAAAAAAAAAACAAAAACAAAAAAAAAAAAAAACAAAAAAAAAATTGGGACGCGTTTTTTTTTTTTTTTTTTTTTTTTTTTTTTTATGCAAGACGCGGAATTAGTACAGTTTAAGGACAGTTTATCTGCTCAACAATTATGTTTATCTTTTAGAATATGATTCAAATGTTGAATTCACTACCCTGAATAGTTTAAGCAAAAGTACATTTTGAAAAAAAAATCATACTTAATTTTTTTTATTATTCTTTTGAAATTAATTTTTTAATACCTTCTGTTTTTTTAAATATTGATATTTTTGCCCAATTTTTTTATTCTGAAAATGATTATCGATAAACGTTATTCAGGGTATTGTTTGGTATCGTATATAAAGTATGTAGGATTAAAAAGCTTATTCTCAGGGACCCCCAAAAGAATTTCATTACATTATGATACGCAAAAAAAAGTTTCTGGGACATTTTACTAAGATTACACTGCGTGAAATGCATTGAAAATTATATACGTCATTGAATGTCACTATAACGCACATTACACACGGAAACGTTAGGAAGAAAATGAATTACGACTTAGGAAAAAAAAACAGAAAGCTCTATCAAGCCTATTAGGTAGCTTTCATTACAAAAAGTAAAAAGCTACCTATTGCAGCCGTCCGGAGGAAAGCACTTCCCGAAAATTTTGGTATATTTTCACCGATCATGACCCCCAGACCCCAAAACCACCCTCCGTCCAAATGTTGACATATATATATATATATATATATATGATTTTTGTCATGCGATAACTAACGTATTTATGAACCGATTTGAATGAAACTTGGTATGCACATAGTACATACAAATGTCTCGACCGAGTTCGTTGGCCCGCATCATCCGCCATTTTGTTTCAAAATGGCGGCCAATTTAAATTAAAAAAAATTAAATTTAAAATTCAGTGTGAAAAAATTAAAAGTTCAAAAATATTTTTCTTTTAAGTGTTAGAACTTAAAATAACAATTCCAGAACACTTTTTATTTTGTCTGTATCTTAAAAAATGATTGAGTTATAGCACTTTGAATTTTTCTTATGGCTGACATTTTGAAACGATCTGATTTTTGTCACGTGATAACACGCGTATTTATGAACGGACTTGAATGAAACTTGGTATGTACATAGTACATACAAATGTCTCAACCGAGTTTTTTGGCCAGCATCATCCGTCATTTTGTTTCAAAATGGCGGCCATTTTAAATTTTTAAAAATGTTTTAAATTTAAAATTAAATACGAAAAAATTAAAAGTTGAAAATAATTTTTCTTTTACGTGTTAGAACCTAAAACAACAATTCCAGAACACTTTTTATTTTGTCTATATCTTAAAAAATGATTGAGTTATAGCACTTTGAATTTTTCTTATGGCTGACAATTTGAAACGACCTGATTTTTGTCACGTGATAACACGCGTATTTATGAACGGACTTGAATGAAACTTGGTATGTACATAGTACATACAAATGTCTCAACCGAGTTTTTTGGCCAGCATCATCAGCCATTTTGTTTCAAAATGGCGGCCATTTTAAATTTTTAAAATATTTCAAAATTTAAAATTAGGTACAAGAAAGTGAGAAATTGAAAAAGATTTTTCTTTTATACATTTGACCTTGATACAAAGATTCCGGAGCATTTTTTGTTTCGTCTGTATCTTAAAAAATGGCTGAGTTATCGCATATATATATTAATTGATTTCAATATGAGTGTGCATGTGCACCTGAATTAAGATTTCGACCAAGCTCATAATCAAGTTCTACTAATTTGAGCTTAGTATTTTTGAATAATATAACTTAATTTAAAATAAATAAATAAATATATAAGTATATGAAAGCTACCTCTTCCTCCCGGCACTGCCGGAAGGACTATTTTAAACCAATTTTCCCTACGAAATAGAGTGACTTGTTTTATCGCCTTAAGAGCCCACAATAGTCACAGGAAAAGTACACAAAAAGACTCGGATGACCATGTAAAGTCTATGGGAACGTTCTTTTCTAATATCTCGTTCAAATTTTAATATTTTGACATGATTTTTTTTGCATAAAATAGTTCAGGACGATCCACAACCAGGCTAGTTTTTACTTTTTCGATTTTGGTTATATATTTTTTATATTACGATAGTTTCAGTTTCAGAACCGGTTTAAACCGGTTTCGAAAGTTAAAATATTTTTTTAAAGAAAATCAGAAACAAAAATTAAAAAAGTAAAAACTAGCCCGGTTGTGGATCGCCCTCAGCTATCTTGTGCAAAAAAAATCATGCAAAAATATTAAAATTGGAGCGAGATATTCGAAAAGAACGCTCCCATAGACTTTACATGGTCATCCGGGTTTTTTTGAGTAATTTTTCTGTGACTATTGTGGGCTCTTAAGAGCCCACAATAGTCACAGGAAAATTACAGAAAAAGACCCGGATGACCATGTAAAGTCTATGGGAGCGTTCTTTTCTAATATCTCGTTCAAATTTTAATATTTTGACATGATTTTTTTGCATAAAATAGTTCAGGACGATCCACAACCGGGCTAGTTTTTACTTTTTCGATTTTGGTTTTAGATTTTTTTAAAAAAATTACTTTAATTTTCAAAACCGGTTTAAACCGGTTCTGAAACTGAAACTATCATAATATAAAAAATATATAACCAAAATCGAAAAAGTAAAAACTAGCCCGGTTGTGGATCGTCCTGAACTATTTTATGCAAAAAAAATCATGTCAAAATATTAAAATTTGAACGAGATATTAGAAAAGAACGCTCCCATAGACTTTACATGGTCATCCGGGTCTTTTTGTGTACTTTTCCTGTGACTATTGTGGGCTCTTAAGAGCACACACTAGTCACGCGGTAAAAGCCGACTGCTAATAGTAAGTCTATGGGCGCAATCTTTTCAAATATCTCGCTGAAATTTTAATATTTTTATATGATTTTTTTTGGACAAGATAGCCGAGGACGATCCACAACCGGCCTAGTTTTTACTTTTTCAATTTTGCTTATATATTTTTTATATTACGATAGTTTCATTTTCAGAACCGGTTTAAACCGGTTTCGAAAGTCAAAGTATTTTTTTAAAGAAAATCTGAAACCAAAATGATTTCAGTATGGGGCTTCAAAGCATTCGTCGTTCATTTACAGAGATACACAAAAGATTTGAGTGCTATTTTTGAGTAATATTAAATAACTTATTAATAATTTTAATTAATCATATGTATTAAAACAGTAGGCTACTTCTTTAAGATCAACTCAAATTCGTGTTTGCGCATGCGTGAAGCTGAACTTATGAGTCCTTCCAATTAGAGGTCAGTCGAAGCAAGTTTGGTTAGCTCAGTGGTTTAAGAGCACACACTAGTCACGCGGTAAAAGCCGATCACTAATGGTAAGTCTATGGGCGCAATCTTTTCGAATATCTCGCTTAATTTTCAATATTTTTAAATGATTTTTTTTTCTCAGGATAGCTAAGGACATTCTATTACCGGGCTAGTTTGTACTTTTCTGATTTTCGTTGTAGTTTAATTCTGAAGACCCTTTAAATTTTGGATTCAGTGAAATTCGAGGTGTTGTGCCCTTTTTACTCTTATAAATTCTATTTCAGCAAAATTCAGAAAAAATTAAAAACGCTTCGCGTTATATTAGTGTTTAAGCTTTCCAATGATATGCTTTCCATATTTCTACTGCAATTAGGCTGAGCAAAATTCGAAAAGATTTTGATCAGAAATGGTACAAAAAAATCGTTTTAATTATATGCGTTCCGCCTCAGCCAGTCTCCACCTCTCCTGCCCTTTTGAAAATTACAATTGGTTAACACCAATCCATTTTAGCAAATGAAAGTAACTTTTTTCCTTTCCTTGTATTTTCCTTTCTGTTATTGGTTTATAATAACGTGTTAATATAACCTCCCTTATTTCAAGGTTTGGATTTATTTTTTCTACAATTATAGATAAATTTTAACTAAAATAGTCTTGAAAAAAATCAACGACATCTATTTTTTTGTTTTTATAAAACTAACGCTATTTTTAAGTTATAACTAACTTCCAAATAAAAAAATTATACATTTCTTTGTATATATATTTTTTTTTTCAAGTCCATACAAAACAAGGTAGATTTGATACAAATTACAGTAAGCTCCTTTTTAGCAAAAAGGAAATTCTGATAATTTTAAAATATAATTGGAACTTTTGTGAAATACATAGGTAGAATTAAAAGGACAAGGAGCTATATTTGGAATTTATAAATTTCCTTATACAGCTTGCAAAATACATGAAACAGGGGGGGGCAAGGGTGTGCAAAGAGAAAACTGCGCCGGAGTAAAGTTCAGTTTGGCGCCCCATTCCCTGAACTTTTTCTTGTGACAGACTAAAAATTACGTTAGTAGTAAAAATTTGGCGCCCCCTAAATCTCGATCCCGGGGCAACCACCCCCTTCGTCCCCCTCTTTTTCGCACGGCGCTGCAAGAACTACATTTTGAGGAGGCTTATTCAACACCGCGCCGTCCGAAAGGGGAGGGGTGGCGCCACATTTATACTATCAACATCGTTCTTGGGCTGTTACAAGAAAAAGTTGGGAAAGGGGGCGCCAAATTGAAACTTTGCCACGGGCGCAGTTTTCTCTTCCCTGTGTTTGTTTTTGGTACTATACGATACTAGGCAGCCCAATTTCAGTCCAGTATTATTAAGTAAAACAGTAAAAAAAATAAGCATTAACAGTTCGAAAAACAGTTTTATCAAAAATAAGCAGAAATTAAAGTTAGAAAGTTTTAAAGATTGGTAATTTTAAAATTGTTGATCAACTTGTTTCAAACTTTAAAGAAATATTTTTTAATATTTATTACATTTGAGGGAAACGATACACTTTTAATAGTCGTTAAAAATGGGGAATTTATCCTGCGTAATACATTTTATTTTAATATAACATAAAGGTTTATTTGCAAAGACAACGAATTGCAAATATTTATCATTATTTATCTATACTAATATTATAAAGAGGAGAGATTTGATTGTTTGTTTGTTTGCATTGAATAGGCTCCGAAACTACTTGACGGATTTGACAAATTATTTCGCCGTTAGAGGCCCCACCAGTGGCCGAGAGGTTCGGACCTCTCAACTGGTAGACGGCAGGTACTGGGTTCGAACCCAATCGCGGCTGTCGGCCTAACCGTTCGGAGTTTTCGTGGTTTTCTACGAACCTTGCGTAAATACGGGTTAGGTTCCCTTAGAAAGACCCCCCACGAAGGGCAAATCCCCCCTGGTCCTATATCCCTAGCGTAGATAATCGGACGTCAAAAATCAACCAACCAACAAACCTTTCGCCGTTAGAAAGCTACACTATTTCCGGTGAACATAGGCTATAGTCGCCGCTTAAAAGGATAAAAATAAAACGCCGGATAAACGAATCAAAAGCAATTTGAGAAACTAAAGGTTACCTGACCCACTAGACATATGACAATCACTGAAACACATATGAAAATCGTAACTATGCAACCCCCTCTCCCCCCCCCTCCCGAAAAAAAAACATTTTAAACTTTTTACCCCGACGTGATATAAAACCGTGTTTTTTAATTTTTAAAACTATTTAGCAATTACTAAAAAAAGGAAAAGAAATGCTGAAACGCAAATTAATTAAAGTTAAAAATAAATCACGAAACGATTGTTTTGGAGTTGTCAAAAAAGTTATAACAGATAGTAAATATTTTAAAGGGTAGTAAGCATCAAATATGGGGAGGGAGGATTTTAAGCTATTGCATAGCTTTTATCGCGGGCTTTGAGCGCGGCGACCGAATCCAAAAATTCCGTAACGAGAAATATCCTAACACATCCGTAACGAAAAAACCTAACACTCGGCTAACGTCGTTTCAGCTCGGCAGACTTCGGCATGGTATCATTCGGTAGACTTCGGCAGACATTGACGCGGTATTTTTCAGATATTTAGAGGATATCAAGTCTCAAACTTATATTTCTTATTTCAGTTACTAAATCTATAGTTTCAATAATAAAAATTCCTGATAGAATGTGTATAGAAAAGAATCGTCTTAAGATAAAACAAAGTAGAATAATGTAGCTTTTTGGTGATTGGAGACCCGCCCAATGGTGAGGATCGAAAAATTTATCGCGATCTAATTTTCGTAGAGCGGCCACATTTTGTTTGATAATATATTATGAGACAGAGTTAATTTTTGGTGACGGAGACCCCCACGGTGAGGGTCGAAAAAGTTAAAATGCTTATAACTCGCGGTCTAATTTTCGTAGCGCTGCCAAATTTTGTTTGGTAATTTATTATGAGACAGTGTTAATTTTTGGTGACAGGAGACCCCCCCCCCCCATGGTGAGGGTCGAAAAATTTAAAATGCTTTTATAACTGGCGATCTAATTTTCGTAGTGCGGCCAAATTTTGTTTGGTAATTTATTATGAGACAGTGATAATTTTTGGTGACAGGAAATCCCCCACGGTGAGGGTCGAAAAATTTAAAGTGCTTATAACTCGCGATCTAATTTTCGTAGCGCGGCCAAAATTTGTTTGATGATTTATTATGAGACAGTGTTAATTTTTGGTGACAGGAGACCCCCCACGGTGAGGGTCGAAAAATTTAAAATGTTTATAACTGGCGATCTACTTTTCATAGTGCGGCCAAATTTTGTTTGGTAATTTGCTATGAGACAGTGTTACTTTTGGTGACAGGAGACCCCCCACGGTGAGGGTCGAAAAATTTTAAAAGGCTTATAACTCGCGGTCTAATTTTTGTAGCGCGGCCAAATTTTGTTTGGAAATTTATTATGAGACAGAGTTACTTTTGGTGACAGGAGACCCCCCTCGGTGAGGGTCGAAAAATTTAAAAGGCTTATAACTCGCGATCTAATTTTCGTAGCGCGGCCAAATTTTCTTTGGTAATTTATTATGAGACAGTGTTACTTTTGGTGACAGGAGACCCCCCAAGGTGAGGGTCGAAAAAGTTAAAATGCTTATAACTCGCGATCTAATTTTCGTAGCGCGGCCAAATTTTGTTTGGTAATTTATTATGAGGCAGTTTTAATTTTTGGTGACAGGAGACCCCCACCCCCACGGTGAGGGTCGAAAAAGTTAAAATGCTTATAACTCGCGATCTAATTTTCGTAGCGCGGCCAAATTTTGTTTGGTAATTTATTATGAGACAGTTTAAATTTTTGGTGACAGGAGACCCCCCCCTCCACGGTGAGGGTCGAAAAATTTAAAATGCTTATAACTCGCAATCGAATTTTCGTATCGCGGCCAAATTTTGTTTGGTAATTTATTATGAGAGAGTGTTAATTTTTGGTGACAGGAGACCTCCACGGTGAGGGTCGAAAAATTTAAAATGTTTATAACTCGCGATCAATTTTTGTAGCGCGGCCATATTTTGTTTGGTAATTTATTATGAGACAGTGTTAATTTTAGGTGACAGGAGATCCCCCATGGTGAGGGTCGAAAATTTTAAAATGCTTGCAACTCGCGATCTAATTTTCGTAGTGCGGCCAAATTTTGTTTGGTAATTTATTATGAGACAGTGCTAATTTTTGGTGACAAAAGACCCCCACGGTGAGGTTCGGAAAATTTGAAATGCTTATAACTAGCGATCTAATTTTCGTAGCACGGCCAAATATTGTTTGGTAATTTATTAAGGTATTGCATAGCTTTTATCGCGGGCCTTGAGCGCGGCGAAAGAATCTAGAAATTCCGTAACGAGAAAAAAAAACCTAACACTCCGGCTAACGGCGCTTCAGTTTGGCAGACTTCGGCACGGTATCCTTCGGTAGACTTCGGCAGACATTGATGCGCTATTTTTCAGATATTTTGAGAATATCAAGTCTCAAACTTATGTTTTTTATTTCAGCTACCATAAACGTATAGTTTCAATGATAAAAATTCCTGATTAACCTACATGTATTGTAAGATAATAAAAATATTTTAAACGATTTTTCTTTTATTGAATTAATTCTCATTAGTTTAATAAAAGAAAAAAAATTTTGTTATCGGTCATCACGCTCAAAAAGTGTAACTTGAATTAATATAAAAAAAAACTGCATAATAAAAAAATTAATAAATAATTATAATTGCATGAGTTGATAAAAAATGCTATGCAATAGCTTTACCGCGGCAGTCCCCGAGTGCCACACGTATTTTTTTTTTAGGAGGAGCAGTCAAATATTTAAAATTGTAACGTTTTCTACAATTTCAAATGCGGACTGTTTCAATAAGCCTAGGGATAAATATTACTTATTTAATTTAATATAAAATTATAAAGAGGGAAGATTTGTTTGTTTGTTTGTTTGAATTGAATTGAATAGGCTCCAAAGCTACTTGACGGATTTAAAAAATTCTTTCACCGTATGAAAGCTACACTATTTCCGGTGAACATAGGCTATATTATATTTTCAAAAAAATTATTTCAAATCCTTATTAAAATGCCAATATTGTAACCCAAGGTGTAGAAAAATGAACTTAAAAAATCTTTACATCGCGTGCGTTGCGAATACTATTGATTATAGAACAAAATAATGTACTACGACTTTGTTAACATGTAATTATCTACAAAAAATATCGCAACAGCATATGTCTAACTGTTATAGTTATGTCACAATAAGTGTTTTTTATTTAAAAAAAAAATTAAAATGCCGTTTCTGTAAAAGCTCTTTATTGTTATTTTGGTTTTGATTCTTATCAAAATAAATTACTTCAAAATCAAGACTGATTTAATGGTTGCCGTTTACCCCGCTCGACTAGGCTGCATCATAATGTGTGATATAGGCGTCACTGGACACGGGAGGGGAGTCAATGTCAGAGACGGCATTTTAATTATTAGGTTATGAGTGTGTGTGTAATAATTTATAACTTGAAATTTTTCTTAAATATCCGTGAGAAGTCGGGGCGGGCTGCTATAATCTATATACATAAAGCAAAATCGTGTTAGTTACACCATTTATAACTCAAGAACGGATGGATCGATTTTTATGAAAATTTGCATGGAGGTATCTGACACCTTAGATTAACATATAAGCTATTTTTTATCGGACTACCTAAAATGAGGGTAATGTTTTTAGTAGTTGAATTTAATGAGATGAAGTGGTAGAAACAATTTGCGGTGTCAGTGGTGGCGGGGGACTGGGCGACTTGCTCTACCCGAAGAAAAGCGAGGGCGGGCCGCTAGTTATAGTATAAAAGTAAAAATAATGAAACTGTAAGGAAAATTTTGCAATTTTTTTAAAGTCTGCTATTCAGCAAATTTTACTCTCTAATAGTTTTCAGAATTGTTTCTTCTTTGGAGTTTTTTGTCGACGTTCAACTAATGCAGCTTCTATCGAGCAGAAGGCTTTTGCATGTTCCAAAACATCATAGTACAAAGTATCGTGAACAAGATTTGTCGAGATATTTACAAACTTTACAAGTTCGTATATATTTAATGGGTGACAATTCAATATAATATTGAAAAACTTTTAGACGATTTTGCAGTTTTTAGCAGTTTTTGTTTGTCCTTGTACAAGGGCAGATCTGGAGACTCCTCAAAAAAGAGGGGGGGGGGGACTTTTCAGAAATTTGGAGATTCCAATCGCACCTGCAGCTCGTGTTGGTACAATTTTTTTTTCATCATGAGTAGGATCGGGGCTAATTTTTTTCGTTGCAGGTCGAGTTTCGGTCCGGTTTACTTTCATTTTTTGCCGTCGTACTGGTTAAATACTTTTTCTTTTGCGAGTCGTGTTTGGGTAAGGTTCAATTCTACTTTGCCGCTGCGGGTTGGGTTGGAGTCCGGTTCTCTTTCTTTATTGCTGCTGGTTGGTATTGGGTCTAGTTGATTTCTATTTTGTGTGTGTGTGGGGAGGGGGAGGGCCGTAGCTAGAAGTGAACAATAGGGGGGGCTCAAGTGAATGTAGGGGGGCGGGGCTCAAGAGAATGTAAGGGGGGCTCAAGAGAATGTAAGGGGGACTCATAATTTTTTTCTCTCGCATTGCCACAGAAAGATAAAGTAATGCATATTCATATTGTAGGTACTATGTTTCTTATTAAAAAGTGTTCTAATAACTTCATTTTATACTAAGAAAATTATAGGATGATGAAAATTTTGAGTGTATAGCTGATCAAAATTAAACATCATGCTAGCTTCTTATGTGCCAATAGGATGAGGGAGGTGTTGAACACACTTATTTTAGATACAATTTAGTAATCCTGCAAAATTGTGAAAGGTTTTCAAGTTAGATTTTTGAACAGAATTTCATTTGAATTTTCGGAACAGAAATTCATTGAGTGACCTTGGAATCTTTTCCAGAGGGGCTCAAAATATTTTAGGAGGGGGGGGGGGCTAAGCCGCCCATAGCGCCCCCTTAGCTACGGCCCTGGGGGGGGTTGAGTTGAGTACTATTTTATTGACGCTGGTTTGGTTTCGGTCAAGTTGACTTTTTACTTTTTTGCTACTGGTCGAGTGGATTTTTACGTTTTTCTTGCGGACAGAGTGGAATTCTACTTTTTATCTGCTTTTCTTTGCATTCTTTTTTGTTGCTGTAGTTGTTTTGGGGTGAAATTAATTTACACTATTTTGGGTTCTGATCTGATTCATAGTGAATTTTCAATCTCGCAAGAAGGATTCGATTCGACCCCATATTTCAAATGAAAGTCTAAATATTTTCTCCGTTATGGAAGAAAATAGTTTAAAGGAGTATTATAAAAGAAAATATCGAAGATACTATGAAATGAAACTATATAAACGCCATAACAGACATTTCCAAATAGTTAATTATGAATATTTAAGATTTTACATTTCAATTTACATGTTAAAACTGCTATTCACAAGTGTTAACATGTACATTAAAATATCCATACGGAATGTCTCGAATAGAAGATACCTCTATTTAACGAACACTTTTCAACAATTTAGCCATCTCTCTTTGGTTGATTCCGTTATGAGTATATATTAGATATTTATTTTCTATATAAAAGATAAAATTGATATTAGAAATATAAATGTTGACATTTTATAATTCCATTAAAACATGAATTGTTTTTCTTTCATTTCGATTCTAAATTGACAAAAAATTTTTTGGTCGGGCTTTGATTTGATTTCCAATGGTATTTTCGGGTTCGGATCGGAAGCAGGGCAATACTATACGCTCAGGGGTCAAATAAATTTTTTTGTCGAATATTTGCAAAATGAAGTTATTTTAAGTGCAATTCTTAGAGGAACGCTCTTTTCTGATTCAAGGGGGAAACACGAGAATCCTCAAGGGGGAGCGATTTCAAAATTTGGAGGTTCGGGCAGGAGGTGATGTTTTCATTGCTGGTGGAGATTATTTCTAAATTTTGCAGTGAGTTGTGTTCGAATCGGCTTGACATTTTTGCTGTGGATCGGATTTGGGTCAGTTTGACTTACATTTTTTCAAATTCGGTTCTGTTCAGGATAAAATTTCACTTCTGAGAGTAGCACTCAGGTTGATTGATTGGTTGGTTGAATGGGGTTTTATGGCACAAAGTTACATCAGGATATACTGCGCAAAGAACAAGGTGGGAATTCGAGTTAATTAGAAAGTTTGGTTAGGGATTTTTTTTTTTTTTTTTTTGAGTTTGTTTTTTGTAGTAGGCCGGATAGATTTATACTTTTTTGCTACGGACCAAGTTTGAGCAGGCTGACTTAGGAATAGGTTTTGCACTAAAGAGCAAATAATAGATTTTTTTTCTCTATAAATTATAACATTCAAGTTGAAGATGTAAAACGCATTTTTTAATTCTATTAAAATACATGAACTCATTTTCTTTCATTTCAGTTTCAGGTGTTCGAGTAAGGGCTCGATTTGACATAATTTGTAATTTTTGGGTTCGGATTGATATATTATGGGTCGGGTTGACTTTAAACATTTCGGATTCGGAACATTTCTTCTTTTGGATTTTGACAAATTCGGATCTAGTATAAACTGGTTGATGACTGGATTTTTCAATAGATCAGACAATATTTTATATGAAAAACTATATATTTGAATATTGACGAGTACATTGTATATATATTCATTTTTCTACTTAAACAACAACAAAAAAAATATTGATATAATTATATGCGATACCTTTCCCAATTTCCTTCTAATATTAGATTGATTTTGTTTCATTTTGGATTTGTTGATCTGTTTTGTATCAGGCTATTCGGTACTGAATCAGATTTTTTTCTTTTATTTATTTATGTATTTTTTTTTAGCGAGCTTGGGTTGGGTTAAAACTGAATTGCTTTTTGAGCCTGGGCATGGAAATTTAGGTTCGGACAGACCTCTAAAAGAACGAAGTCCACGCCAGGCCCGAAGTGGAAGAAAAAATATAGTGTGGTTAAGTTTTGCAGAAAAAAAGTAAGATCCGAACTCGGAATGGTTTCCGAAAGAGTGAAGACTTGAGTAGAGGTCTGGACGGGCTGGAGTTTTCAGTCTCGCCCCGGCCCGGACCGAATGAATGTTATTTTGGCCCGGCCCGGTATAAAACAAAATATTCGGCCCGAGCCTGGCCCGCTCGTTTACACTTTTACATTTCTAGGCCAGGCCAGGCACGGCCCGTACAGAAATCAGTGAAAACAGTCCAGGCCGAAAACCGCCTGCATCTTTATTTCGAAACAAAATCAGTTTTTTATCATACAATTAAGATTTTTTAAAGATTACTGCATTCATATTTATTGGATGATTTTATAGAAAATTTTTACTGACAATACACAGTAAGAACATTAATGATTACTTAGGTTCTTAGACTTTCAACATTCAAATAAAGATGCACTGAAAAATTAATATGGTTTAGAATAAAAGAAAAAAAAAAGGAAGTTAAAATTATCACAACTTTTGAAGCTGTGTAATAAAAAGTACATTTATGAAAATACTTCTTTATCATTTTATCAAAGATTTTCTCAAATTTAGAGGAGCTATTTTTTATGCATTTCTGATTTCATTTCTTTTTGGAAACACATGAGTTTAACAGGTGTTTTTATTCAGAAACAATGTAATGGAATGGCGTTGTCCATTTTTTGATACAAGCAAATACAATGCGCAACACGCTATATAAAAAGCTAATTTTCATGATATTTATGAAAATATTGTGAAAATTAGAGTTTTGAATCGAATTTCCGGAAGCGACAACATGCAAAAGGAGAAAAATCTGAAACCACGTGACAAGAATCTCTTATACCTTAACAAGTATATACAAAAATCTTATTTACCAAAAACGAAATATGCTGTTCGATTCTAAATCCCTTCAATAGTCAGGCTTGTCACTTTTGTACCTTTATAGTTAAAAATTAGTCAGAAAATGTGTCAAACTTTCGTGTTGTTCAGAAATGAATTTAAGAAACACCAAAGAGTATATTTCCAAAAAGTACGTTAACAGTACGTTAATAGTTTTTATCCCTGTTTCAAATAATGTTATCTGCCCTATACGTCTTACGAATAATTAAGTCTAGTTCTGACCCCGACTATATGTAGAAAAACAGTGCAAACCTGATCTTGGCCCGGCTCCAGTTTGCCAAAAAAATTATTATACCCGTATAGACACAAAGCAACTGTCCGATGCTGATTTCTACGCTGTACACGTTACATTTATGTATTGATGTTGTTAAACTAGTATCTACTCGTGACGCACATTTATACTTATGGTCGTTAAACCCATATTCATTGAAAATAGACCTCATTTTAGCGTTTTTACCGAAATCTTTATAACACGCCGGCAGGCCAGTTAAACTTTTTTATCGGACTGGCCCATACGGCCTGTTTATTTTTTTGCCAGTCTGATACAGGCCGATGCAGATCTCTAGACCTAAGCAAGCCCTAGTCTCATGAGTTAAAACTGGCCGGCTCAACCCGGGCAGTGACAGCTTTGTCGAGTCCGATCAGGTCGCACCGTTCTCAATCTTAAACACGATTCATTTATCCTATGGACATCTAATATCATTTTCCAGACCCTTCATTGGGCTCAAAGGGGGAGGGAGCGATCGCCCCATCACTTCTGGTATTCATCATATTGAAATCTTGCTATTGAATCGCATCTTTTTATATGTCGACAGATGGTTCGTGGGAATTATTACATTGTTCTGTAATGAATAATAAATTTTGAAAGAAAACTTAATTGTAAAACACTGTAACATTAATAAAGCTAGACTGAGTGTGCGGTATCTTCCTTAAAAAAAGAAAAAAAAAAAAAAAAAAAAAGGACGGCGGGAAACAGATGACTAATTTCAACAGGTTTAATTTGATTATATATATAAATGGAATGTTTTTATGGAAATTCTTTTTAACAGAGAGTATACGCGAAACAGCATTTCATTGCATTTCATGTTCAAAGTAGTGAACATAATTTAAATACGCTAGGAACAGTTTTTCTCCGAAGAGCTTTTTACAACCGAATTATTTTGTGTAACTCTGTAATTGAATGGCAAATGTTTTTCTCCAAATATTATACCGCAAGCATTCTTAAGTCCATTTTAGAAGTTCGTATAAATTTCATTGTTTGTAAAAGAGTAACATTATTACAACAATACATCGCGAAATTATTTTTAGACCAGAATATAATAGATTACTATGGAGATCCACTGTGTGTATACTGTAAGTGCTATACATGACATATTTTTTTATAATTGTCTTCCAGAGTACCTCAGTAATGTATATGAATTCCATTACTTTTAAATTAGTATGGCGCTCCTTGAAACACCGCAAATGATTTATCTACATAGACCATAATGTAGCGGAATAATTTTGAGTGATCCTACACATTTCTTATGTTTCTTCAATTTTTTTAAAAGTGTTTAATTTTTTAAAAATAATTTTTGCTCCTTAAAAAACTTTGTTAGTGTTATGCAGAATTTGCGAAAAGTCCTTAAAAATATTTAAGTTTTTTGTTATTTATTAATTGGAGGTGAAAATCTGAGTTCTCTGAAATTCTGATTTAGAAAAATTTATATCACCCTTGCCCCCCCCCTCATGTATCAAAATTTCGTTCCCGCCTTTTGCTCTCATCACAGCCATCAATATTATCCCTTCCAGAAGTATCACTTCGCTGTTTTGCTGTCTATCTCACTGTATCCATGTTTACACAATATAGCCACTTTGTTGTAACAATAAAAAATCTATCACAAAAACTCCTCCCCACTACTAAAAATGAGATTTTTCCCTCTCATCCTATTAGTAAATGCCTAGAATTTATTCATTGAAACTTTCCCACATTTTATTATTTTTTAAGCCCATTTGTTAATGTTTTAAAAGGCAAATAAAAGTAAGTCATTTAAAAAAAACTTCTCCATCACACATACACACCAAAATAAATAATTAATAAATTGTTTCCCCCCCCCCCCTCAGCTCACAAATTTTAAACTTTTAAAGTCATCGATTTTTCGATAACTTTTACTGTAGTAATAAATAATCAATCATAGTTTTGCTCTTAACCCCACAAAAATTGATGTTTTCCCCCTATTTCTCCTTACCAAGTACATAAAATTTAGTCTTTAAATCTCTTTATTTTATGTTTAGCCATATTTATTAATCTTTAGTCATATAGAGTAAGTCATCTAACAAATTCCCTTCATCCCCCTCCAAAATAAATAAATAAATACTTTTCATTTTTTCCTTCTCAGAAATCTCCAACAATTATATAAAGGAAATTTTAAACCAATTATTTATATGATTTATGATATTCGAACGAAATGTGGTAACTCAGCATAAAAACCTTTTTCTAAATTTAAAGGGGGGGTAGCTACCCTTTCTCCCCCTATACTTATTCAATGAATTCTTAAAACTAATCGCCCCCAGGAGGATACCTTCTTTAAATATTCACGGGCTTCCTAACCCAAGCCACCTGAATAATCTTTCTCTTTTCTTTTTCCTCTGATTTCTATTGTCTTCCTTTTTTCTTTGTTTTATTCTCGTTGTTGTTTTTTTCCCGGAGGTGAGAGCAATTTGTATGAGCCGATATCACTCTGTATATCGATGGAGAATTGTAAACCACCCACGTGTTTGCTGTGTGTAACGTCACGTGTTTGTAGGAAAGAGTAGAAGTTAACCGGATTCAAACGCAACCCACAACAAAAAGTAAAAAAATAAACCCGACCAGCAGCAAAAAATAGAAGCGAACCGGACAACAAATTTTGTAAAATGATCACGAAGAAAACACGAATATCTTCAAAATATCGTGAAACAGACGCACATTTTGCACAAAAATTGCAAAAAAGAACGAACATTTTACCAACGAATTCACTCCAATAAATTCGGGTCAACCCGAACCCTTCTCGATAAAGTAACAAGTAAGAAAAATCATGCGTTAAGCATTGATTATGAAGCACTTTCCAACACATAATGAAATCTTTAACAAAACTTTGTTATTTAGGGAAATAATAGTGTGTAGCCAAATATACCCAAATATGTATTCCAGTACTTTTGAACAGCTCTGTATTTCATATGTCACTTGATATAATGGGAAAAATTAGTTTAGCAAGAAAATACCCAGTAGCTTGAAATTTATTTTTCAGCATTTCATACTATCAGATGGAAACATACTTGAATACTTTTGTTCAGCCCTGTAGTTTACATTGTACCTTTATTACACGTCAGCATTAGGCTAAAATTTATTGTAAACTAAAACACTTTTAAAACAACTGAAATCACATTCTCATAAATTATCATTCATAGGCGTCCATGTACCGAATTCTTTGCGTGGCCGTGGCCCTGTATATCCTTTTATCTATATTCTTCAAGCATTTCTCAGTAAATTCAATGAAGCTCAAAATGCATAGCTTATTTAAGAACCACGTTTAAATAATTTATGCTCATATTCAGAACCGTTAATGAGCTCTTTTGGGTAGCCCTGTATATCAACTATAACATTTATACACACCATATAATGTGCATATTTTTTAGCGAAATATAAACACGCATATCATAATTAAAATGCATTTCATCCCTCCATCAGCCATCATTGGACACATATACGGTACTTCGGAAAGAATATGCTATTTGAAATCTTTTGTATGGCCCTGTAAATGCTACGTACTTCATATTGTGCAAGACAGGAGCGTATAATTTATATTAAGCTTCAGTGACATATATCAATTTTATTATACATGAAACAGCTTAATATATTTAAAATATGCCACACACAATTCCCCCTTTTACCATTATCTAATGGAATTCTTTTGTGTGGCCATGTAAGTGAATAATAGCTAAATTTTCACCTTATATTTTATAGAATGCATATTTTAATATGTTTGACAGGGTATAATATCTTTAAAATTCCTTTGAAACGATTTTTCCATATAGGCCGTAATGTAATGGGAAACTTTTGATTCGTCCTGTAGATAAACTAATCATGGTAGAAACTTCATTTTCAATAGGGTTCGTGCTAGGGTAAACGTCAATAACGTCCTAAAATTTCATGGCAATTCGAGTATATAAACGATTTTTCCCCATGGGCCGTAATGTAAAGGAAAACTTTTGATTCTCCCTGTAGATAAACTAATCATGGTAGAAACTTAATTTTCAATAGCGTTCGTGCTAGGGTAAACGTCAATAACGTCCTAAAATTTCATGGCAATCCGAGTATATTAACGATTTTTCCCCATAGGCCGTAATGTAATGGAAAACTTTTGATTCGCCCTGTAGATAAACTAGTCATGGTAGAAACTTCATTTTCAATAGCATTCGTGCTAGGGTAAACGTAAATAACGTCCTAAAATTTCATGGCAATCCGAGTATATTAACGATTTTCCCCATACGCCGTAATGTAATGGGAAACTTTTGATTCTCTCTGTAGATAAACTAATTATGGTAGATACTTCATTTTTAATAGGTGTCGTGCTAGGTTAAACATCAATAACGTATAAAAATTTCATAGCAATCCGAGTATATTTACGGGAGTTAGAGCGCGGACAGACGGACAGACGGCCATCCGACCAGACGGACAGACAAACCGAATGCATAAGCACTTTTCAACTTTGTTGGAAAGTGCTAAAAACCAAATCCTAAAGTGTCCCAAATGCGCTAAGCACTGCTAAAAAGTAAAAGTCAACCAGATTAAAAACAAAATGTAGTAGTCAACAAGACCCAAATCTGACAAAAAAAAAAAAAAAAAAAAAAAAAAAAAAAAAAAAATCAGAAATTAACTTGAACAGCAGCAAAGAGTCGAAGTCAACCCGACCCAATCTCGACCCAAGTAGGAATTAACCCAGAAAGGAGCAAAAAATGGAAGCCAACCGGACCCAAACCCGACCCACAGCAAAAAAGTAAAAAAAAAAAAAAAACACGACCCACATAAAAAAATGAGCTCCGACCCGTGCATTACACTGGAGTATCCAAATTTCTAAAATCCTCCCCCCCCCCTTGAGGACTCTCAAGATCAGCCCTTGGTCTTCGCCTCCCTTTATATCAAAATTTCGCTTCGCCTTTTGAATCTGTCACAATCTTCTAAATTGCACCTTACAAAAATGTCACTTCGTTTTGTAGTCTACTCCACAATACCCATATTTGTAGCATAAAAGTCACTTTAGTATATCAATAAACATTCAATCACAAAATTTCCTCCCCCCCCCCCTCCCACGACTGAAATTAGGATTTATCATTTTGTTCCTTTAAGTGCAGAAAATTTAGTTCTTTAAACAATTCCCACTTTTATTACTTTTTTAAACCGATTTATAAATATTTTGAAAGGCAAATAAATAATAAGTCATCTAATAAACATCTCCCCCCTACACACACATACGAAAATAAATAAACAAGTTGGAAATTGCACGTGAAGCGTAGCAAATTAGGTGCGTTCGTACGATAACGAAGTTTTAAAAATATTATTTTCATATATCAATCTCATAAAATTATAAATAGTGAATTACAATTAAAACGCTCATCAAACAATGTTCTCCCTATACCATTATGTCATGGAATACTTTTGTGTGGCCTTGTAAATCAATAACAAATGTTCTTTGCACCACAAATTATGTATGATGTATATTATAATATGTACTTTATAGTTGCATATAAATTTTATTAAGTTCGCATGAGTGTAACACGATTAAAATGCATCTGAAACATTTTTTCCCATTGACCGTAATGTAACGGAATACTTTTGATTGTCCCTGTAATTGATCTATGCATCCGATTTTCATAAAATTGGAAATAACTCGACAAAATTATGTAATAATTATGTATTTTAAATTTCAAATGTATAGAATATATTTGAAACTTTTTCCCCATTGACCATAATGTAATTGAATACTTTTGATTGCTCCTGTAATTGATCTATGCACACGATTATCAAAATATTTGAAATAACTCGACAGAATTATGTAATAATTGCGTATTTTAAATTTCAAACGATTAAACTGCATTTGAAACTTTTTTCCCCATTAACCGTAATGTAATGGAATACTTTTGATTGCCCCTGTAATTGATCTATGCATCCGATTTTCATAAAATTTGAAATAACTCGACAAAATTATGTAATAATTATGTATTTTAAATTTCAAACGTATAGAATATATCTGAAACTTTTTCCTAATTGACCATAATGTAATTGAATACTTTTGATTGCCCCTGTAATTGATCTATGCACACGATTATCAAAATATTTGAAATAACTCGACAGAATTATGTAATAATTGTGTATTTTAAATTTCAAACGATTAAAATGCATTTGAAACTTTTTTCCCCATCCACCGTAATGTAATGGAATACTTTTGATTGCCCCTGTAATTGACCTATGCATCTGAGTTTCATAAAATTTGAAATGACTCGACAAAATTATGTAATAATTATGTATTTTAAATTTCAAACGATTCGGTTAGGTAGTTTTTGCGTTGTTATATGCGGACAGACAGACGGACAGACGGACGGACGAACAGACGGACGGACTGAACGACCACTATAGGTGCTACGTATTATATAATTACGAACGCACCTAATAATGTGCTTATTTCTTTTTTTTTTTTCCTCAGCTCACAAATTTGAAACAAACACAAATTCCACCATTTTTTGAGGGGGGGGGATTGCACTATTTTCTCCCCTACCCATATGTCACTAAATTTAAAATCTTTGAAAGTTTTTTTTTTTTTTTTTTTTCCATAGGTTTATACATATTTTATTCTAAAAATAAATAATTAATCGTAAACAACCCATAAATATCGTTGTATACCCCCTCGTTCTTTTCAAGTACACAAAATTAAAAATCTTTAAAACACTTTTAAGTTACATTTTTCGTCCTATTAATAAATATTCAAGAAGGTAAATAAGCTGTCATCTATAAAACTGTCCTACTATCTCTCCCCTCCCCCCCAAAAAAATCCGTTTTTTCCCTCTACCTCCCCTCCCCCCTTCTCAACTTACAAAATTAAATTCTTTTTTCTCTCCGTATTTTAATAAAAAAAATAATTAAAACCTGAAATCCTCCTTCTGCACAAATAATTAAGTCTTTAAATATGTTTAATTTTTTTTAAGTGCTAATTATAAATCTCTGCTAACTATAATATTAACAAAGTCTTTTTAACTATGTAGGAAAGTGTTAAAAATAAAGCGATAGAAATGCATTAAATTCTACACAAAACACATTTTTACATTTTTTGCGTATTGTGTTTGTGCATTTCATACAGAAAATATCTTTAGAGAGATATTTAAATAAAATATTGTGATTTTCCATTAATGTGCAAGTAACTTTTCACAACTTTTCGCAGTTATTTCGTTTCTATTAGCTCAGAATTGAACCACTAAACATAAATACCAAAATTACCCGAATTTTCGGCTGAGTTGAGTAAATCCATAAAAAAATGAATCAGTACAATATATTGTATCAAAACAAAAACCATTCTTAACTGACTGTATCACTTAAAAAACAGTTTTCAGAACCCCCCCCCCCCCTCTCTCCTATAGACTTTACTGCTATGTCAGTGCTCAAAATTAAAAATTGTTAGAGCTCCTTGCGGTTTTTATATAATGCTTGTAAAAATAATCAAGAATCTAAATTTTCTTCCACCTGAAATATTGACAAAATATTTTGCTTTATTGACTTAACATCACACAAAGTTTTTAAAATTTGCTACACTTTTTCTGTCACATTTGTCACTACAAACAATAATAAATTATGTATTATGTCTATAAACGACTAGGCTGGGATTAACACCTATTTATCCTTTCTTCAAAATTTCTATTTCCTTTTCGCCCTTGCCTGCTTGCCTCTCCGCAAAAAATAAACAATGTTTAAATATTTAAATTTGTCTAAATATTTTTCTCATAATTTTATGAAGTATTTATGACTTTAACCTTCAGTGCTATTTATCTTGATAAGTTTCGTATTCTAAAAAGAATCCCTCCCCCTTACCCCCCCCCAAAAAAATAGTTATTTAAACTACTTGTACCTGATATCCCCCCCCCCTCATTCAATATTAATTTTTTATTTATTTATTTATTTATTTTTTATTTTTTTGTGATTGCGTTAAGTAAATAAAATAGTTTTTATTTTATAGCAATCTCTCTAAATTAATTATTCGTTTATTTTCTGAAAATCAAACCATTTTAATTTTGGAACGCTAATCGTAAAGAGATTGAAATTCTTTTGAAGCTCGACATCATTGCATTTACCCAAAGTAATGGGAAATCAGTTGAAAAAAATCCTTTAAACATGAAATCGGCTGGAATTGCACACCTTCGAAGAGAAAAATCGTCGCAGATAATTGGTTAAGAGCATTCTATTTCCTAATTGGATGATTGCATGTCAATCAAAGTAATTTTAGCCCATCCTCCGAATCCGCTGAAAAAGCGCGTCGCCATGTTGATTTGCCTTGGCGTGTGACTTAAGCCACGGATTTATAGTTCTGAGCTTTTGTAGAGGACTAGGGTTCGATCCCAACGCTCGGCAAAATATTTTTATTTTATTTTATTTTATTTAAATAATAATACATTTTACTATGAGGGAAAGTTATATGAATTGTATTCTTTTGTTATTATTATTATTTTAATGCTTTATAATTAAATACAATTTAACTCTCAACAATGATTTTCTTAAGTAACAATTTTTTTTTTAAATATTTAAAGTAATTAAAACATAGTGATTATTAGATATAAACAGCCTATTTTCAATTCAGGTCTTTAGAGATACATTTGTAAGAAGAATTTTAAGTTTCGAGATTTAAAATGAGACTGATAAAAATAAAATTAATAAAAATTTTCAATATGATTTCAAAAATTAGAAAATACTAAACATTGTTATTTTTTAAACACTAAGAAAATTCCCCAAGATAAATATCAGTTCAATATTTTTTAGTTATCCTTCTGCTAAAGAGCAAGCGCTGTTAAAACTCTTAAAATTCTGCTTAAATTCTTTTAGATGTTTACTTGAGAAGGTTAAACTGACAGAACCATGAAACGCTTTGAATATGTTGGAATCACATAGATAACGTTCAAATAAATCAAGTTTTCAAAACTTTATTTACATGTTTTAATTAATCTTTCAACATGTTTATCGTCAAAATTTGACGGGTACCATCTAGTATTAAGTAATTTCAATAAAGTGCTTAAAAATGTTGACATGTACATTTAAATTTAATTAATCTTTCGCATTTTACTCATTAAATATAAGTTCTGCACCTCATGTACAGGGATACAGAAAAGAATTTGTGTATCATTCTTCTTATACACAGATATTCTTGATGGGGAATTTTTAACTGAGGTCTATATATTACTTAAGGGGGCTCAAGGCTTGATCGGAAAACATATAAACAGAGCTCTCGCTTCGAGTCCATATAAAAACTGAAGTATTCAATGTAATTAATTTAAACTTTCTGATATTTTAAAGGTATGTTTGTAGACTTATAAAATTATAAAATGAAGCACTTTAACGTAATATAATAATAAATATAACAAAATGTATGTAACACAATCTTTGAAAAAAATTATGCGTTATGTCACCAACCCCAAGATATCTTAACGTTGAACTGACATAAGAACCTAATTTTTGCTTTAAAATAATCCGGAAACTTTACTCTATAGAATGAATTAAGGATATGACTATCACTAAAAAAAACATTATTAAAAAAACTCTCAAATTTGAAAATTTAAAACCCCCTTAAAAAATAAAACTTTTTTTCATTAAAAATACTCAAAATATTAAACTATATAAAATACATTAATTCATTCTACAGATAAGGATGTTATATGCATGCAAAAAAATTAAGCCATTCCATCAAATAGTTTTTTTTTTTAATCTTGAGGTTAGTCGCCAAAAATCAAGTTTTGAGGAAACACGACTTAAAGTTGAAATTATATGGGTGCGGCTTTGAAAGTGTTGATACGTAAATGCTTATAACTCCATTAAAAATGAAAATATTTTTATGCGGTTTTTTGCACTGAGTTCAAAATTAATTGAATAATCAAACTAGATCATAAAAAATTCTTTTTTTTTCTTTTTAAGTTTTCAAGCCTTGAGCCCCCTTAATTGAACTATATTTTGGCATGCGTGTAGCAAATAGATAGAAATCTGTAATAAAGTATAGGTCTGCTTAAAGAATTCAGATTACTTTCTGATTGTTGATGGGAACCGCTAAAATTGGGTTTTCAAAGGCGTTATGCTAAATTATACATAATGTTTTAACTTTTTAAAACTGTTCAGATTTGACGTCCTAAATGCATCGGAAAAAGTTTCATAATATATGCTTGGCATATGATACTTTCTTTCTTCTATGGTTTTTTAGAGACATCTGAAAATAGCATATTTTAGAGATTTAAAAAACATTGAAAATAGCGATGTTTCTTTTCTTGCCACCAATTTAAGACCTCCTCTGAGGAGTTTCCCACTACTCACCCAAAAAGACCCGGATGATAGTGTTATGTTTATGGAGGCTTCATTTTCAAATATCTCGCTCAAATTTTAATATGTTTACATGATTTTTTTTTCATGGGATAGACGAGGACGATCTACAACAGGGCTAGTTTCTACTTTTTCGGTTTTGGTTTCTGAGTTTTTCTTAAAAAGTACTTTAAATTTCGGAACCAGCTTAGAACTGGTCATGAAATTGAAATTCTCATAATACAAAAAATATATAACCAAAATCAAATAGTAAAAACAGCCCAGTTGTAGATTGTTCTCAGCTATCCTTAAAAAAAAAAAAAAAAAAAAAAAAAAAAAAGCATATATTTAAATTTGAGCGACATATTTGAAAATAATGCTCCCATAGACTTAACATTATAATCTGGGCATTTTTAAGTGACTCGGGGGGCATCTAAATATAGCAACACTGTTCTGCGCTTTTGTGATTGTTCGAAAATACATTTTTATTTCAATATATGAAAGCTTGAAATATTATCGTGTAAATATTTAACAATACGGAGCTGCCTAAATGACAGACCAGATGTTATGATCAATAAGGTTATCTGAGCGAAACATCCCATCCGGCTGTCGCCCAGTTGCCATGAAATTTTTGGACTTTATTAACATTTACCTTACCACGAATACCTATTGAAAATGAAGTTTCTACCATGATTAGTTTATTTATAGGGATAGTCAAAAGTTTTTTGGGTTACATTACGGCATTATGGGGAAAAATCGTTTCAATTAAATTTTAACGATGTTACACCCCGTGAAACATATTCAAATATATATTAATCAACAAAGTGAACTAAAATATGCATTTTGTAAAGTATGCAGTGAAAATGACACTTATTATTCATTTACAGGGTCACACAGAAGAATTCCATTTCATAAGAATAAAGGCAAGAATAGTTTGCGACACATTTTAATTATGGTAAACGATTTCATATATAATCAAACTGATATATGTTGCTGAGGCTTAGTGTGAGTTATTTCATGCCTAATAATAAGTGCATAGCATTTACAGGGACACACAAAAGATTTTAAATAGTATATATATTCTATCCGAAGTACTGTATATGATGGATGATGACTGTTGTATCGATGAAATGCATTTTGAAGTATAATATGTTGTTTTAAGTTTCAGTAAATGAATGCATATTAAATGGTGTGTATAAATGCTGATATTTACACAATTTAGATATACAGGGTTACACAAAAGATTTTGGAAAGTATACTGAATATGAGCGTAATTTACTTAAAGGTGGTTTTTAAATAAAAATAAGCATTATTATTTTGAACTGCATTCAGTAAACAAAGAAATATTTGTAGTACATAGATAAAATGATATACAGAGTCACATAAAGAACTGGATACATGGTTTTCTTCGGATGATATTTTCTGAAAATGTAATTTAAGTAGTAATGAGGAATATTTTTCTTTGAACTAAAGTTTAGAAAAATACTTTCGTATATTAAAGGTACTATGTAAACTACACAGCTGAACAAAAGTATTCAATAATGTTTCTATCTATCAGTATAAGTCGCTGAAAGAAAAATGTAAACCAGCAAAAGAGGGTCATCAGAAGTTTTTTACTATAAATCGCGATAAAAAGTTAATTACACATCCTTTTAACGAACGAATTCTTTTGTTTGATTGATTAATATATTTTTCTTTAATTGTTATGTGAACGAAGTCTAGGGTAACAGCTAGTTTATAATATATATAAGATTTAGCTACATATATTTTAAACTCCAGATATTGTTTTTATATTACAAACAAAACGTATAAAATATAATAAACTGTAAATAAAAAGTATCTTTATTACATAATTTAAAACTACAAGTGTATCTTACATTTTTTTTTTTTATTCATTTTTCACGAAATATATATATAATAACATTTTATACATTTTTTAGTACTTGAATATTCATTTTGTTGTTGGTATTACAAAAAAAAAAAAAAAAAAAAAAAAAAAAAAAATTCTTTAAGAAATCTTTTTTCGGAAAAAAAGATCTAAGTATGAATAATGTATATTCATATTCTATTGCTTTTGCATGAAAATATATTCAGATCCATTGTGATGGAGATGCTTTTATTCACCTTTTTTATAAGTTTGCATTTCTATACTTTTCTTGCAATATTCAGAATAAACATACTGAATATTTACTCTTAGAATAATGATTCAGCAGAAGGCTGTTCTGCTATTTTTTGCATGTAAATAAATAAATAAAAATATTTTGCGTGCTTCAAAAACGTGTCAAAGTTTGAATTGAAGTTTCGTAAATATTTGATAAACAAAAACCTTTTCCTTAAGGGAATTTTTCTTCATAGTATATATATATGATGTTTAGTTAAAAAAAAAAAATCAATTTAATGGCATTTTCTTCTTTAAATAAAGACATTCTAATATTTAAGGTTTAAAGAAAGGGGTATATTAAAATAAAATATTATGAAAACATTTACAGAAATAAAAATGTCTATTTAAATTACTATAAACTTTTAAAAATTCAACTTGACGCATGCATTAAATTGATTATTTAGAATAGCATACATTATACACTACAATACATAACGATGTATAATATCCTTTGTCAGTTTTCTATCCCAATAAGTCTAATGCATAATTATGTGGCAGCGAAAAAATCGCTTAAAATTCAATATCACAACTCAATTTTTCTGGCACTTTAGATTAAATTACTTTTAAAAAAGAAAAAAAATTAAAATTTTTTATAATGAAAAATATGAAGTAAAATTTTTGTTTCTGCCTATTAAAAGTGGTTTATGTCACGAACAATACTTTTCAAACCGCAAATTTTGTTTTACTGCTCTTTAAAGCAAGAGCGTAAAATGATATTGCTCGAAAGTAATTTGATAAAAGATTTTCTCCTCATAGAAATAGAAGTTGAGTTTTTGACACATGTTATTAATTTTTATGGAAAATAACTTAGAGAATTCAGGAACGTAAAGAACTCATATTTTCTATCAATACGATTAGATGCCATCATATCCATCTATTGCAAATTTCTTTCAGTCGCCGAAAAAAATCTTGTTATAGTATTAGCTGTCCGATCAAAAAATATATATAGGGTGTATCTAAACTACTGGGCAAAACTTTAAGGGGTGATAGTACACATCAAGACAAATAATATTAAATGGGATACTAGGGGTCCCAAACGTCTTCCGAAGGAGACAGGCGCCATCAAAGTTTAGGGTCCTAAATTTGAAATGATTATAGAAAACGGAAAAATTGGTCGATTCGTTTGCGGTTTTCACGAAAACTATTATTAATGTTAGTTTTGTCCTAAAAATAAATTATAAAGATAAATTTCAAAAAATGCCGATAGAGGGCGCTTTAGACTTTGGAGTTACGAACAACTATTTTTTACTGTTATTTTTTGCATCTCATTATTTTTTTTAGAAGTTTAGACATAAACTTAATTTTTTAGTTCAAAATCTGTGGTTAAGTAGTGCAAACGGAACTGTGTTCAATAGGAGTGGGTAGGTTCAAATTTCAAATGATTATAAAAAACGGAAAAATTGGTCGATTCGTTTGCGGTTTTCTCTAAAGCCATTCTTTATATCAGCATTTCCTTGAAAATAAATTTTAAAGATAAATTTCAAAAAATTCCGTTAGAGGGCGACTTAAACTTTATAACCAACAACTATTTTTAACCTTTATTTTTTTTTTTATCTAAATAAATGTTTTAAATGCTTATACTTAAATTTTGAGCTCAAAATCTGAATCGTTGTGAGTAATTAAATAGCAAAAAATTGGAATGTGTTCATAGGGTGGGCAGGGTAACATTTCAACTCCTGATCACAGTTCAGTTTGCGCGTCTTAACCCCTCCCAACAATTGAGAATTTGAGCTCAAAATTTAAGTATAAGCTTTTCCAAGCAATTAATTAGATACAAAAGATAACAGTTAAAATTTGTTGTTTGTTACTCTAAAGTTTAAGGCGCCCTCTAACGGAGTTTTTTTTAATTTATCTTTAAAATTTATTTTCAAGGAAATACTGACATAAAGGATGGTTTTAGAGAAAACCGCAAACGAATCGACCAATTTTTCCGTTTTTTATAATCATTTGAAATTTGTATCTCCCACCCCCATTGGGCACAGTTCAGTTAGCGCTACTTAACCACTCTCAACGATTCAGACTTTCAGCACAAAATTTATGTCTAAGCTTCAAAAAATTTTAATGAGATGCAAAAAACAACGGAACAAAATAGTTGTTCGTTACTCCAAAGTCTAAAGCGTCCTCTATCGACATTTTTTGAAATTTATGTTTATAATTTATTTTTAAGACAATACTGACATAAATAATAGTTTTAGTGAAAACCGCAAATCAATTGACCAATTATTCTGTTTTTTACAATCATTTGATATTTAAACCTACCCACTCCTATTGAACACAGTTCCGTTTGCACTACTTAACCACAGATTTTGAACTAAAAAATTAAGTTTATGTCTAAACTTCTAAAAAAAATAATGAGATGCAAAAAATAACGGTAAAAAATAGTTGTTCGTTACTCCAAAGTCTAAAGCGCCCTCTATCGGCACTTTTTGAAACTTATCTTTATAATTTATTTTCAAGACAATACTGACATAATGAATAGTTTTCGTGGAAACCGCAAACGAATCGACCAATTTTTCCGTTTTTTATTATCATTTCAAATTTTGGACCCTAAACTTTGATGGCGCCTATCTCTTTCAGAAGACGTTTGGAACCCTTAGTTTCCCATTTAATGTTATTCGTCTTGATGTGTACTATCATCCCTTAAAGATTTGCCCAGTAGTTTAGATACACACTGTATAGTAACGATCACTGTGTTTAGAACTAGGTTTATGACCGATTCTGAATTTTTCACTACTCTTTTTAATCAGATCATTATTGTAATTTATACTTTCAATCGCGGTAATGATATCGTTTGTCTAATACAATAGTGAACGGATTTCCCAGGTATTTGCACTCTTAGTTAGCTTTGCATTTAAGATTTTTGTATATTAAAATATTTATCATGATATTTGGATTTGATGTTAGGGCGATATTTTTGAGGAAATTCAGAGGAAATCACTTTAGCTAAATCAACAATCAGCAATGCGAGACTTAATTAGGATTAATTGTGTTATTGAAAATTGCCTCTATTAAGCAAATATGCTAGGTAAATAGTTTTTGTTAAATGCAGTCTAAAAATTAAGAATTTTAATGAATGTTTAAAATAAAAGTAAAATTTAAGTAATAAATAAAAGTAACATATAATTTGTTTTCAGGTGAACCGATTTCATAAGTCTTAACACTTCTGCTCAGGCAATTCTACAATTCGATATTTAATATGTTCAAAATATTTATGTAGTATTTTGAAATGGTGTATACCTACATACTTTCAACATATTCATAGCATAACTTCAAAAGGTGGCGTTGTTATTTTGTAGTTTCTTTATCATATCCAGGCAGTTACATCAAGGAAACTGGTGAAGAAGATTCCATCAAGCATCGAATCCTGTTTAAACTGAACATAAAATAGTGCTGTTTAGGTGTGCTACATTTTTCACGATTTTATCTGTAGTTCTCTTTTAAAAACTAAAGCATGGAATAATATAAAAAATTATATTTTGTTAAATCTTGATATATACACTGCTCAAAACAATTAAAGGATATTTGAAGTTTTATATAAAATAAAGATATAAACGAATTTTTTTTTGCCGAAAACAGAAGAAGAGAATCACAAATGCAAATTTTTCTGGTTTTCAAACTGTGGAGTATGCAAATTTTGAGTTCGACGACAAAAACGTCGCTTCAGCGGCAGCGAATGAAATTTGACTTTAAACTGGAAAAAAGAGAATGAAGACAAGGATGATCAGCATTCAGTGATTGCTTTGTTTCGATGAGTACGGTGTCTCAGCGAAGTCATTTGACAGATTAAGAAGCTTGGAGAATTGTTGGTAGGTTAAAAAGTGGCCAAACTCAAGCCGAGGTAGCGCAAGCCATTGGAGTGTCACAAAGTGTCATTTCCAGGTTCTGGAACCGTTTTTTGGAGAATGGATGTGCAGGCCGAAGACCAGGGCAAGGTCGTAGACGGGCAACAACGCCCAATGAAGATCGGGATTTAGCGTTAACAGCTCGGAGACACCGAAACATGAACGCTACTCTTCTCCAACAACACCTTCGCTCGGCTACAGGCACCACGATTTCAACTTAGACTGTCCGAAACCGGCACCATGCTGTAGGTCTGTATGCTCGCCGACCGATGGTATGTGTTAGATTAACATCAAGGCATCGTCGCTACCGCAGGGAGTCGGCAACCGAGCATGTCAACTGGAGGAGAAATGAATGGAGCAATATTCTGTTTTCTGACGAGTCCCGCTTTTCTGTGCATCCGGATAATAGGCGTATTTTCATCTGGAGGGACCGTGGCAGTAGGAATAATCCTGCGTTCGTGCACGAAAGTGTCAGATTTGACGGTGGAGGAGTGTTGGTGTATGGTGACATCTCCATTGACGGGCGCACTGTCCTCTACATCATTCCAGATGGAGTTCTGACTGGTCGCCGATATAGGGATGAGATCTTCAGACCTATTGTAGTCCCTGACGCTGCAACAATAGAAGATAACTTCATTTTAATGAACGATAACTGCAGGCTACATCGTGCAAACCTGGTGGAGGATTTCCTTTTCGAGGAAGGAATCGTTCGAATGGAATGGCCAGCGTGTTCTCCAGACATGAATCCAATCGACCACGTTTGGGACGCTCTAGGAAGACGAGTTTCTGGCCGCCAACAACCCCCACAAACTCTCCAAGAACTGGAAAGAGCTCTTCTGGAAGAGTGGGGCAGAATACCCCAACTCGTCATTAATGGCCTCATTGAGTCCATGCCTCAAAGTTGTTCAACGTTGCTGGCCGCCCGTGGAAACCATACCCCCTACTGAAAATGATTTTCTTTGAAGAAAACACCTTTTCTTATTATATTTTTCTCATATGCACAAATTGTGTTTTTTTCCTTTTGTATACAAATGCGCAATAAAATGCATTTTTTTCTGCCAAACATGTGTAATTTATTCTCATATAACCTACTATGTCTGTCGACCATGTATCAATCAGCTAAAAAGTTTCCCAGATACAAAATCCACCTAAAACTACAATATCCTTTAATTGTTTTGAGCAGTGTATATATCTATATACTGTGAGTGACTTAAGTTAAAATACCCCAAAAGATGGTGCTTTTATACAACGTTCATTCCGATTTCCCCTATAGCATACCTATAGAAACAAAATTCAACGGATTTTATCGAGCTTCTTTTTTTTGTTAGACAATTAAAATTAAAATCTATTAGACAAAAAACCATTTAAGCCTTGTATTTCGCATTAGGTGTCACCCCTATGGTTAGTGTATTTCGCGATTTTTAGGAAAATTGTCAATGTTCAGTAGATGTATTTTGCAGTTTCGATATAAATATACTAAATATTCGAGAGAAAAAAGAATATCTGTAAAATGATTTTTAAATGTGCGTTTACGAGTTATAAAAAATATTTCCATTGATTTATTTGTCAACTTTTTCATATAAATCATATAAAAATTTTAATTGTACATTATCAAAAATTAGATAGAAACAGGCTACACAATGAGTTGTATTTCAGTTGCTTTCATTAACACGTTCGCTGCCACTCGACCACCAGAGCGTGATGTCCAATAGCCAGGCGCGCTGGCGCGGGAAAATCTTTCCCTGATTCTTCGTTCTAAAAAGTAAATCGGCTTCTGGGGAAAACCCACTTATACAATGCGGCATTAACTACCATCACATCTTCACGTAAGCGGCAGCGAACGTGCTAATAGCTGAATGATAAGAGATTTTCAGAGATTAACAAATCTTGTCTTTTCTTACAGTGTACAAACCACTTAGTAAACAGCGAGACAGCACAGTTTTTTTATGTGTTTAAGAAACTTGCAGCAACGTCCTACAAAATATGGTTGTGTGCTTATTTTTTTAGGTTTTGTGTTTCAACAAATGCAATGTAGGACGATTTCACGCATACAAAAGCTGGTATATTGAAGAACTGTGTTCAAAATATCAGAATCAATCAACTATCTTTGTCACGGCTATGTAATAATAAAGTGAAAAAAGGTATCCATCTATAGATATTCATATCTCTGGACGTAAAAACACAAATATAAATAATAAATGAAATAAATACAAACTTAATAAATCTTATCAAAGAAAATAAAAGAAATGCTTAAATATAAATATAAATATAAATATAAATATAAATATAAATATAAATATAAATATAAATATAAATGTAAATATAATTACGGAGTTAAACGCTGTTTCACTCTGAAACGTTTGGCGTTGGAGACGTTTTGGTTTTTCATTGCGTGCAATTACATAGAGAGATGGTACAGCTTATATATTGTATTTTAACTTAAATACAAGATACAATTAGACTGAAAATATAGAACTTTTAACATTATATATATATATATATATATTATGGATGCATTTTTTCAGACAAAAAACTGCTTAATTTCTGAACTTTTAATTCAAAACAATAACTCTAATTAAAAGATACTCTGCAAACACACCAAACAAAGCATTAGAAAAAAATTAATTTCAAGATTGTATTTCTTTTATTATGTGAAATGTCACATTGTGTAAAACTCTCCATTTTTTTTCCTTATTAATTTTAAATTTAAACTTTTACTTTTACCTCATTCAAATGTTCTTCATAAATGTGTTATTAAAAATAATCTTATAAAGTATAATGATAGCATATTTTGAAAAAAAAGGATTTATGTAGCAAGAATGCCATTTTTCTAAAGAAATTAAATGTATGAATATTTACTTAGTTCCAAAAATCGAAAATGTAAGTAAGTCTTCAAAATTAGTTTCTCCTCAGAAATTTTTCTTATTATAATAGTTTGGTAATTACTTGAGAAATCCACTGTAATGCAAATTCTCTTACTTGAGTAACTGTTTATTATTACTCTAAATGCGAAGCATCTATGACTGAAGCTTATCAATTTTTCCATGTTTATTTTCTGAAATTATTCGTGCGCTTATAGATGCATATATAAGAAGAAAAAAAAATTTGCAGGTTTTTGCCTATACTTCAGGTAAAACTGAAATGATTTATGTTTTATAACAGCATAATTAAGTGTTTAAATGAAAAAGGAAATGCATGTAGATATGTAAAAGTAACAACGTTAAAAACACCAAAAATATGAAATTAAAAGCATAGCAGTTTCAGTATCATATAGCCTACTTAGTGCTAAGGATGGCGAAAATTTTCTCATATGTACAGGTGAGATGGGGAGCTCAAGTTGAAGATTTTATAACCAATAGGAAAACAGATGATTGCAAATAATGCCCAATAGGGAAAGGGATGAAAAACAAAACCGAATTAGTGAGAAATTGGCAGAATAAAAAATTAATAAAAAGAGAATTAAGGAATTTATTTTCTATATATTACTCACTACTTCTGGGTCAATTCTCATTCATTTCCCTATTGGCTATTATTTGCAGTTCCCTGTTTTGGTATTGGTTACTAAACCTTCAATCTTAAATCCCCCCATCTCTCCTATATAGATGAGCAAATTTCCGCCAAAATTAGATCTGGGGGCAATAAGCTATATGCTATCGAAATCGGTATATATTTACTTTAATATAGTTTGTGCTTTTAAACTTGTTACTTTTACATTTCTTTTACAGTGCACCAATCTTATTCTCAATAATTATTGAAACACACGTGCTTTGTGAAAGTTTCAGTTTTATTAATTAATTTCAAATTTTTGATTAAAATCATGAATTTTCAACTGGGAATTCAAAATAAGAATCAATTTCCAGAATGCTATGATTTATTGATTATGCTTGCTTGGTTAAATTAAAACTTAACTAACACAAATAAATACACTATTTAGCCGTATTTATATGCAAAATCGCTATCTTTATTCAAACAAAACAAAAATTTTCACTTATCATTTGGTAATTTTGAGAAATAAGAAAAACACATCTACATTTAAAAACAAGTTGGAAATTGAATATTATTCAAAGCAGAGTAAATCTTTGAAATTTTTCGATCTTCAACATCCGAAACAAGAATGAAATGAAGTATCGCATAATTACTCTGCATTCTTAATCTTACGGGAAATAAAAGTATACAAATTGCCTTTTCAAAACAAGCAAAATACTTTGACTAGATATTTTCCGACTTTAAATGAGTAGCTAAAATTTTCTGTTCTAAATGAATTGACGTAACATTTTAAGGACAAAACATAAATATTTCCTCTACAATGTCATTTCTATTCTTTGGAGAAAGTGGAGAAAAAAATACTTTTCTACTCGCTTATAGCTTCATAAAATTGAATATTAGTCTATTCTTATATACTTCAATTTACATTTCTTCAAGCATTGACTATGAGTTCTTTACGCATTGTTATTTTTTAAACCGTCTTTATATCACTTAGATTTGTTTTTCTATGATCATAAGTTGCACGTGGCACTATTAGATCGGGAAATCTATTTAAAATAATTGTAAAAGGATGATGTTTATTTTAATCAAATAAAAATTGTTCAAATCAAAAAGTTTAAATAAAATCCAAAATCCCAATTTTTTGAAAAGCCGAAAAATAAATTAGTGGATATATAAATAAAATTTTAAATTTCTAAAAACGAAAAAAAAATGCTAAACGAAATTTAAGATGCTTTATAAATAATAAATTGCTATAGTTTTTAAAATAGAAAAAAATTTAATTCCAGAAAACATTATGCATGTTAGTAATTATTTATCATATAATAATAATAATAATAATAATAATAATAATAACAATAATAATAATAACAATAATAATAACATAAACATTTAAATTGCCAAAAAAGTTACATTTCTTTTAATTAAATCTATTTTTAAATGTAAATTTCAGCTTGCAGAACCGAGGTTCGATATACAATCTTATGTTTACCAGTGAGATGCTTTACCTCCAAAATATAATGTCTACACTAACAACGTTGAAATTATGATTCTGCATTAAATTTAAACGAAAAAATGAAATGATTACACTGAAAAAGTTATTTAATTAAAATAATAGACTTTTTCAAAATTTTATGGTTTGTCATCTGACACGAGGTAATCTCCTGTAACTACATAAGATTTAAAATTACTCTTTGATACAGTTTTTGTGTACGGACATTGTGATAGACAGAAGACAGAGGAGTGCGACGAATAGTCTTAGTTTAAATAGTTTCGTCAGATGAACGAAACCCTGAACGTGTAAATACCGGTAAACCAACTGTGGATTCAGAGACTTCCATACACCATTAAATAATATGCAGACACATTGCACAGTTCTTGATTGACGCAATGCTGCTATTACACCACCATCTATTTACCAAAAATGATCACAGAAGTTCATAAATGTTTTTACATTCCAAAAAAGGAGGCCGAATTCACCATAATTTGTTTGATTTGGTTTTCATAAGAGATAAGCAAATGTAGTGATGCAGTAGTTAAATATATTTAATTGAATATTTTTCTATTAATATTTTTACTGTTAAGTAAGTTTTCTTAATAGGCAACCTATTGCTATGACAAGTGTTTTCTTTGCACTTAAATTTCAACCATCTTTCACAGATTCAATTTACTTTAAACTTTATTAAAGATATTATCAAATTTGTTAACCATCAATATTAGTTTATATATGAATTTTTTATTGTAAATGTTCATTATATTTTGTATACCGCTTAAAAGCAAAGATCTGTATACTTTAATTTAGATCATTAAAAATGTTTTAAAGATAGCTTATAATACTGATTTTCTCCAACTTCCAACTTGTCAAATATCACTTTGTCATTTCAGATTAGAACAACTATTCACTAAAAGACATTTCGTATCATGTAAATTTTAATGACTTTTCAAACTCGTCTATTTTAATTGCTTTAAACACATATATATCATTATATTTTAAACAAAATAATGGTACTGAACAAACCATTGTAACATTTATAAAGAGACTAATTCATCATTATATTTACAACAAACGTTGAATACACTCGGAAATAACATTTTTGCATGTAAATGCTATATTTACAAAGCATATTCTTTCTGTTATCAATTTTTTGTCAGTGAACAAATTATACATTATTTTCTTCGCAGCAACACGGAAAATCGCTCGGTCCTTCATTCTTAAAAATAATTAAACAATAAAAGGAGGTAAGGATTTCTTTGGCTTTATGTGATACATAACAATAGTTAACAATAGTTAAGGAAAACAAATTATTTGTGACAACAGAGAATTTCTTATTTTTGTTTCTTGAATGTGAATTTTAAGTTTCATATTTAAAATATTATACATATTTTGTGTAACAATATTAGTCACATAAATAAGTTATTATTGGTTTATAAGTAGATATGGATAAAAAATATATATTTATATGATTCTATTTATTTATTCTGTTAAAGTTAAAACAAGCTTTTAAAGATTCATAACTTCAAAATAAAAAAAATATTTACGAAACCATATTTTTAAAATACATTATTCTAAACTAGATTTTTTAAAGTTTCTGTTTAAATACTTTTTATATTCTTAAAAACCTCTAAACTATAAAAAAGGGAAGCTCTTGTACAGAGTGCATTTTCAAAGCAAGATTAATATACGCAACTGCTTGATTTTATTTTCTTAAGTTTAAATTAAATACTTTTTACTGTTATTATTTCTTCAAATATAAGGTACATGTATCAACAGTGTTACACTTTCATGTTTTTTCCTAATTTTAGTATAAAAATGTTAATGAAATGTAAAAAAAACATATTGTTTTTATTTAGTCTTTATCTAAATCACCTTTATCTAACCTTTATTTATCTGTATACACAATTGATGTTTCAAAAAATATCTCTTGAAAAAAAATTAAAAAAAATTATCTTCTTTCGTACTCCAGAAGTGGGCATGAACTTATGAAACACGATCTTTCAAGTAGTGAGAATAAATAGAGGAAACCTAATTCCCAATCTTCGGCCCCAAAATGCCCTTTCAGCTCTTTGCATGTGACGTTCCACTGCGGATTCCTTTCGCAAATCCTTTTTGGGCTATTACACAGGAAAACCACGCTTCCTCGTCTCAATTCCGGATGCTTCCTGTTAAAAACCGTGTCCTGCCCAGCGCATGTGACACGGACTTCGTCCCAAACAATCAAAGAATGGCCAAATGCGACAGGCCTGACCACTCAAATCTCGAAAAGCCAGATGGCCCTTTCGCTTGGTTCCTACCCCAAGTAGTCCCATCGACCAGCGAGATAACGAAGCCCGCAGAAATGTCGAGGCCAATGAGCCGAGGTACCCTGAAGTTGCTTTGCAGAAGATCCCCAACATCAAATCCTCTCAAAGGAAAGATATATGTTGCGACCTGCCGAAAAGGGCAAAGGCTCCCTAAGGGAAACCCTCGGAAGAATAGGGAAAGTCCTTTCTAACCGCACATATACGAACTCGCTAAAGGGTTTTCGCTCCCACTCCCAGATCGTACCGACTTACGGACGACACTTAGGACGCACATGCTGCTGATAGGATTAGAAGTCCGTAGTTTAACCTAGCTGGACCGAGAAAAACCCTTTTCGACGGCGCAGACACTGCCTAGGTTCTAGCCTCCAATCTCTTCCCCATTCCTGCGGAAGTTTTCAGCGTAGGAGATCCGAGAATATGGACTAATCGCAGCGACCACAGGTGGGCACGGAAATTTCCACCTAGACGACCTCACCTAACGACCTTGCTAGGGGGTTAAATCGAACGGAGTCCCGAACGCTACATTATAATCCAGAAAGACTTGAGACCTTTGGCGCGATAAAACGCAATGAGCCAAGAGCGCTAAAATCTTTCTACCCTTTTCTCCCATTTGTTTCTTCCATTTGTTTACAGGGGGAAGTGGAGTTTCAATTCATGTGCGTGGAAGAGGGTATGAAAGAAGAAACATGATTAACTTTCGGGGGGGGGATGGACGTACTAAAACAATTAAGGCCCCTGTCCTCGCTCGAGGAAACGCTCACGAACTAATGCTATTCCTATGGGGACGTATTTTTCTAATAACTCTTTCGCATTTTGACATTTTTGAATAATTTTTTTGCATTGGATAACTGAGGTGCATGCGCACCTTTTTTACTTTTTCGATTTTGGTTGCAGATATTTTTTACAAAGTTAGTTTCACTTTCAAAAACGGTTTCGAAACTGAAAGTTTTTTTTTAAAAATATATCTGCATCCAAAATCGAAAAAGTAAAAAAGATGCGCAATCGGCTTGCCCCTCAGCTATCTAATGCAAAAAAAAATTATTCAAAAATGTCAAAATGCGAAAGAGTTATTAGAAAAATGCTTCCCCATAGGAGCATTAGCTTGCGAGCGTTTCCTGGACTGAGGACAGAGGTCTTAAGTTCTGCGTCTAACATATGATTACTATTTTAATTAGAAATCACAACTCTTGTGAAAAATGTTATTAAAATGTCATTTTCAAGGTTTATGAAAATCTTCTGCATCAGCGCTTTCCAAATCCCAACCGTTTCTTTTTTTTTCTGCTACCCTTTTATTAGTCATTTTATTTCGAAATAACCCCATTTCTCATAAATACCCCCCCCCCCTTTTCCACTCACCAAGATAACGTAAAAATGTTTTTGTTTATTAGCAATCTTCTTATTTCAATCATATAATAGATACAAATTACATTGTCATTTCTATTATTTTAGTGACTTTACTAATCCTCTTGTGATTTCCGTCATTATTAATACTATTTTTGCATACCCCAGTTTGGGAACCGCTGATCTGCACTATCTTAGAGCTAGAGATCTGTTTGTTATTGGTTTTTAAGTGCATGTTCTGTGTACATATCTTGTACATGTCTTATATTATAGCTATATATGTTGCATTTAAATATATATATATATATATATATATATATATATATATATATATATATGGTTATTTAATAAAATGTTTGCTAATTTAATTTAACCCATTAGTGCCTGGCATCCCATTTTTGGGACGGTTATAAAAATGACGTGTAAACGCTTTTCACACCCGTAAAAAGAAAGATAAATAAATACTTTCTTTCGCGAGACAAATTCCTCGGTAAGTTAAGATAAAAGTTGCTCATATTTAAAAAATGGTAGGAAATGCAAAATCTAAATTTTAACGAAGACAATAATGCAGGCATTAATGGGTTGAATAGAAAAATACATTTGCTCGTTTATTAAGTAGAATGAAAATGAGAAAAATAACCGTAATATGTATGTTAAAACGGCAATTTTTCAAAGTTTTTTTTAAAAAGAAATAATAACATTTAGAAAGCATCTAAAAGTAAAATTAAACATTATTTTACATGTTGTTACTATTATTCTTAACTTCAATTATCAACTAGGTCTATGACACATAACACAAACAACATTTAAATTATTGTTAAAAGCTTCAGTTGCTAAATATTGAAAGTTCTTTTTTAAATTTGTAATCAATAATGAGACCTTTTTAATTTGCTTTTATTTATTGACTCATACGTGAAACGAGTTTAAAAAAGAGTTTAAGTGGTTAATCCTTAGAATATTTGCATTTTAAAAAATCATAATATTTTAATAAAGTGATGTCTGTTATCATAAAAATTAAATTAAATACAGTGAAACCCCCCTGAACAACCATTTTTTCATGGAACAAAATTTATTCCCATGTGCTCAATACAAATTTTACCTCCATTCAGTCAGCATCCCAATTGAACTAGCTTCATGGGCGACCTATTTTTTTGAAAAAACTGGAACAAATTCCGTTTTTTTTTCTTTTTTGGTCGCTTGAAGAAGCTTTTATTAAAAAAAGAATTACGTAGAGTGCATTATTCATCAAAATTCTCAACTAGGTTTAATTTTTTTTATTCAGGTGACTTTTAAATGTTTAAATCTCTTATTGTCTCTATATTCAATGTATTTAACTCTGATGGCGAATTAAAAATGTTTGTCAATAAACTCCGCTGTCCTCTTTTGCCAGGAAACTCTCAAAGAAATAGATAAAGTAATGAAATCATCATTATTTGCTGCCGCCCATAAAAAATGCATTTATTTACTGAACTTTGAAAGGATCTTAAAATAAAAGTTATAAAAGATAAAAGCGTAACCACAAAACAAGCGTCAATAAATTAAATTTTTTTTAATCTGCTGTAATTAACTTTTTTTTTTGATAGTTAAATTAATTTTTTTTCTGATGTAAAAATAAATTTTAGTAACGTTAATTGTTACCTTTTTCCATTAATTAAAATTTAGATTTAAACATGACCTCCATTAAGAGACTACTTCTTAGAGCGAGTACATTTTATTTTAACGGAATGTGGTCGCTTTAGGAAAGTTTTACTGTATATATATATGTGTGTATATATTAGAAAACATAATGACATCAACGCTTCAATAACATCTATATATTAAAACGAAAGGCAGAAAAAGTAATCATGGTTTAAATGCGTCTCTACGCATCGATACTTGCGCCGGTCTCTGAGAGTCTTCTCCTATTGGTTAATCGGAGGAGAGTAGTTACTGTCTGTAAGAGCATTTGCAAAGCGCGTTTGTAAATATGGGATAAGAACGCTGACACTGTTTAATGCAATGCTATAATAATTAATTTTTTAACTTTACTCATCTTATAATGATTGGAATACATTGTTTTTTTCACTTTACGCAAGTTAATTAATTTATTTCCATCTCTATTCTTTTTTTGCAATGTTATTGCCGGCAATCTTAGGATTAATTGTAGAGATGTTTCATATGAAATTGAAACATTCAATAAGTTAATGATTAAAGTGTTTATTTACGTTCTTGGCCGATAAATCATTTTCTATATTGTAATTTTCAAATTTATTTATTAGTATGTGTAAAAAAAAAGGCTGGAAATCACATTGTTTTTTGTTTCGTGTTTTGATGGTGCGATTTTCGACGGATAGTTTGACTTCATGGATGTAAACAGATTCGCAAATCACTATTTATTTTTTGCTTCAGTTTCTTATTATACTCATATCAAAAAACGGTGATTTTTTTTCCCACTTATAATTTCATTTTTGAGCAAATTCATAACATTTAGGAAGTATTTACATTACATCTCATAGTCTCGCCGAATAATAGAAAATTGCATATGAAATGAAAATAATCCCAGTTATAAACAGCTTTGTAAATCATTAATATTTCTTTAATGTTTCACTTTTTTTTTAGTACACTTTTTTTAAAAAGTGTTCCCGTGACAAAATTTGCTGAGTTTTTTTGGGGAGAAGGAGGAGTGAATATTTTGATGAAATTTGCTATTTTTTTTTTTTTTTTTAATCGCTTGATCTCTCAACAATGTTTTTTCAGAAATATGAAGATCATTATAATCAACAAAGAAAAATAAAATTATCAGAAGACATCCCTCTTTTTGCATAGCTTTCAATCATGATAAAGCAGTCTTTATATACCATATTCATTGCTTGCTGGTTTTTTTTTTATGATTATTTGGCAAAATTTGCATTTTTTGTGGTACCTAGATGATTTGAAAATTACATTATAGAAAATGCTTTATCGGCCAAGAACGTAAATAAACACTTGGAAATAAAATAACTTATGTAAAGTGAAAAAACCAATGTATTTCAATCATTATAAGATAAGTAAAGAAAAAAAATATAATTATCATAGCATTGCATTAAACAGCAAAAATGCAGTCTCTCTGTGTTGTTTTCTCACAATCTGTTTACCAATATTTGCGTTTTTTGAAGTACCTAGACAAATTTAAAGTATTTTTTCAAGATCTTTTGACGAAATTCACATCTTTTCTGGTACCAGGAAAAAATTATTTCTTTTCTTAGGGATTTTCGGTGAAATTTGTCATTTTTTTCTCGCTATCTTTCGATGTAATTTGCCGTTTTATCAAATTTATGCTTTTTTCATGATTTTTTTTTTAATTTGTCGTTTTTTTCGTTATTTTCAGAAATTTGTCATATTTTCGCTTTTTTTTCTTTGCAAAAATTACCTGTTTTGCGATCTTTTGATGAAATGTGCCTCTTTTTTTCATCTTTTGACAAAATGTGTTGTTTTCTCACAAACTGTTTACCAATATTTGCGTTTTTTGAAGTACCTAGACAAATTTAAAGTATTTTCTTTTGACGAAATTCACATCTTTTATGGTACCAGGACAAATTTATTTGTTTTCTCAGGGATTTTCGGTGAAATTTGTCGTTTTTTTCTCGCTATCTTTCGATGTAATTTGCCGTTTTATCGAATTTATGCTTTTTTTGTTAAATTTGTCGGTTTTTTTTTTGTTATTTTCAGAAATTTATCATATTTTCGCTTTTTTTTCTTTGAAAAAAATTACCTGTTTTGCAATTTTTTCTTGAAATGTGCCTCTTTTTCATCTTTTGACAAAATGTGTTGTTTTCTCACAATCTGTTTACCAATATTTGCGTTTTTTGAAGTACCTAGACAAATTTAAAGTATTTTCAAGATCTTTTGACGAAATTCACATATTTTATGGTACCAGGATAAAATTATTTGTTTTCTCGGGGATTTTCGGTGAAATTTGTCATTTTTTCTCACTATCTTTCGATGTAATTTGCTGTTTTATCGAATTTATCCTTTTTTCGTGATTTTTGTTTGTGAAATTGTTCTTTGTTATTTTTTTTTAGAAATTTGTCGTTTTTTTCCCACTATTTTTAGCTAAATTTACCATTTTTTGCGATTTCCTTGATAAATTTTATGTGCTTTTTGAGATCTTTGGGCGAAATTCACATCTTTTATGATAACTGGATGAAATTCGTCATCTTGAGGTCTTTCGGCAAAGTTTATCGTTTTTCTCGATTTCTTTCGATGACAGTTGTCGTGTTGTCATGATTTTTCGATGTAATTTGCCGTTTATTGAAGATCTTTTTGCAAAATTTATCTTTTTTGTGATTATTTGATAAAATTTGCTTTTTTTTTCAATCCTTTGACGAAAATTGTTGTTTACTCACAATCATTTGTCGAAATTTGTTATTTTCTCACAATATTTTGAATTTTTTTTCATAATATGTTTACAAATTTGCCATTTTTAGGGATTTTTTTGTCAAAATTTGCCTTTTTTTAAAAAAATTTTCATGAAAATTGCCATTTTTTACACGTTTTGGCAAAATTTTTATTTTTATGCAATACTTTTGCGAAATTTGTTTTATTTGGGATATCTAGACAATTTTTGTTTTTTTTGCAGTTTTTTGACAAATTTTTTAGAGATCTTTTGAAGAAATTTGTTGTTTTTTGCAGTCTGTTGACGAAATTTGCTGTTTTATTTTCCCACATCTATTTATAAAATTTCCGGGCAATGTTTTTTTTTTGGGGGGGGGAGTATTTTGATGAAATTTTCTAATTTTTGTGATTATTTGCCAGAATTTGTGTTTTTTATGGTACCTAGACAAACTTTGGTACATAGCAAATGATTTCTAGCATTTTTTTAAAAAACTTAAACAGTTGAAAAATAATCTGCAAACATTTTCAAGTCTGTGACGTGTGTCGCAGCGTTGCACCAATTCTGCACCCGGGATCATGTCATGTTGGTGTTACGTTGGTAAATGAAAAGCATATTGAAATTTTTAATAAATATTAATCTTTAAAAAAAAAATTCTTTGAAAATTTTTTTATAGTGGCAAAATACTTTTTTTCTTTGATTCTTTCATATTGTTGCTGTCAAGTTTTGACGGGCTTCACCTAGCCAGAATAAATATTATCATTAATTTTTTTAATATGTGAAATTTACATGTATTTTTGATTTATGAAAAGGTAATAGAAAAGTAGTTGAAAATGCAAATGTTTATTTGTTGAATGGGGTGGGTAATGTAACAACAAATTAACCACGGAGAGGATCATTGTTATAGTTGTTGCTAAATGGCAAACTATAAATTCAGTCTTATTTTGCTGCGAAGTAAGTGAAGTATGTATATTTTGTATGAAATGAGTGATGACAGTAATTTATGATTTATTCATGTTATGTACAATTTATTGGTGTTGTATTTGTAAATGAAAAATTATCAAATGAGAGAGATTCTAATTCTATGACAGCATGCTTGAATGTAACTCGGCCAATTGCGGGTCATTTGCCTGGATGTAAAATGCAGGTTGTTCTTTTATTTATTGAAATTTTTGCTGAAGATTAGTCGTTAAAAAATCCTTTAATAGCTGGAAAATACCTTTTTCTTTCTTCGGTGCCGTCAAGTTTTGACGGGTTCCATCTAGTTTTCTTTAAATGTTAATCGTTCTATGTCATGAAAGTATAAATTTTAAACGCAGCGATATTAAATGTGTTCATCTTAGATTTTTTTCTTTGTACCACAAGTTGTCAAATTTACAAATTTCATTTTTAAAGTGAAAGAAAAAAAAACTGCTTTTTGTGAAAAATATGTGTGCAAAAATAATGTTTCTTAGCTATAAAAAGTTATATTGCCCATACTTTATGAGATTATCTCAAATGTTGATCTTTGTTTTTGCAGCGATATTTAATTATTAACTTGTAATTATATTAATCATTATTGTTTAGATTATTTCACTATAAAATTTATTTTCTGAAAGGAAACACTTATTCATAGATCTTAATATAATAATAAAATTGTTAATCCACAATGTTTAGACATTTAATAATTACACAAAATACATAATTTTGCTATGTATTTTAATTTAGAGTAAATTTTAAATCTTATAAACAATAAATATTACATTTAATTGTTTATATGATTTTATTCAAATACAAAATAAACTATATTTTTCCTTTTTCATGTTGTAAATCTGGTATTTTTTAAATAGTAAAATCATTGGCTAATATATATATATATGTATATGTATATATATTATTGGCAGCGGTTTTCCGCCACCTCTGATAGTATGCTACGTACAAAAACTTTTTTTTACGTTTGTAATTCTTCTAACACAGTTAACAGATTTTTTTCTTTTGGTATAAGTATTAAACTTATAAGGTTCAAAATATCTTTTCGGGGGCAATTTGACTTTTAACAGCAGTTCAAAAAATCAACGTTTATCTGAATAGTCATTTTATTATTTTTTTTTCTATCTGCTTTATCACCCAAACCAATTTTAGAATTTCTTTATAAAAATTCTAAATTTACATTTCTGTTTGAAGAGTTTTACGACTTTACAAAAACTAAGAAACTGTATTGACAAAAAAATAAAAAAAAATGTTGCAGGTGTAGTAAAAAAATAACAACAATGCGTAATAAAATAATTAAAAGTTGTAAAGATTTGAAAAATCTAAATAAATGAAATAATTTATTTGCATTATAAAAATCAGAATTATAAATTATTTTTTAAAATAACAAAAATTATCATTTGTTTTGGGAATGGAGGAGTCATTTTCTATTTCCAAAGAGTTTAACGATAGATTTACACAGTACCCTGTTTACACGATACAAAGAGCTGCAATTCATTTCTCCTCCCTAAAAACTGGTTTTTCTCTACCAGCGAAAGTGCCTAAAGCTGCCAACTCCAAGCCGCCTAAAGGTCTCAAGTCTTTCTGGATTGTAATATAGCCAAAGATCTTAGAGGAAAAGATGTGAAGGCTCCATAGGCGTAACGTAAATCCACAGCTGTCAGTGAAACAGTGCAAACAGCTAGGCAATAGAAGTCGCATACAGGGGCGAAAGATAAGATGCGTTCAGTTGGCGCGCTTTGGCATTATCACCAGTAGCGATAATTATCAAAATGTGGAGTAATGATGTGGTCATCGCTGCCCCCCTCGGTCCCCGCGAAAGCAGTGCGCGCCCCCCCTCCCTCTCCATCCCTTTTCGTGGAGGGAGATGAGTTAGGTCAAAGTTCATACAATACGTTACAGAAGACTACTTATAGATGAATCTGTTCGTTGTTATGTTAGTTTTCTAGTGAAAGTGGAACTTTCGATACATAAAATTTATTATTTAACAAGTTCAACATCACTGAAGACTTTTCAGTTGTACGTGTTAATCGGCTAAATTGCAATATAAAAAATATATCACAACAAACAAATCATATTAAAAAATCTCCCACAATCTTTAAGTCTCAAGACGAACTGCCAAAAGAAATGGCGTTTTGAATTCTCGCGGGGGAGTTGGCGCAAGGAGGTTTACAAGAAAAATATTTGGCGAATCGATGGATGCAATGAACCAGCCTACGATTGGATCTCCCCCTTTGAGCGTGTTTCATAGCAGTGCTGTTTGCACTGTTTCAGTTAGTTACGGTTTCCAAAGCCTTCATGTTTTCCCTCTAAGGTCTTTGATATAGCGTCCCGAACACCCCGCATTTTCCATCCACCCTCCTGTTGGGGAATAGCGCGAGACCAACAAAAACCCCGTCACCCGCTACCGTTCCCCAGAGACCTCGTTATTCTCGTTGTTCCTAAGCACGAAAGTCCCTTACTCGTATAATGAGGGCTACTACGAGAATGATAAAGTTACCTTGAGACCAGAAAACCTCCAAAACAGGTGTCAAAAGTGACACCTGTCTCAGGGATTGGTTAAATAAAAGTAATGTTTAGATCTTGTGGTTCTAAATCATTGGACAGCGAAAACTCCAATCACACAAAACACACCGTAAACGCGGATATGACAGAGAGTTCATTCTGAGATTCGATGTGCCACCGCATTCATCGGTGAATGTCCGGTCAAAACCTGTGGGGGCGGATCATAGGGGTATACAGCCGTGGGGCTGTCGTAAAGAAATGTCACGACATCGCTTAGAATAAAATAAAAGAAAAAAAAAAGAAAAAAAAAAAAACAAAGAGAGAGAAAGAATAATAATAAAAATAAATAAAATAAATAAACAAATAATCTAGAAAGAGATAGAAAATGAAATAATATTAATGTATATAAAAAGTATTAAAATAAATTTTTATTTTAGCTTTTGTAAACAAGAAATAATAACAATAATATGCGTTGTTTGTTCGGAAATTTTATTACACTATAAGCTCTTTTTAGTCAGAGCCTGGGAATGGCAAAATCACATGAACGAAGGGATTTTCTCACCATTAGTTTAAAAAGGAACAAATGTTTACGAGAAGCAATAAAACCTAGAGTCGCCATTTGTGACACTAACGTACACAAGCAACAATGAGAGATTTACAATCAAATTTATTACTCTCGTGTGTGGTCTACGTGGGGTCGCCGGCTCGGAATCGTAGCTCAGGCAATAAATAATGGAGGAACAACGGCTGAAAATTCAACCCCGCATCTTTTACTTGACCAATGGACAGTGAAACATATTCAAAGCCAATTGGAGTCCAAATTTTATACCCAATGGGGTCAAAGGGGGCGTACAGGACCTGAAAAAGGAAACCCCACATGAGTCAGTGCATTTTTGGAATTGAAGGTGTAAAGGCGGAAAAAAGATTTTCCTCTCTGCTCCGAGTCTCCCGCTAAGATGATAGGGAAAAGAAGAAATCGAAATAATCTGTGTCATCGGGAGATGCGACCTTATGCCTCCCGAACGAAGTGATGAAAATTGACTGATAATGCTCTGCGAATCGTCGACTGATGTCCAATTCAAAAGGAACACCTGAGTGCGCAAAGCTGACTAATTTTTCATCAGATGATTCATAAGGATTGCTGAGCTGACTATTTTTCATCAGATGATTCCTAAGTTTTGAAAAGTTGCTACTATTTGTGTTAATTAGAAAAAATTGACTGATAACTCTGCGAATCGTCGACTGATTTCCAATTCAAAAAGGAACACCTGAGTGCGCAAAGCTGACTATTTTTCATCAGATGATTCCTAAGTTTTGAAAAGTTGCTACTATTTGTGTTAATTAGAAAAAATTGACTGATACCTCTGCGAATCGTCGACTGATTTCCAATTCAAAACGGAACACCTGAGTGCGCAAAGCTGACTATTTTTCATCAGATGATTCCTAAGTTTAGAAAAGTTGCTACTATTTGTGTTAATTAAAAAAAATGACTGATAACTCGGCATTTGGATATAAGTGTGTTGGTGTACTAGGGAACTGTACGGACAGCTATAAGCCAAGGGCGACCAATACCAGCAACATACTTGTAAGGTGAGAAAATTTCATTGTTCATGTGACTGGCCAATTTATTTTAGTGATATAATGTTGTGTTAAAATTTTGGTTTTAAAATTTGATTTTTTAAAATTTGATCACTTAAAATTTGATTATTTTAAAATTTTAAAAATTATTATTATCTTTGTGACTCAAAATTATCAGAATTTAATGCTCAAACTTAATAGTAAAATGAATAAATAAATAAATTAATAATACCAGTAAGATAAGAGGAATAATAAGAAAGAAGGACTCGAGTTTATAAAATACGAAATTTTGGGGCTTTGCCTATAAGTTGTGTCGTGAACTCAAGCGTAATGAGCTGCGAGGATAAATGAAATAAAATATTTTGTATATTTCGCTATAACCATATTTCAGTAGTTATTGCCTTGCATATTATATTTTTATAATGTTTGCATGATGCTAATTTATGTGTTTTAATAAAATTTTGTATATATGTACCTATTCTTGTCTTTATTCCAGTTTTCTCCCTTTATGTATTTTAAGGTAATTTCTAGATGCAGATTAGGGAATATTAACATTTAAATTTGTAGATTAATGTCTCAAGTATTTTATTGACTCATCAATCCCAATTTTCACAAATTCATACGTTAAATAAGGCGATCCTAATGTTATTGCAAATGTTAATTTTATGTATGATATTAAGGAATTAATTTCAGTAATTAATAATATCCGATCTTCGTTCACAACGCCGAAGGGATATTATTTTCATTTGTCTTCGTACTAACCACGTCAAGATTGCGTACCTAGTAGGAGGTGTTTATTTTCGTCACCACACTACTAAAGTTTAATGGTGCTCATACCAGGTGTATGAATTTGTATTTGGGATTCAAAATTGAAAATTTTCTGCATTTAAATATAAATAAAGATAGCCAGTATTATGATTTTATTCTTAATTACCTATCTCCTCTATCTTCTCTTAGCTTTTTCTCCTTCTACTAACAAACATTATTTATCCATATTGTGTTTATAAATATTGTGTGTATATCTAAAAATTTACGAAATTGAAATATAATAGTTGAGAAGATGAAACAAAAATATATAGAAGAGTTGGTTTAGTTCACGACACATTAGCTTGTAAGATTGTAAAGAATTTCGTTACTATATATATCCGTATTTCGGAAAATTTACTTTGTCATTATATTTATGTGTATTTATAAAAATATTTAGGGCTATTTCATAATTTCTATTATATATTATTCTTGAATGAGTATAAATTATAATAATTCATTACAAAACTCATATCTTGAGAGTTTATGATAGCATAATTTGAGGTGTGAAAGAGTTAAAAAAAAAATAAAAATAAAGGAAAAAGTATTAAACATCAGTCTGTGTGAGATTTTCCAAATAAGTAAATAAATATGACAGGTAGAAATAAGGCAAGGCAGTCTTCTCCTGAAAGGGACACATTTAAAATTGGAATAGACACTCTATTGAACTCTTTACAAAATTTTGAGGACAAACCAGACCAAAATATATCATATTTTTTCGAAGAGTTCGAAGAATTAGCCGCAGCGGCACAATTTCCTGATGATTTAAAATTGGTGTTGGCAAAGTCAAAATTTAAAGGCCAAGCGAGAGAGATTCTAAAAAACACAGCTGAATTGCATAAAGCACAAAACTATAACACATTCAAAGAAAATGCGATAACACAATTTAAAAAAGAAAGATCGTTTGCTGACGCTCAGGCGCAATTCATAAATGCAAAACAAACACCCAACCAAACTATTGAAGAATTTACTAAACAATTCAACATTGAGGCACAAAAATACCTTGTCTCGTCAGGACATGAACAAAAGAACGGAGCTAAAGAATTATTAGAAACGATTAAATTAACTAAATACCTTGAAGCACTAAGACCGGACATCTCTTTTGAATTAAAAAAATACCCACCCACAAAGTTTGATGAAGCAGTAAAAAAAGCTAAAAATATCGAAAGTGCTTTGAACAGTAAATGTGCAGGAGAAGTAAACAATTTAACTGAAAATAGCGAAAATAAATTATTCGAGGCACTTCTTAGCATGTCGCAAGAACAAAAATCGGAAATACACCAATTAAAAGAACAAATAAAAGATTTAAAAATTCAAAAAAATGAAAGCGAACATAACAACGCCGAAGTAAATCAGATAACACATAAATTTTGTCATATCTGTAATAAATCCAACCACCAGACACAAAATTGTTATTTCAATCAAAAAAGTGCGAATTTTTTTCAACCAAGGGGAGCGCAAAACAATGTTCGGCCACGATTTCAAAAAAATTATTATCAAAATAATAATTATAGAGGCTTTCAAAGATTTCCACAAAATTATGCACAACATTTTCAAGCGCCACAAACATTGGATTTTACAAGACCTTATTACAATCAAACTAGAGTTAATGATATGCAAATTCAAATGCCAAATTGGCAAAATTTGACCCAATCACAAATAGGACAGAATCAAATGTATCCTGGAAATTACAATATGCATAATATGATTCCAACGCAAAACTTTGATCCAACACAAGGAAACAACACACAAATTGCATATACAGGGCAGCATCAGGGTTTCGCAAATATGCAAAATAGCCTAAATCCTTTGCCGCAAAATAATGAGGGAAATAGGGAACATCAGCCCACAATTACTTTTCCTAACGAAAACAGAGACAGGCGAGGCAGACACAATAATAATAATAGGAACAGAGGGCAAAGTCATTTAAACCGGTAAGCGGGCCTACAAAATTGCGAGGAATACAAGCCCGTAGGTCCCGTAACATTGAGAAAAAACAGGGTTATAATATAAAAAATAAATCAAACAAGGAATTAAAAATATTGAAACAAAAGCAAACGAAAAAGACAATGATAAAAAAAAATGAGGAAGAAAAAAAAGATATAACACAAAAATTGATCGCAAGTTGTAACTCGGAAAAAAACAATGAATTACCAATATGGGACTTAAAAATAAAGAAAGATTTAATTATACCCAGCCTTATTGACAGTGGGGCGAGTATAAGTTTAATATCTCCAGGGGTCTTTGAAAAAATAAAAGAGACGGATATAAAGATTAAATATTTAGCTAACGCTATAAAAATTACAACTCTATCAAACAAATCCATTCCTTTTAAACACTGTGTAAAATTTAAGTTTAGATTTAACAACACTTTCTTAAATGGCACATTTTATGTAACTAAAGATGAATTTGACCGTAATTACAAAATTATTTTAGGATATGATTTCTTAAAAAGTAATAAAATAATCATGGATTTTGAAAATAATACTTTTAAACTCAATAATTCAATTATACAATTAAACCCCAATGAAAATCAAATTACGGAGGTGAATAAAATTAAGCCCGTACAACAAAATGATGACTTTCAAACAATACCAAAACAAATCAAATCCTATCAACACAATAACATTCCGAAAATTAATACACGAGTATTTGTAAAGAAAACCATTACTTTGAGACCTAGAGAATCGAAATTAGTAAATTTAATTTTTGATGGGAAATTAACAAACAAGCAACAATTTTTTTTCCAACCAAAATATAACAACAGGAAATTAGTAATCCAAAATTCAGTTCATGAAAACAAGGAAACAGAAAATAATTCATTCACAATATTAGTACAAAATAAATCGAAAACGTATTTGAGACTTCATAAGGATCAGGAAATGGGAAAAATTACCACTGATTTTTTTATAAAAAAACAAAATAAACCAAATACTGATAAGATTTACGAAGTAAATAACTTAAATATCACACAAATTAGAGAATTACGAAAAAAAGAACTTTCAGAGAAGGATTTTAAAATAGATCACTTAACACCGAAGGTACAAAAAGAAGTATTGAAAATTTTAATGAGACATGCTACCGCTTTCAGCAAATCATACAAAACTCTAGGAGAAACGGACGTAATAAAACCGAATTTTAAATTAATGCACGACTTTCCTATACAAACGAAACCATTCAAATTAGCGCATGATGTAAAAAAATTCGCGGAGAAAGAAATTCAAGATTTATTGGATGCAGGTATCATAGAGCCTACGAACTCAAGTTATGCTTTCCCAGTAATTTTCGTAAAAAAAAATTCTACGTCAAAAACCAGTGATCAAAACTTAATAAAACTTAGAATGGCTATAGATTTTAGAGCTCTTAACGATATATTAGAAAGCGATCCGTATCCAGTTCCTAACACAAAGTGTATTTTACAAAGCATCGCTGGAAAAAAAATATTTACAGTTCTAGATTTGCATTCTGCATTTTTTCAAATCAAATTACAAGAGCAGGACAAGCATAAACTAGCATTTATCACGGAGGATAACCATTTTCAAATAACACGAATGCCATTCGGAACTAAAATCTCAACAAATATATTTGCTCGTCTAATCGATATAGTTTTAGGTGATTTAAAAAAGAAATACAACATTCAATACTTTATTGATGACATTTTACTTGCTGCTGATAATATACAACAAATGCACACATTACTAGAAGAAGTACTAACACAATTAGAAAAATTTAATCTCACAATTGAACCAGCTAAAATAAAACTATACATGCAAGAAATAGACTTTCTGGGATATAAAATTAGTGAAAAAGGATATGCACCCTCAGAAAAAAATATAAAAAAAATAACAAGCTTTGCAGTCCCTACATCTCAGAAAACAGTGCGAGCATTCATTGGATTATGCACGTATTTTAAATCAACTATAAACAATTATGCAGAAATTATAGCGCCACTGACAGATCTCACTAAAGCGAATACAAAATTCAAATGGAATGACAAAGCACAGGAATCATTTGAAAAAATACAAAAAATTATCATGGAACAACCTACCATACATCCCCCAGATTTTAATAAAGATTTCTATATAATTACAGACGGATCAAAAATTGCAACATCAGGTATACTCGCGCAAAAACAAGGAGATAAAATGATACCAATTGAATTTACAGGCAGAAAATTAAAAGAATCGGAAAAGAGATATCCAAGCATGCAGATAGAGCTTTTGGCAATATATGAAACTATAACTTATTTTAGAAATATTTTATTAGGAAGAAAATTTTTTCTCCTAACAGATTCAAAAGCATTAACATACCACTTACACTTGGAAAAACAGCCGGAAATTGTAGCACGATGGTTACTTAAGCTACAGGATTACGATTTTGAAGTATCGCACATTGAAGGTATTCATAACCCAGCAGATTTCTGTAGTAGAGAAACAAATGCCTTAACTATAGCGGATGATTTAAACAAACATCTTTTTGCGGTAAATAAAAATTTGAATGCAGACAATATAAAAAAAGAACAATTAAAAGACCCAAAATTAAACGAAATTATTCAAGCTTTACAACAACAGAAAAAAGCAAAAAAATATGAAAAATACAATTTAAATAAAGAAGGAATATTAATTCTAAGAAAATCACGAAATTCAAATAATGATGATTTATATATTGCGCCACAGAATTTAAAAGAAGATATTATAAAAAGCGCACATGTCCCACACTTCGCTTTTCTAAAAACCTATGGCATAATAAAAGAAAGATTTTTTTGGTATAGAATGTATCAAGAGATAAAACAATTCTGTGCGAAATGTATAACATGCAATACATTTAAACAGCATAAAACGATAAAAATTCCACTGAAAACGATGGATAAAAATTACATACCTGGTCATAAATTAACTATTGACGTAGTAGGAAGTTTGGTTACATCTCTAAATAGGAATAAATTTGTTTTAACTATTGTCGATACAGCATCACGCTTCCTACAAGCATTTCCACTTAGATCGACGGATACTAAGGTTATAATCAATGCATTAAATGGTTATTTCAGTACTTTTGGATTAGCGAAATATATCTCTACAGACAACGGAGCTTATTTTAAATCGAAGGATTTCAAAGATTATATGAAAAATTTAAATATTGAACTAATACCTTCGTCGGTGTACCACCCGGAATCGCAATCTGTACTTGAACGAATACACCGGGATTTAAAAGCTTCCATTGCCTCTATGTGTAATAAAACTTACGAATGGGATATAAAACTTCCATATTTCGTACTTATGCATAATTCAACTGTACATAGAATAACAAAATTTTCTCCAAGCATGTTATTTTTCGGTAGAGAGATAAAAACGCCATTCACGAATTTCGAAGCGCATAATATGGATTCTTACAGTACATGTGTACAGAATAAGCTCAAACATATGCACGACATAAGATATGAAGTTATGAAGAATCAAGAAAAGGCGGATTTGGAACTGAATAAAAATTCGAAGTTAAAACACAAAGAATTAAAATTGGGTGATGAGGTCTACATGAAAATGCTCAGAAAACCTAAGGCCTTACATCAGAAATTTTCAGGCCCATATTATATTGAGAGAATTTTCAGAAATGATAACTACCTCATAAAGAACAAACATAGGCCAGACCTGAGACCTATTAGAATTCATATTTCTAAATTATTTGCGCCCAATATGGCAAACAGAACAGAAAACAAATAATCATTCCTTAGAAAATATAAGTGTAAAAAAAAAAAAAAAAAAAAAAAAAAAAAAAAAAAAAATTTAGACTTCAAGAATTTGTTAAAATTGTTTTAAGCGTCTACTGAAACCGTCAAAATCTTTTAAATATACCGTATTTAACATATCAGCCAAACTTTAAAAAAAATTTTTACAATTAAACACAGAAAATTCTAAAAAATGTTCGAATCTTGCAAATTACATACAAAATTAACGTTATATATAAAAAAAAAAAAAAAAAAAAAAAAAACGGAGCTATATTATGGTCTCATACGAAATATGTTTCGTACTTCCCGGGATGTGAGTACTTATTGCTGGTCGATAACTTGCATGGTATGGAAAATATTTTTGGGAGACTATACATAGACAAAATATATGTAACAGAGACAAATAAATATTTAAAATAGGCATTACATGAATAATCGTAATATATTACCTAATATAAAAATAAACTAGATTCAAACAAAAAATATATACATATATATAAAAATTATATTTACGAATTTCTCATAACACGGTATGTTATACAAAAAGGAAAATGAAGATAGAAAAGGTTTCAGAACAATAATACAATAGGATCGTGAAATAATGTATGATAACAATAAAAACGGGAAGGAAAATGAAGTCATAAACAGTAGCATGAACAGTAGTGAATTCTAGTGAGTATGCGTCTCAGTAGGAAATTCGAGCGAATAATATAGGTATCGCGAAGGTGAATATGTTTATTATATTTGGTAGTTTTCAAAGGCCTACACATTGCAATGATCATTTTCTCACATTTAATGTATTTGTGTATGTTATTTCAATTTTTGTATTACTATGTCCATTTGTCATTACAGGTATATATTTATAATAATGGTATTGTATTCTTGCACATCTTTTAATTTTAATTGATTGTATTATAAATCTGTATATACATTATAGCTTATTTTTGGATAGAATAATTTTTTTCTTAAAGTAAGAGGGGATAAGCTTGTCGTAAAGAAATGTCACGACATCGCTTAGAATAAAATAAAATAAAAAAAAAAAAAAAAAAAAAAAAAAAAACAAAGAGAGAGAAAGAATAATAATAAAAATAAATAAAATAAATAAACAAATAATCTAGAAAGAGATAGAAAATGAAATAATATTAATGTATATAAAAAGTATTAAAATAAATTTTTATTTTAGCTTTTGTAAACAAGAAATAATAACAATAATATGCGTTGTTTGTTCGGAAATTTTATTACACTATAAGCTCTTTTTAGTCAGAGCCTGGGAATGGCAAAATCACATGAACGAAGGGATTTTCTCACCATTAGTTTAAAAAGGAACAAATGTTTACGAGAAGCAATAAAACCTAGAGTCGCCATTTGTGACACTAACGTACACAAGCAACAATGAGAGATTTACAATCAAATTTATTACTCTCGTGTGTGGTCTACGTGGGGTCGCCGGCTCGGAATCGTAGCTCAGGCAATAAATAATGGAGGAACAACGGCTGAAAATTCAACCCCGCATCTTTTACTTGACCAATGGACAGTGAAACATATTCAAAGCCAATTGGAGTCCAAATTTTATACCCAATGGGGTCAAAGGGGGCGTACAGGACCTGAAAAAGGAAACCCCACATGAGTCAGTGCATTTTTGGAATTGAAGGTGTAAAGGCGGAAAAAAGATTTTCCTCTCTGCTCCGAGTCTCCCGCTAAGATGATAGGGAAAAGAAGAAATCGAAATAATCTGTGTCATCGGGAGATGCGACCTTATGCCTCCCGAACGAAGTGATGAAAATTGACTGATAATGCTCTGCGAATCGTCGACTGATGTCCAATTCAAAAGGAACACCTGAGTGCGCAAAGCTGACTAATTTTTCATCAGATGATTCATAAGGATTGCTGAGCTGACTATTTTTCATCAGATGATTCCTAAGTTTTGAAAAGTTGCTACTATTTGTGTTAATTAGAAAAAATTGACTGATAACTCTGCGAATCGTCGACTGATTTCCAATTCAAAAAGGAACACCTGAGTGCGCAAAGCTGACTATTTTTCATCAGATGATTCCTAAGTTTTGAAAAGTTGCTACTATTTGTGTTAATTAGAAAAAATTGACTGATACCTCTGCGAATCGTCGACTGATTTCCAATTCAAAACGGAACACCTGAGTGCGCAAAGCTGACTATTTTTCATCAGATGATTCCTAAGTTTAGAAAAGTTGCTACTATTTGTGTTAATTAAAAAAAATGACTGATAACTCGGCATTTGGATATAAGTGTGTTGGTGTACTAGGGAACTGTACGGACAGCTATAAGCCAAGGGCGACCAATACCAGCAACATACTTGTAAGGTGAGAAAATTTCATTGTTCATGTGACTGGCCAATTTATTTTAGTGATATAATGTTGTGTTAAAATTTTGGTTTTAAAATTTGATTTTTTAAAATTTGATCACTTAAAATTTGATTATTTTAAAATTTTAAAAATTATTATTATCTTTGTGACTCAAAATTATCAGAATTTAATGCTCAAACTTAATAGTAAAATGAATAAATAAATAAATTAATAATACCAGTAAGATAAGAGGAATAATAAGAAAGAAGGACTCGAGTTTATAAAATACGAAATTTTGGGGCTTTGCCTATAAGTTGTGTCGTGAACTCAAGCGTAATGAGCTGCGAGGATAAATGAAATAAAATATTTTGTATATTTCGCTATAACCATATTTCAGTAGTTATTGCCTTGCATATTATATTTTTATAATGTTTGCATGATGCTAATTTATGTGTTTTAATAAAATTTTGTATATATGTACCTATTCTTGTCTTTATTCCAGTTTTCTCCCTTTATGTATTTTAAGGTAATTTCTAGATGCAGATTAGGGAATATTAACATTTAAATTTGTAGATTAATGTCTCAAGTATTTTATTGACTCATCAATCCCAATTTTCACAAATTCATACGTTAAATAAGGCGATCCTAATGTTATTGCAAATGTTAATTTTATGTATGATATTAAGGAATTAATTTCAGTAATTAATAATATCCGATCTTCGTTCACAACGCCGAAGGGATATTATTTTCATTTGTCTTCGTACTAACCACGTCAAGATTGCGTACCTAGTAGGAGGTGTTTATTTTCGTCACCACAGGGGCCAGCAAACTCCATGCTGACCACCTGTCGTGATCACTCCCTTGTAAACGGGGGGGCACTTTCATTCTCCACCCACTTAGGTGTGCATCGGTTTTTTTCTTTTTCTTTCACAAAAGCATTTTAAGTGCTGTTGGGGAATTGTTTATTGTAGTAGTAAAATATTTTTTTTTTTAAATCTTACATTCAGATGAGATTTACGAACTAGAATACATTTTTTTATAGTTTGATTTTCGTTACCATAGAAATATGTACTACTAAAATAATTTTCTGCTTTAATATTTGTTTCTTTTTTATGTTTATCTTACGAGGCGTTCCAAAATTAATAAGATATTTTTTATGTTTTACTGAATAATAAGTAATAAGTTAATTTTACGAATATTTATCCTATTATGTTAACTAATATCCATCACTACTTTGGAATAATATATCGTTTACAGATACTTTTGTGTACAGATATATTAGATTAAATAATAACAAATCACTAAAATAACTTGAAGTGGACGAATTTTAAACACGAAACATACTTAATTAAATGAACGTTACTACACACGACATTGACAACATAGAACATCTACTCTGGAACTCAGGTACATTTACGTTTCTTTAATAATTACATGGAATGAGTCCAGGGGCGCCATCTACAGTTTTACCTGAAAACTAAAAGTATAAAATACTACAGATACCATAACATCATAGAAATTATACATCATTGAAAAGAGACTTCTCTTAAGGCTGTTAATTTTAATGTAATTAATTAGAATAGCAAGATCCACTTTACAAAAGCATTATAAAAAGTAAATTGTAGAATGTATTTGAAAGTACGGCAAAATAAAGCATATATTTTCGAAATATGTGCAATGGCAACTGCGTACAATTGCAAAGTCAGCTGATGCTACAATTATTTTTCTCTTAAACCATGCAATTATGTAATAAAGCATAATAACTTTTTTATGTTTTATTTTATATTTAACACTTAATTTATTAAGATTTTTACCACTTTAAGTTATAAAGGTAGAACTTCCACCAAATTAACAAAAGTCCAACAAAATAGAATACGTTTTATTTTTTAAACAAAAAGCATTTCTTTCTGGAAAAATTAATTTAGGAATGCTCTTCTAAGCTAAAATTTTAGTTGCTGATGTAGAGAAGGAGTATAAAATTTAATGTATGTTCTACATTGAATTTTTACATGAAAATGGAAATATTTATTTTATTGTTGTAGAACAGTATTTGACATATTTCTTTACTTTCTTTGGAATTTCATATTACTACTACTGTAGCACTATAGTGTAGGTCTATTTGTATATTTTTACATCTATACACTAAAATTGCTATATAAGTACTCTAGAATTTTTTACTAAATAAAAATTTACCTGTAATTTATGAAATATAGCATTTACATAAAGGATTCATTAATTAAAAGGTCATTAAACAATTAAAAATATGCCACAAATAGAATATTTTCGAGCACTTTTAAATTGTTTAATCCTTTTTTAAGTAAGGAATCATTTATATTATTTTAAGTTATGATATTAAGATAAGTTTTAGCATCCTCAATTAGACTGTTTTCCATGCTGTTTTCAGTCAGATCTATCGCCAAATTTAAGGAAATATAGTAGAAGTAAGCGTTTTCGATAGGATAATTTGATATAAAAAGTCCTTCCGGCAGTGCCGAGAAGAAGAGTTAGATTTCATATGCTGATTTATTTATTTTAAATTAAGTTATATTATTCAAACATACGAAGCTCAATACGAATAAGTGGAACCCAATTTTAGAACATTGAATACTAATTTTTGTCAATACTGAATATTAATAGGAATTTTTAGAAATTAGTCATCTTTTATTCAACCTGGTTTTATTTTAAACGATTTAGAGAGTCGACAAAATTCCACGATATCATGAAGAGTATGCCAATTTAAAACAACATGATGGGTAAAACAAACTAATGACCTTGGTCGAAATCTTAATTCATGCGCACATGCACACTCATATCAAAATATATATGAGTGCTGTCACGGGCAAATTGATTTTTTAAAAAAATGTCATCCACATTCGAAATTCAAACTGCTATATCTCGGGCGTTTTTTAAGGTAAAGCAAAAAATACTCCGGAATTTATTATTAACATAAATCCTTTAGAAAGAACTTTTTTCAATTTCTAATTTTTTGTTTGCACATCATTATACATTTAAAAGATTTTTGACAAACTTAAAAGGCCGCCATTTTGAAACAAGATGGCGGATGAAGTTGGCCTATGAACTCGGTCAAGACATTGGTATGTACTATGTACACACGGAGTTATATCCAAATCAGTTTGTAAATATGTGTATTATCGCGTGACAAATTTCAGACCGTCTCAAAATATCAACCACACTGGAAAATGAAAATGGTATATCTCAGCCATTTTTTAAGATATAGATGAAACAAAAAATGCTCTGGAATCTTTGTATCAAAGTCAAACTCACAAAAGAAAAATCCTTCTCACTTTCTTACTTTTTTGCACCGAATTTTGAAATTTAAATTTTTAAAAATAATTTAATATTCCGCCATTTTGAAACAAGATGGTGGATAGAACTGGCCAACGAACTTGGTCCAGAGTTTCATCCAAATCGGTTTATAGATATTCGTGTTATCACGTGACAAAAAACAGATCATTTCAAAATGTGAGCAACAATAGAAATTAAAACTGCTATAACTCAGCGATTTTTTAAGGTACAGACGAAACAAAGAATGCTCTGGAATTTTTTTATCAAAGTCAAATGCATAAAAGAAAAATTTTTTTCAATTTCTCACTTTTTTGTACCTAATTTTAAATTTTAAATTAAAAAAAATTAAATGACCGCCATTTTGAAACAAGGTGGCGGATGGAACTGGCTAACGAACTCGGTCCAGGATTCATTATGTACTATGCACACACCAAGTTACATCCAAATCGATTCATAGATACGATTATTACGTGACAAACATCAGATCATTTCAAAATGTCAACCATAAGAAAAATTCCAAGTGCTATAACTCAATCATTTTTTAAGATATAGATAAAATAAAAAGTCTTCTGGAATCGCTGTTTTAAGTTCTAACATACAAAAGAAAAATATTTTTCAGCTTTTAATTTTTTCGCATTTAATTTTAAACTTTTAATTTTTTTAAATGTTTTAAATGGTTGCCATTTTGAACCAAGACGGCGGATGGTGCTGGACAACGGACTTAGTCGAAACATTTGTATGCACTATGTACATACCAAGTTTCATTCAAATCGGTTCATAAATACTTTAGTTACAGCATGACAAAAATCAGATATCTATATATGTATGATTATATATGACGACCTCAGAAGCCAAGGGGTGCAAGTGAGAAAATTTCGATTTGGAGTAAATTGAGTTTAAAGATAACTGATGTTAAATTGGAACATCAATAACAATTGAGTGATTTGAAATAGAAAATTTCTGCTTGTTGCATTCTGGTCTTTAAACTCTTATTTCAATAACTGTTAAAAAATAAGTACAATTTTCTTTAAATGTAAAATTAATCAATATTGTTTGTTTTTCGAAAAAAGGGGTTTGCCTCTATAATTATATAAAATCTATAACTATATAAAAATCTATACAAATAATAAGAAAATCACTCATATTTCTTTACCTGAAATGAAAAAAGCATATTTTTAGGTCGTCTGTGTATTTAGTTTATTTTTTTCAATTTTGTCACTTATACCCCTTGGCTTCTGGGGTCCTCATATATGTATGTCAACATTTGAACGGAGGGTGGTTTTGGGGTCTGGGGGTCATGATCGGTGAAAATGTACCAACATTTCCCTGAAGTGCTTTCCTCCGGACGGCTACAATAGGTAGCTTTTACTTTTTATAATGAAATCTACCTAAAAGTCGTGATTCATTATTGATTTGATTCGTGATTCGTAATTTTTTATGATTCAATTTTTTATAGGACTGATAAGAATTTAAAATCCCTTATGTATTGCCTAAGTCCCTACAGTATTTAATGATATAGGAAAAAAAAGACATCTATGAAAATAATTCATTTATTGTTCTATTCCTGATAATAAAAAAAATTAAAAAATGTTTGAAAGAAAAAAAATTATTAAAGAACTAATTTTTGTGATCGAATTGTCGACCAAGTTAATATTAACATGAGAGATCCAGAATCAATGCGTTTTAAAGTGAATGTGGATAATGTACAGCCGTAAAAACCTGCATTGCGCTAAATCACTCTTGCTAAAATACAGCAGTTACTAATTCATCCGATTACGGAAGATTTCGCAATAAATTTATAGACACGTCCAATTCAAGTAGCCAATTTCGTGCATCACTACTGAAATGAAATTGTTTGAAATGTTTTTAAAGGTATTAATAAAAAAACTAAATGCTTCCTTTATGGAAAATATTCTTGCCATTGGTATCGGTTTCTCCTTATTCGGGCCTGAATGAGGTAACTAAATTGAAATAACTGAAGTTCAGTTTTGCTATTATATAGTCTACATTTAAGATAATCCAGCTGATCTTGCAAGACAATTTTTAAACCTAAATTTAAACATTTTATATAAAAATACATTGTAGGGAGGATTTTCTTTTATTGAAAGGGATTTGAATTTCACTCGATAAGAGCATTTAAGAAAATTATATTCGTCATTTTTTTTTGAAGAAATGTTATAAACGTGTTGCATTTTTAAACTCAGTATAAATTCGAAGAAAAATTAAGATTAGCATAAGTATTCTGTTACATTAGCTCTCATTGAATTAAAAAATGTTGATGTTCTGCAATTGAGATGTATATCGGCATTTTATTACTATAAGATAAATTCTTGCAATGATTTCCCTCATTTTTTATATTAAATAGTTTGAAACACACTGTTAGATATAATAGCAATTTCAAAATAGCAGAATTATTGACAAATGCAACATAAATTCAATTTGATATGGGAGACTGTTCTTTGAAGAAAAGGTGAAATTTTATTTCTTACAAAATTGAAATGATAAGCAGTTTAAGAGTATAATTTCATGAAAATGCGTTTAATCTAATAGCTCTTTAAATTAGATTTTTTTTAATTACTCTTCGGAAAATATAATATACTTAAAAAATATACATATTAAATCATGCATTGCAAATTTTAATTATTGTGTAAAGTGAAATGAAAATGAAAATTTGTTTCAAAATTGACTTTGAGGTAACTGATCTGAAGATTTTCTGGTTAAAATGGGTTTTAATTTACAACTATTCATATCATTCATGCTTTTCACATATCTTGTTCAAGTATATTAAACATTTTAATCGACTGTGGTGAGCTTGAATAACATGCTGGGTTCTTATTATGAAGTCTTGTCTAATTCTTTTCCGAAACGTAAGTACTGCGTGATTTATAAAAGTTCTGGTATATTTCTGAGTATGGTATGCAAAAGACAGTAGTGTTTTCTGCTTACTGTGTTTCTGAGCAAGTTCTGTGGTTTCTGCAGACGATGTCAACTGCAAACTTTTCATAATCGCGATGCATTTGTACGTTTTTAGGTGCGTTCGTAATTATGTAAATACATAGCACCTATAGTTGGCACTCAGTCCGTCCGTCTGTCCGTTTGTCCGTCCGTCCGCCCGCATATAACAACGCAAAAACTATCCAACCGAATCGTTTGAATTTTAAAATAGATATTTATCACATAATTTTGTCGAACCATTTCAAATTTTATGAAAATCGGATGAATAGATCAATTACAGGGACAACCAAAAGTATTCTGATACATTACGATCAACGGCGAAAAAAGTTTCAAAAGCATTTTAATCGTTTGAAATTTAAAATATATAATTATTACATATTTTTTCATTTGAAACTTTATGATAATTGGGTGCATAGATCAATTACAGGGACAATCAAAAGAATTTCGTTACATTACGGTCAATAGGGAAAAATGTTTTAAATGCATTTTGTTGGTGTTACACTCATTCGAATATAGTAGAATACATAAACCTATGAAGTATATATACAGGGTGTCCCCTCTCAACGGTGGCCAATGGCTAATTTCTAAACCGTTGGTCATAGACATATAGTTCCAATTGCAAAAATGCTTTAAAAAAGGTAAAGAATTATTTTTTAAGCGATTTTGGTCAAAAAAATGTTTTACTAAAAATTACGAAAATTAAATTTTTATACGGTCCCCCGATCCTATAAGTGATATTTAGAAAATTTTTACCACTACTCTAACAAGTAAGACAAAAAAAGCCCCATTCCTCTGCGATCAAAATTGACCGAGTTATAGCTATTCAAATTTGAAGCATATTTTTTGCTGCAAAATAGGGGTCAGTCACAAATTTACTGGAAATAAAAATAAACATCAGATAGAAAATTTAACTTTAAACATTGAGATTAAAAAAAAAATTTACAATGTTGTTTCTGAATTTATGTTGACATTTACATGTTAAAGTAAAATGTGCAATTTGTGCTAAAAATATAAGTAAAAAAATAACATAAATTTCGTTAAATTAAACTATGAAAAGCAACAGTCACAAATCGTTACAAAATGATACATATTTAAAGCTCTATTAGATTACTCAATTTAATAGAATTTGATGTAGTCCTATAAAGTAAATAAATGGAACACACCTAAAATCGTATTAATATTACATTGTCATCGGGTTTAAATAAGTATGGGAATTGAACCTCAATCAGATATTTGGAAGTAAGTTAAAATTTGAATATAAGTTTTGAACTAAGAAAATTTACATACGAAAACTATGAATAAAATAAAAGCTTATCAAAATAACATATCTTTTTAAAATAAAATCACGAAAAGAATCAGCTTCATTAGCTTACAAAATAAAACATACGTAAAAATACAATTGAGGGTATGAATTTCAAAACTCCACTTATCGCTTTTTGATTTCTCTATCAGTCTATGCAAACCTCCACTATTGTAACAATGCAGTCTCAAAATTTATAATGAAAACCAATAGATGCATTTAAAGTTTTTTCGCTATTTCCCAAAATTTGATTTTTTCGATAAAGAGAATTTTGAAATTCATGTCTTCAGTTATTTTAATAACCAATATAGAAGATAACTAATTATAATTAACACTACCGTAAAACTTATACGGTGACAGCGCCTTCAGTTAAATCGCTCATTTAAAACATTTTGTAATTGGAACTATATGTCTGTGACAAATAGCTTAAGAAGTAGCCTTTGAACAGTGTTGGAAATCGACTCCCTTTATAATACTTTAAGCATTTAGTGTACGTTCCCTTAAAGCTCAATCGAACTCATCCATTTTCAGCTATAGAAAAGTGGTTTAAGTCATGAAATTTAAAGTTTCATGACTCGGTCAGTTTTAATATTACATGAATGGGACCTTTTCTGTATTATTTGCTAGAGTGTTGAAAAAATTTTACTAAATATCACTTATAGGACTGAGGGACCGTATAAAAATTTAATTTTCGTAATTTTTTAGTAAAACATTTTTTTGACCAAAATCATTTAAAAAACAATTCTTTGCCTTTTTTAATGCATTTTTGCAATTGGAACTATATGTCTATGACCAACGGTTTAGAAATTAGCCATTGGCTACCGTTGAGAGGGGACACCCTGTATATTAAAATATACATTCTGTACAATCTGTGATGCAAAAATTATTTTTATTTTAAATTACAGGGTCATACAAAAGTATTTCACTGCATAATGTTATACAGGAAAAGATTGTTTGGATCGTGTGTTAATTATATTAAACTATTTCACATTTTATGAATATGATATGCATTGCTGAGGTGCAATAAACGTTTCTTCCTGTATATTTATAGTAACACAAACAAGATTTCGACCACTAATACTATATCTGAACTTCTGTTTATTATAACAGCAAGATCTGAATATTTTTTAAACTGCGTTATCGTACGAACGCACCTCATTTTTTACGCTTCATGTGCAAATTCCAACTTGTTAAAAACCTGTTTCTTACCAAATGTGTCCAGGATGTTCCGCGATTATTATTGCCCCCAGTCATTCCGACAAAAAGCATTCCGATTTCATGTAAAGTTAAATTTCATGTCATTGTTTTCTAAAGTATGTGTCCAGATATCTCTATCGTACTGGATTTTTTAAAAGGGTGCATGCTAAAATCTAGAAGCATCTTTAATAAAGTGGATAATAGAAACATCTTTCTTAAAATGTAAACCTTTATCGACGAGCTTATTTTCTTTAATTTAGCATTTATTTTTATTTCTGTGGCTACGGTAATAGCCTGGTAAGGCACATTTTTGAAAAAAAGATGAGATTAATTGGGAAAATGTAGCTTTAAAAAAGTACTTTCATCTGCCATAGTACTAAACAAGTAAGAAAAATCATGCGTTAAGCATAGATAATGAAACACTTTCCAATGCTTCCTGAAATCTTTAACAAAACTTTGTTATTTAGGGAAATAAGATGCTACTGTCCGTAGCCATACGAATGATACGTTGAAATACTTTTGAACTGCCCTATATTCGATCTGTCGGTTGATATGTATATACAATATAATGGTAAAATTTAGTTTAGCAATGAAATGCCTAACTGGCTAAAATTTCTTTTGCAGCACTTTATTCTAATAGATGGAAAATAATTCAGTACTTTTGTTCCGCCCTGTAATTTATCCAGTATCTTTACTACACGCCAGTATTTTGTTAAAATTAGTTCAAACAAAAACATTCTTAAAGCTACTTAAATCACATTTCCAGAATTTATCACATATGGGTGACCATGTAGCTAATTCTTTGCGTGACCATGTATATCATTTTATTCTACAAACATTTTTTAGTAAACTGAAAGCAGTTGAACGTAAAAATGCATAAGTTAATTACTCTCATATTCAGTAACCTTTATGTGCTCTTTTGTGTAACCCTGTATATCGACTATAGCATTTATATACACCATATAATTTGCAGACATTTTGTAAAAGTTAAAAGCGAATATCATAATTAAAAATGCATTACAATCATCCATCAGCAATCATCGATAATACACAGTATTTCGGATAAAACTATAAGGTTTGAAATATTTTGTGTGTCCCTGTAAAAGCTATGCACTTCATATTATGCGTTAAATATTAAGTCTCAGAGGTGTATATCAATTTTATGATACTTGAAACCGTTTAACATTATTAAAATATGTCGCAAACAATTTCCTCCTTTATTGTGTAATGGAATTCTTTTGAGTGGCCCCGTAACTATTATTTTGACAGCATATTTTACAGAATGCATATTTTAGTGCACTTTGCGAATCCATGTAAATCTGAATAAGTTTAACGGGGTGTAACACCTTTAAAATTCATTTGAAACGATTTTTTCCCCATTGGCCGTAATGTGTCGGAAAATTTTTAACTATCCCTGTAAATAAACTAATAGAAACTTCTAAACTAGTAAAAACTTCATTTTCAAAAGGTTCGCGCTATGATAACCATCAATAACATTTAAAAATTTCAGAGCAATCCCAGTATATTTACGGGAGTTAGAGCGCGGACAGACGGCAAGACAGCCAGACAAACGGAATGCATAAACACTTCTCAACTTTTTTGGAAAGTGTTAACAATAAAAAAGGAAAATCGAATACTTCCCGTCATAGGGCAACTATGAATTTTCATTTAAAAATTAAAAATACAATAATAATAGGGTAAATGCATAAAGTAACGGTAATAACCAAATAAGGTAATCAGATTATTTCTTTCAATCGTCTATAATTCTGTGGCTTCCGGTACTATCCAGGTAAGGCAAATTTTTAATATTTTAAGTAACTAGCGTTTAAAGTTTTCAAGAATATCTTTTAATCATTACTTTTATAAAATAGATTAGAACTTAATATTTTTCACTACATTCACGTAAAATTAAATTTTAATTTTGCTTACATTCATTAAAAATAAATGTAAAACGGTAATAACCAGATAAGAGTTACATTTTAAATTGTTACATTTTTAATCTCAATTAATAAAAACTATTTTTATATAACTATTTTGGCAAAAAATAGGTTATTATATCCTAATTGAATATGCACTACCTGGCCATTGATGAACGTCCACTTGCGATTTTAGACATTTTGTTAAATATCTATAAAAATACATGAGGAATCATCTCGAACCTCTTAGTGTATAAATTTAATAGTATAAGTCATAAATTTCCGTGAAGATTTTTTCCTGAAACTCCATAGAGGACCGTCAACAAATTAAAAAAGAATGAATATCTTTTGAATAACCCTGTCAAAACTAATGTAGCAAAAACGCTCAAACTCTAGATTATGATTAAGTGCCTTATTGTAATACATTGTGTTCATTTTTATGCAAATAGCATGCATACTCGCAGAGAAATTAAGGTTTTTAAAAAAATGATCCCAAATTTTTCCAAGTTTTTTGCTTATAATTTCTTATGAGATCTTATTATAAAGTAATATTTTTTTATGAAAATATGGCAAACAACATTGCACATAATACCCTGTAATCAGAATTAAAAAATAATAAAAATTGTATGAAAAATGTATAGGTTTACTGAATAATGTTTCACTGCGCATGCGTCAACAATATAAAAAATTTTATTTGCATATTATGTTATCTAAATATATAAAGTAACTTTTGTAATAGTCTCAAAATCATACCTTGAAAATTCTGAAAGTAAACGTCTATAGAAAAAGGACAAAATCTGTTGTTCCCAAATTGAAGCAAAAACTAGTAGGATGTACCAATTCTTCAAAGCTTTATTCCCCCCCCCTCCCTTAAAGAAAAACTAGTTGGATGTGCCAATCCCAAAACTTTCTTCTATCTCATACATACATTTTAATATTAAAAAAATAGTTACATATTTTAATGCTTTAATAATTTTAATTCAAACCTTACCAACTTTGATTTTCACCTTAAATTTCTGCTTCAATCAATTAATCGGAGTAAAAACAAATTTCCATCTCTGCACGAGCCGATGGACAATAGAATGATAAGCAGATTTTTTCTTTCAAATTCAGGGAGGACCTACTTGCCTTACCAAAAAATAATCATATACAAAATGTTTAGTTCAGTTCTAGAACTAACTTCTTACACTTTTATGTGGTGCAATATTGAAAATGGCATAAAATTCGGTATTGCAGCGCCCCCTTCCGGCGGATTTTTTTTAATTCAGGGAGGACCAACTAGCCATAGTCATACAGATACAAAAAAAATTTGGTTCAATTCGATACATAACTTCATATACTTTTGGTCGGTACAATATTGAAAATGACACATAAATCCCGATTGTAGCGCCCCCTTCCGGTGGATTTTTTTCAAATTCAGGGAGGACTAACTAGCCATTGTCGTACACATACACAAAAAATTTGGTTCAATTCGATGCATAACTTCATATACTTTTGGTCGGTACAGTATTGAAAATGGCACAAAAATCGCAATTGCGGCGCCCCCTTCCGGCGGATTTTTTTCGAATTCAGGGAAGACCAACTAGCCATAGTCATACATATACACAAAAAATTTGGTTCAATTCGATGCATAACTTCATATACTTTTGGTCGGTACAATATTGAAAATGGCACAAAAATAGCTATTGCAGCGCCCCCTTCCGGCGGAATATTTCAAAACTGAAGGAGGACCTGCTTGCCACAGCCAAAAACATTCACAAAAAATTTGGTTCAATTCTATGCATAACTTCATACACTTTTTGATGGTAGAATGGCGACATACAGACAGACACACATACACGGACAGACAGACATTTGGTAAAAACATGTGTTTTGGAATCTCTGACCCCTGAAACGTGTAAATCCGTTAAAAACCGGAAGTCGAAAAAAATTTCGATTACAATACTTTCTTCTATTGAAGATAGAAGAAAGTAAAAATGAGGGATTTTATCCAAATGTAGAAGTACGTCCCATATTTTATATTCTATATTGACACTAATCACTGAATATATGGATACAACCCCTCTTGTTTTTTCTTCATTTTGGGAATAACGGAATTTCTACTTATTCGATTGACGATTATTTTCAGAATTTTCAAGTTATGATTTTCACAAATGTTACATTTAGCTAACATAATATGCAAATGAAATTTTAATATCGTTGACGCATGCGCAGTGAAAACTTTTTAGTATACCTACTCATTTTTCATACAATTTTTATTATTTTTAATTCTGATTGCAGGGTATTGTGTCCAATTTTGTTTGTCATATTTTTAGAAAAAAATAGTATTTTATATTAAGAACTCTAAAAATTATAAGCAAAAAATTTTGAAAAAATTTGGAACCATTTTTATAAAAACCTTAATTTCTCTGCGCTTATGAATACTATTTGCATAAAAATGAACACAGTTTATTACAATAAGGCACTTAATCATAATCTAGAGTTTGAGCGCTTTTGCTACATTAGTTTTGACAGGGTTATTCAAAAGATATTCATTCTTTTTTAATTTCTTGACGGTCCCCTATGGAGTTTCGGGAAAAAATCTTCACATATACTATTATATTTATACACTAAGAGTTTTGAGATGATTCCTCATATATTTTTCTTGATATTTAACAAAATGTCTAAAATCGCAAGTGGACGTTCATCAATGGCCAGGTTGTGTAGTAAAAATTATTAAGTTCTAATCTATTTTATAAAAGTAATGATAAAAAGACATTTATGAAAAATTTAAACGTTAATTACTCAAAATATTAAAAATGTGTCTTACATGGGTATTACCGGAAGCCAAAGATTTATAATATACCCAATTATTTTATATTTTGTAATAGAAATTTGTCTGCAGAAATTCAAAAGGAGTAAAGATTTATTTTTATGCTATACAAATAAATTTTTAAGTCTCGTCAATATATTTTGATACTTTCATATTTAAATCATTTTGGTTTACAGCTAAAAATTAAATTATGATAAAATGTTTTAATATAAAAATTACTTTTTGTGTTGAAAAATATTCAATTTTCTTTTCCAAATCTCATGCATTATTAATATGATTTGAATAAAAGGTTAATTTCATGGTCGTGCATAAAAAAACGCTGGGTATTAAGATTATTTGACTGAGTTATTAGATCCATTAACGAAGTATGGGTAATAACAGTGAATAAAAATAATTTTTATGCATGGAAGTTTCTCAATTTCTAAATTAATGTGAAAAACATTCTAGCATATGAATTAAATTTTTAAAATATTTTAAATAATAAATTGATTATGCAACAGAGTTATCAAGTTATTTTTTCATTTAAGTAAACGTGTCTTCTATTTGAAAATTGAATTGCGAGAAAATATATTGAAATAATTTTTCCGATACAAAAAACTATTTCTTTGTGTATTCTTTAGGAATAAGTTTAATTTCCGTTTCCCAATTTCATGTATTTTTAATTTGATTCACATTTGAAAATACTTTTAATTCAAAAATCATGTATCAAAAACACGCTTTGTGATCTAGATTATTTTACTGATTTATTTAAAGTTATTTTTATTATTTCAATGTGGGCAATAAAAATGAATGATTCTGACATCAAACTTGAAAAAGGAAGTTATTCTGAATTTTACATATGAAACTAGCTCTACTGTTATTTATGTAATAAATGCATTTAGAAATAAATTTTGTAATAAATGTCTGTATAAATTATTTAACGTTTATATATGAAGGCTTTTTAACACAGAATTATCATAATGTTAAAATAGCACCAAAAGACTGGCGCTAAATGAATCTTGAAATAAAAAGATTTTACATAAATCATCATAAAAACAATGCAAATTATAAGACGCGTTTCGAACTGGATAATATATCAGCGAGTGGTCAGCTACTGTAAACACGTGCTCGTAAGGAAACACGACCACAAGTGAAGATTTTATATTTTTTGATCCTGTGACTTATGAACACCAGCTAATAACGGGCGGTTACATTTTCCAGCTCGAAACACGTCATGTGCATATATTTGTTTTTACGGTGGTTTAGGGTAACTTTCGAGTTAGTGTATGTTGGAGAAAGTGCTGTGTCACGTGACTTTAATGCAGCGAACAGTAAGGAAACACTATTCTGTTGTAAAGAAAAGAGTGGCTTACTGACATTTTAGTTTCACGCTGCGTTCTTTTCTTATCTCTTTTTTTCTTTTTTTAATATCAGATGCTTTTTTACTACTATATCGTTTTAACACTTATGGTAACTGTCCAAAATCTTTTATGTTACTACTTTAGTTGCTTATGTAAGACATAGTTTAAACACCGGAGAAACACGTCATGTGTATATATTTGTTTTTATGGTGGTTTAGGGTAACTTTCGAGTGAGTGTTTGTGTTGGAGAAAGTGCTGTGTCACGTGACTTTAATGCAGCGAGCAGTAAGGAAACACTATTCTGTTGTAAAGAAAAGAGTGGCTTACTGACATTTTAGTTTCACGCTGCGTTCTTTTCTTATCTCTTTTTTTCTTTTTTTTAATATCAGATGCTTTTTTACTACTATATCGTTTTAACACTTATGGTAACTGTCCAAAGTCTTTTATGTTACTACTTTAGTTGCTTATATAAGACATAGTTTAAACACCGGAGAAATAAATCTAATATTTTGGAAGCGTACTGGTACTTAGTGTTTCTGCAAAGCATAAATAATCACCGTTTCCCCGCTTCTCGACACGAATAGGGGAGACTGCGGCGCTGGCGTCTTGTTTAATAGTTTGAGGTGAGTCCACGAAAATATTTTGGGGTAACATGCTGAATATTTTCCGCTGTGGTTAAATACCTGGTTATTTCTGAATTATTCCAAATTATTCTTGGGTGTTAACTAACGCTTTCCCTATTTCGGTCATATTATTTAAATAGGTGATTAATTCGTAACTTTAATCAAATATTTAAAAAGTTCATTGATTAAAATCATAAATTTTTTAAATGTTTAAAATGACATACAGAAATATTAAAATCTAAATTGAAGATAAACATAATTTAAATATTTTCTGCATGAATTATGCCTAATAAAAAAATCTCAAACATTTCACGTTAAATGCAGCTACATTTCTAATAAATATAATAGTCGGTGTTATGTAACCGTGTCAGTGTCAGTTTTAGAAAACTAGGAGTCTCTATCTGTATGATCTACGCTGCTCAGTCTTCGTCTTCCATTTACTTTCCACTGGCTGAAGGATTTTTAAAATCCGAATCAACTGCTGTTAAAACAGCTAACGGTTGTTTTCGTGATTTGTTAATTACGATCAACCGAATAATTCAAAATCAGCTTGTATAAAATGACTAGTTTATAAAGATGATATAATAAATTTATTTTAAATAAGACTTTTTAAATGTGACATAATAACACAGGTGTTTTGTTTCTCATTTAAAAATTCACATAAAAATATTTTTTGTTTCTATAAAATCCAAATAAAAGTGATGTGATGATAGAAACTGCCAATTTCCAGGTGTTTCAATCTTTTCACAAAAGAAATGATATAAGAAGAAGTCAAAGCCTAGAAAGCAGGAATTTTTAACCGCAAAGACATGGATGATGATTAAATTTCCTATCACGATTTGTAAGATTAGGAATTTTGAAAAATGTATGAGAATAAGTTTTAAGAATGGCTAACAATGAAATCTCGTTTAAAATATGTGATTGGATCATGTACATTAAATGAGGCTATTGGTTACATTAAAGTTGCTGAAAGGACTTAAAACAAGATGTGTTGTTTGTGATAAAACTCAGACATCACAGGAAAAAAAAGGATATATGAAAAACAAACAAAAAATTTGAACTCTAAACAATTTATCACGATGGCTTTACCATATTTAAACTTGTTGTAATGCTTTAAATTTGGGCATAAGGCCTGTCTCAAAAGTTTAAGCACAGGCATAAAATGTTGATTTTCAAAGAATTATAAAAAGTTATAACGAATGACATTTTTTTATTTGCAGATTACGCAACATGATTTAAATAAATGATAAATAAAGAAGAAAAAATAAGTTACATAGTCGTAAAAAATATAATTCAAAAAAATTTTTAAAAAGACTGTCTCAAAAGTTTATACACAATGTCAAAAACAACCAGATTTACAATTTTTACAGAACTTTTTATTACAAATTATTTTTCACTGACTTCGGATTAGTTCAAATAAACGTATGCCCATCGAAATTATTAGTTTTTGCGAGGTTTCTGGTGGCAAAGAGTACTATATTTTCTCAATGGCCTCCTCGAGTTATTCAATAGATTTATACTGCTTTCCATTGCCGTAAACCTGGCGGATTAAAACAACCCAGACATTATCAATCAAGTTTAAGTCTGGAACCAGTTAAGAACTTTAACATTTTTCTGAGAAAGCCAAAGTTTTGTAGAATGTGATACGTGGATTGAGGATTTTGTCTTATTGAAAAGTCTATTCAGGACCCCCCAAAATGTCAATGAATGGAAGCAAATGATGGTTAAGCATCTCTTGATATTTTTTTACTTGTCTTTCTTTTTAAAAAAACAGAGAGGCCTGGTCATTGAATCCAAATGCTCTCAAAACCATAAGAGATTTCCAGGTTTGCTGCCTGCTGAAAAATGCCCCTGGTTCCTTACGCGAATAATGTCGATAAGCGATCCAAACATCAATGTCATCTAAATTCCACTTTTTCTCATAGCTGAATAAAACAATATGCCATTTGTCCCAGTAGGACATGTGTTTTTTAGCCCAGTTCATTCTTGCCTGTTTGTGATGTAATTTGAGAGACGGTTTGCGAGCCATTTTTTAGTATGATGTGATCACACTCTTAAATACATCTATGTATAGTGTCTTTGGACGCTTGTACTCTGAGATTATTTTTAATTTGCCGTATGGACATATTTTTGTCTAGATGCCAATTTCCGTACTCACCGATCAGTATCAGTCTGAACACTTGTCATATGTGGTCGTTCACATCTTGGTTTCCACCTAAAATTATCTTTTCTACAGAGTACTTGGTATATGCCTCGCTTTTATCGAATTGAAACTTTTGCAACTTCAAAAACTGTTTTATTTTGCGTTTTCAATTTAAAAACTTTCAAAATCTCACACTTTATAAATTTTTTACCCTTCGGCATTTTTAAAAAGAGAGGAAATAATTTCTCTAACTTTTATACTTTATGCAAGTGCAATACCGCGCCATTACACATGGCCAATCCCGTGTTTCTAGAAAAATTTACATAAAGTACTTAAACTTTTGAGACAGCATTTCTTCAAGAAAAAAGAAAAATTGAATAAAAATAAATATACTTTTTATTTTAACCACCCAAAATGGCTTATTTCATTTTATTTTGATTAAATGTCGAGTATTTATTATAAGAAATAATGAAAAATTTTCTTCTTCATTTTTTTAAAACCAGATTTGAAGAGTGCTTAAACTTTTGAGACAGACTATACTTAACAGCCGTATATCATTTATGTTAAATAGAATACTTAGTAATACGTATTTTTTACAATATTGTGTGTTTTTCAATTAAATTGACATTTATTTTTATATTCAACTTTTTGTATATTTCTAATATTAAATAAGTTAACAATTTTAGTATATTTAAATAATTAAAGTTACTGGTATTCGTCTCATTATGTTTTATCTAGTTTTGAAAAAAAATATTGTGTTTTAAGTCAAGAAGATATCTTCTAACCTTTCTTATCTAAATACCTCGATCTTGAAGTAACATGCCGAAATGCAAGTGTTCAATGTTTTCTATAACACTTGTAACATTATATAGCTTTTTAAATCATGTATAGAAGTAAAAATCTCTGCAAAAAATGCATAACTAACAAAAAAAAAAAAAACAGACGATTTTTAAAACAAAGTCAAACTCAACGGCATGTTCACCCAATTTACCTTATAATTTTTTTATTGTAATTGTAATAATATTTCTGTAACAGAGTCCCCTCATTGATCATCTAATTTTTCACAGTATCACATTTGATATAAAAGTCTACTCCAGGTCTTTTTTCTATTCTTCAAATACATTATTGAAGCTATTTTTTGATAGAGTCTGCAAAAACACCACCAGTGCCTTTATCCAATCTTTTGAAGAAGGAAAATGATTTTTCTCAACGCTTGTCTTTACCATGTGCACTGTAAAAAAAACTACAAACTTACTAACATTTTTCTAGTAGATTTATATTCGAAGAACTTTTCATGTAACAGTAACTGAAAACATTCATGTAAACTTCCTTGGTTTCATGAAATTTTGCTGTTATTGTTATATAAAAAGTTCACTACAAAAATTCTAGTTTTTTACAGTGTACTTTTACTGCAAATTATCTCAACTTCTTGAATATAGCTCACAACTACAAAGAAACTTGAACGTGATTGTTGGGTTTTTCAAATGATGATTTAGCGTGCGAAAACTTTTTCTTCGACATTTTAAATAGTACTTTTTAAGGTAATTTTTGCTTACATCGTTATGTTCCACCTTTGTTTTAGAAAAATCTAAAATTGGAAAAAAATAAACATTATATTTTGAGATTATTTTGTATTAATTTAAATGATTAAAGATTTTGATATTTGTATGAATATACAGTGTGTTTGTGTATAGCGGATTCAAACTTCAAGGAGGAATGAAGTAATTGTAGACGATGGTAAATCACATAGAAATTCATAGTCGAAAACGTTCTCTTAGCGAGGTAGTGACGACACAGAACATATATATCAGGAGACGGTAGCACGGATAATCACCTCTTCTAATTCACAGATGAAAATCTAAAATTCATGATTGAAGTGAAATAGCTCTAATTTCTTTATATTAGAACATTTTATAGTATTTCTGAAAACAGAAGCCGTACGAACGTAACCAACATCTAGTGCTAGTTGAACTAACAAAAAGGAAGGGACGGCAACCTAGAAAATCTCAAATTTATATCGATTCTCCAGAGAAAAAGGTATTTTCGACATGACAAATATTAAGTAAGAGAAAGAAGCTGCAGAATAGCACAGTATAATTATGTTATAAACAGACTTTTTAATATGATTATCCTTTATTTTCTGTTTATTAACCGATTTATAAACAGAAAACCTGGTAATTTTTTCAGTTTTCGTAATAAAGAAGATAATGCTGGGGTTAAAGTGTTAGAAATGACGAAGTTACCATAGCCAACAATCAGATAAGGAACAGCTAGAACATCATATTCATTATACATTTCATTTTGATTGCTTCAATATTGCTTACAAATAAATTATGGGTGATTTGAATTTCTATAAATAAATATAAAATGATTTTCTAACTATTTTTCTATGAAAAATATGCATTGGTGTTATTTTATCTCCATTTTTCCCATACGTATCAAAGTTCCCCATGAAGTATATCAATATACCCCGGGGATGGGGCACATTGATACAAATGGCTTTTTTTTTAATTTTTAAAAATTATTTGGCAAAAAAGATATAAAACAATGATTCTACATTTTTATATCACTCTACACAAGTTTTGCTGACACCACATAGAAAAAAATGATTTTTTTTTTTTTACTTTCTGGACACCGAAAAAATTCTTAGAAAAAAACTGTATCAATGTTCCCCAGTTCCCCCTCCTTTCATCAGAACAAATATTTCGAGTGTCCGGAAAAAATAGTTCCGAATAATCGAAGTTACTGATATTCAATAAGCTTTGTCCTATTCTCACATACTATGTACATACCAAATTTTAAGTCTCTATCCCAATTTGTTCAAGAGATAGAGCGTTTACAGACAGACAGAGAGATAGACGGATACACAGGCGGACGGCATTTTTTTTTTTTAAATATATTTTTCATAATCTCCAGTTCTCTGAAACGTGTAAATCCGTAATTTTTTTTCGATTTTCAAAACGATTGCAAGACTTACTCTATACTATGTATGAAAGTTAAATAAAAAAGAAAAAACCTTTTTTTATATAAAAAGTGCAAAAACTTCTTCAATTCTCTGATATATATCGGTTGCAGTTTGCTAGCAATATTTCTCTTAATTGGAGGAAGAATATCTGAGAATGTAGTAAAAATTGTTTTTATTTTTAATATTTTTTTAATACTTTTTTAACTAATAATGTATCACTTTATTTTTTCCAATTCATAAATTCAAGCTATAAAGTTGCGAAAATTTAAATTGTTTGAAACAAAAATATTTTTCTAGTCAACATTCGTTTGTAAATTAAGGTCATTTTAAATAGCCTGGAGCAAAGTTTTTTAAATCGAAGTTTTAAAAATAATGATTTTAAGTTTTTCCAAATGTGATGAATAATATAGAATTAACTTTTCGAATAATAAGCGATAATTTGCAAAATATTTCAATTGAATATTGAAGTTGTCAAGAAAACGTTTTCACCGAACAATTGAAATTAAAATAATCACTATTTCAAAAGTTCGAATTTAATGATACATTTTATTACCTCATTTGGATGAGTTTATTTAATATGAATATCCGATAGTATTTTGCATAGAGATTATATTTAAAATGGAATTTTTATGAACAAATAATTTTTATTTTATTTTATCGCGTTTATTACGAATTTATAAAGCCAATTTCAAAACGAAATTTCAAGCAAGTGAAAATAGTTTTATTAATATATATTTTAAAAATTTTGCCATAATGTACACTCTTAATCCATTGAAACTTGAGCATATCAACAATTATCTGTTTTAATTAAGTCCAAGTATAGATCAAAGTTGACTTTATGTATTACATTAGTCTGGGCCTTTACCTATAAAGTGCTTACGCTTTGATGTAAACTAAATGAAAGCCATTGTGCTATTACATTTCTAATCTTTCAAAAAAAAAAAAAAAAAAAAAAAAAAAAAAAAAAAAAAATTCAGCTAATAAGATCCGACAATTTTAATCAATTTTAGTAGAATTCGGCAAAGAATGTAGCACAATATTCACTATACTAAAAATACATCTGACAAATTTATTTACTAACAACGAAAACCACGTAACAAATTTCATCCTGGAAAAGTTTTAAAAAAGCATTAACTTTCCAATTTCAGTTTATCTTATCATCGAATCCTGCATATATTTATAACTGAAAAACATACACGAATATCATCACTAAATATAAAAAAATTATGAGTACAAGAATCATCAATATTTGCCCTCTGAAACTTTTTGAAACATCTCTCCATTCTAATCAGTTTTATATGATTATTTCTATTTTCTAATATTAATTTATGACAAAACAATATAGAGCAATAACAAAATACCAAAATCATCCTTAAAAACACAGAGTGGTCATAAAAAAAGTTTGCCGATATATCGAACTCTAGCTGACGGCCCTTTCAACAGATCGCGATGAGATTTTAATTGTAGTTATTTTCAGATATGAGCTCAATATTCTGTCAACGGCAACAAATTGGCGCTCGCGGTTACGGTTATAGCGACAGAAACTCGAAAATTTCAAATTGCAAAGCCCATTTTTTTCCTCGCAAAATGCTCAGCGCATGCGAAAACCTTAAAGAGCGTTGGAACGGTGCGCGTATCGCAATAAACAGACGCGCTATGTTCGCTCAGAAACAACTCTGTGAAAACCCCTTAAAAAACACGATCAGGGAGCACGAAGGAAATGTGCATATGACAGAGGCAAAACACCAATACGGAATGCCAAATGACAGATAATCAGCGTAGAAAACGGATAAAAAGTGGGATGGGAATGTTAGTTCTTCAGTCGGGAGCTTGAACATGCCGACAAAATGACTCTTCTAGCGAAATTTCATGGGTAATTGGTAAAACTCTGTTATCAAAATGGGATGAATGCGGCGAAAAACTAACGTGTTTACTGTGTAAACCATTGCCAAATGCTTTGTCCATGTAGCCCGGAAGCTCTTTGTGATTTCGTAAATCATTTGGAAGAAACTGGCCGCACCTGTGGTAGACCACGATCCAGACGACCAACTCATCCTGAGGATACTGTTATGAAAGTGCATCACATAGTGACTGCAGGATACACGCAAAACTGTAAGAGGTGAATCTCTTGTATTGGATACACCGAAATCAACGGTGCTAAAGCTAGTGCCCTCTTTAATCCGCATGTTTTCTTACCTGTACCAGCGTGTCCAGATGATGAAAGTGGGAGACCATCACCAATGTATAGACTTTGCGAATCAATTTCTTATCAAATGTGATGGAGATAAGGATTGACCTCTTCACTTATTATGGACAGACGGGGCACATTTCACCTTAACCGGCAGTGTCAACACGAAAAATTGTGTGCAGTGAGCAGACATGAATTCCCACGTTGTGGCGTTATAAATTACAGACCTCATGCTGCAAGCTAAAGTTTCAGTACTTCTCAGTTATATCTATACCATTACCGGCAGGCATAAAAATTGGTGCTAAGTGAAACATTTGAAAACACTTAATATTGATAGTGCGAGAGTAATCATTTATTTTTTTTTTAAAATATCATTATTTCAAAATTGAAAAAGTTCCGTGAACTGTTTATTACCCACCTATGTGGGTTATAACGCCATGGAAACAAAATTATAAAATAAGCTGGAATAATGCAGATTGCCCAATTCTAAAAATACAGAATCTACAGAGCTAGAAACTGACAAATTAGATTCTAAACGATAAAAAATGTTCAATTTTTGTGAAAGTCGAAGAAAAAGTAGGGGGAGTGAGCAAAAAAAAAAAAAAAAAAAAAAAAAAAAAAAAATCAGACCCCTGTGCTTCTGTTTGCTTAAAAAGGACTGCTTCAATAGAATTATTAGAAACATTGCACAATTTTAACTGTGTTTATTTAAATCAATATTTATGTTTCCATGTATGCATTCAATCAGATAGAAAATATTCAATTTTTAGTGAAAGTGAAAGAAAAAGGAGAGAGAAGAGTTTCAACAGAATATAACACCCTGAGCTTCTCTTTGCTTAAAAATCCCTGCTTAAATATTATTATAAAAAACATTGGGGGGTTTCATCCATTTTTAATGTAATATTTTTATCATGTGAAATTTTATAATAACTAGAGTTATGTGTAATAAATATTTTTAATAATACTGTTATAGAAGTCTTGTAAATATTCTAAACCCATAAACTCCATATTAATGTGGATTGGCTCAAACCTAAAGTTAAAATGTCGGCATGATATAAAACATACTTTAATAAATTTGTATTTAAAATAATTAAAATAAGATTTTTTATAAAAATCATTACCCTGTGAGATCCTTCATGAAATTTCATACATGATTCATGTGATTATATTTCGTTACCTCTACATTGGCAACAAAATTAACATTTAGCTTTTTTTTTTTTTTTTTTTACATTTTAGAGTTTATTTTGTAATGTCCACATTAATTATAGCTATAACTGAAATTCCCATAGTTTTGTTAGAAATATTTAAATAGATTAAACTTAATTAGAATTAATCCTGTACAAAAAGTTTAGTGCAAAATAGCACTCTATCAGTTTAAATCACTGATTGCATTTTAATCTTCAATAATTCTTACCGGTCTCACAGACCACTGCTTTTTCTAATTTTTGTAGCTTAACTAATATTTTAACTACAGTTTCAGTTTAACTAAAAACACTATCGAACTTTTGTTTAATTTAGAATTTAGTACTATCATCAAAGACTTGAATACATGAATGTTAATTATTATAGTCTTGTACAAAAAGTTTAATACCACAACACAATCCTATGAGCTAATCATGCCTTTTATTAATCGTTCGAGCTTGCGTTCTGACAAACCTCTTCACACTCATTACGCTACAATTTTTGTCAAATCAGTTACGAAAATTGCAGCGCATCACTTGTAAAATTTTTATAAACAGAATGCTGAGAAAGCGGACTGTTAAAATTTAAAAATCAATTGAATAATCAAGTGGAAATTTAATAGAAGCCTGATTTTGAAAATGTTGGAATTAGAATGTTGAGAATATTTCTATATCATTTTTATGATTTAAAAATATTTTTTACATTAGTACTAAAAAAATCGGTTTTGGGTATTGGACTTTTTTTTTAATTTAACCTTTTCAATAATGGCAATAATGCTGCCTCATACATTAAGTAAAAAATATACTTTTTTCCAAAGTAGTCCCTTGTAAGGAATTAACAGGGATAATAACGCTAAGGAGTGGCGTGATTACCCTTGTATATTTATTGTGCAGTATATTTTAAACTACAAACTATCTTGCAAATATATCTAAAATCTGGTACAACATTTTGAAAGTATATGAAATGCACTACAAATTTATGTAATAAAGAAAGTATATTCTGATAAATATATAGCTTTCACATCACAGAACTTATAGTCGTTGAGCCAGAAGCCAAAATTAGGGCTTTTGGTTTCATCTCTGGGGACTTGATGATATATACATTTTTGGATTCACAAGGGTCCAAGGAGTTCATTTTTCGATAATACTATGAAATTTGTGGTAGTTTATAGACGCCATATTGAAAAAAGGGCGCCATCTATCGCACATAGATACAAATGATTTTTTTATTTTTGGTATTATTACATAACTAATTTTTTATGAAAAAATGGAAATAATAACATTGTTGAACATATAACGTTGTGCAAATTATATATTTGTTAAGATTTTATTTTAATGTGATTATTAATATTATTAATTGGATAAACAGTTCAAAAGACATTTGTGTGACAGAAAACTGAAATCTTGTTTTGCATTTTAATGCATGCTATTTTCATGTGGATCAGACACAGCAATTCAAGAAAAAAGTGGAAAGGAAAAATCTATTATACTTAGTGTGTTAAGACTTAACCCTTTCGGGACCACGGGTGCATACACGCACCATTAACACATGCTTTTATCGCTTGTCTGTGATACCACTAAAAAGAAAAGTAAAATTTTCTTATTTAATTACAATATTCACTTGATTGCTAAACTAATTTTAATTGTATGACAAAAAGAAGTGTCAACCAAATAAAATTCATGTAAAAGATGCTAGTCTCGAATGGGTTAATAAATAAGAGAAATCTTAGTCTTCTGCATTTTTATCATCATAGGTTGACATTTATGTGTTCAACTAATTTGCTTCGTCATAGAATAGTTCTATATGCTTGTACATCTGAGTTTATTAAAAGGGCATGGATATGACAATGCGATACATGTTCTTGAACAAAAACATGACACATGTTCTAAAGCAGCTTCAAGAACAAGATAATTACCATTTTACTGGATCTCTAGATAACCTTTTCCCTTGCTACCTGCTCCAAAAAAAGAACCATATTTATTTGAGGATAGAAGATCAGGATCAGCCTATAAATAATCATAACAAACAAGACCGTAGAAAATAGTTAGTATTGCCGATAGGTAGAGTGTATTACTACATGACGAAAGGCAGTGCGATTCCACAGACTACTTTTTTCAGAAAAAATATACAGAATGTAGCGCAGTTCCTTTTATGTTTCAGTGTTTGTATTTTACTTAAAAGTGATGGAAAACTTAGGACTCAGGATGTTTCCTTCTTTCCTATAAAATATCAGTTTCAGTTTCAAGCGCCTAAGTATCTCGAAATTTTATGTTCTGATTTACCATTTTCTCTTACCTGTGCAACCATTTAATGTATGACTGTGAATGCATTTCAAATAATGCATTACATACCTCGTTACCTAGAAGTCCGTGCATCTTACTCAAGTTTTACTCATTACTTTACCCTGTCATTGGACCCAAACTTCAGAAATATTAACCCTTCCTAGCATTTCAAATTGTTTTCTAAAGAAAACAATGTAATAACTAGTACATCAGTATTTTTAAAGATAATAATATTTCTAAATCCAGACACCGTGCTTTAGAATGGTGTGCGCCAAATAAAAGTTGTGTATCACCTCTTTTTGCAAGTAGGTCAATTTAGTGAATTCTTTAACTAGTTATTTAGCGAATTTATATCATTATCCTCAGTAGATAACCTATATCATTTGTGTATTCAACTATTTCAGATAATGTTCACTTTACCATTCTTTAGAAATGAAATATATAATTTTTTTCATAAAAACTGCTTCCATTTTCGTATTATTTCCCCCAGAGACGATAACTTGTATAACATCAACAACAGTTCATATTTTTGTTTTATTTCTTTTTAGTGGCACCTGCCTGTATGTGTCAGTTATAACATTTATTCTTTGTGAGAATGTATAATTTTGTGATATTTCAGAAAATATATTTTTTTGCTAATTGTCCAAATGACTGTAGCTGCTGTGGTAGCTTTGAACAAAGCACATTCTGTCCTTTATATTAGCAACACCATCATATGCATTCTTTCATCAGTCTCAATTTTGTCATAACTTTCATTAGTTTGCTTTTTCAGTTTTCTACATTTAACCATCAAGTGTTGCTAAGGAACTCGAATGAAGCCCTAGGTATTAGAAAAAGAAAGTTCTCATATCGAAATGTCTTCGCTTTGCAACGATTGTCATCCGAGTAAATAGATTTCTTTTTGTTATGACAACAGACTCTGATTTATTAAACTTTGCACTCTCTTTCTTCTTCAATGCAGAAAATGTATTTAGTTTATTTACATTTGGAGGTTTGAAAACCCCTTCTGGCTTTGAGTTCTCTGACAAATAGTCTCTGTTGTAAGTTTGATAAGCTTCTTCACCCATCTCATGAGTTTAGAACATGTCTTCGACATTTTTTAGAATTATTATTGCTCCAATTGTTACTATTACCATGTCTAGATTCATCTATTCATTGATAATCGTGTTCCGTAAATATGAGATATCACGTTCGTCTTTCTGCATCTCGCTCAAAGACAGACTTGGATCTAGAACAAATTTGTTTGAAGTACTAATTTTGGTTGTTTAACGAATCACGTGAAGAAATGCTGCCCTGATATCAAAAATATCTCTTAACTGCGACAAGTCTTTGACTGAACTTCGTTGTAGCTTTTGACCACTGCGTGTCTTTACTTATTGTCTCTTGAATCACCCTGTTAATTTAATAGCATACAAAACCAAGGATATCTTTTCAATCAGCCTGTTTATCAGCGTATATATTTTACAATATAGTGTCTATTTGCTACTCTGTTTTTGAAACTATCATAGATAAATGTCATTCTTATGTTATGGTGAATCCAAAAATGCATGGTTTAACAAGCCCGCTGACATAAAACCATAAACGTCCCCTGGCAACGACGCCGACCATTTTCCAATGTGGTGCCCATAAACTACTCTGATTTTGAAAATATTCACTTTAAAAATTCAGAAACAAATTAATTATTTTTGTAAAAACCATGTAAGAATCTTTAAATTATGCCCGATAATGTACACGAATTGCCTGTAGACTGTGTTATGTAATTCATTTCTTTAATAAATGCATACTTTACAAACTAAACCTACATTAAATTTTTCCGGATTTTAACATCAATTGTTACAGTTAGATGTAAATATGTCTGTCATTGTCTGACTAATTTTGCTTGGCCTAGAAAATATTGTCATAGTATTCAATATTAGGGATAATTCTGATATTATTAACAGCCCTTGGAGCAATTTTTTCTATCAATATATTTTTCAATATCTATCAATAAGTTTTTTCACATGATAGGTTGCTTTAATAATCAATATAAAAGTGAACGTTTTATGTCATGAGGCCATTTGGAATAACTGAACAAATATTGATCCTATGGCCATTCATTTGGAATATAAATCTTACAGTGCAAGTTCCATCGAAATTTGTTCGGCAGAATCTTTTAAAAAGGCCATTATTACATCATACATAGGGTTCATCAGATTATAGAATTTTCTACCATATTTTTATGACTAATCCAGGCAGTGTGATGTGATACAAACTAAAACTTTTCTTGAAAACTATCTAATAGTCCCTATCCCGTAGTCCCGTAAAAATGTATTCCGCACAACTCGAGTTCTAAGCAACAGAAACAAAATTCCCATTTGTATTTCATATGTATATGCAAATTTGAGGATTTTGTTAGTGACATTAATTTATTTTTCTAGCTTTAGTTACATTTCTAAATTGACGACAACTATATGAACTCATTTAGTTTCCAGATTAAAATAACTCTATTTTAGCGAAAAAAAAAAGTGGGGGAAATGGCAAAATATAGAGATTATTAGCTTTCTCGGGTTTTTATTCGTCAATTTGAAATTGAAATTATCTTTTATTTTAATCAACATTAAAAAAAATTGTGAATCAATTATGCTTTTTAGACTACTTTGAAATTATAATTCATTAAATGGCAATAATAATAACTATAATAATGTATTTTTTGTTTATTTTAAACAAAATGCCATCTTTTCAAGATTATATATATATATATTATATTATATTATATTTTAGAACAGAATATTATTTCAAATCATTTCCAATTATAAAATCAGCGAAAAAAAAAATACTATGTATTTCCTTATGATAAATTATTTATTTTTACGTGACTATTAGCAACAGAAAAACTTTAGACTTAGATAATTACAAAGTTAAAACGAAAAAAAAATTTAAAATAATAAATTCGTGGATATGCGTTAAAAGCAGAAAATTGGGAGAAATTACCACGTATAATACTTCCAAACAGTTTGAGAGGAAAAATATATTTACGAGATATCTTTTTCATATTCCGAAAGAAATTGTTTAGCGTTTGTTGGCAATTCTAAGGCAACGAAAATAATAATATTTCTTTTCTAACAACAAAAGTATTTTCACATGAAAGTTAAAAAAAGAAAAGAAACTTTAAAATGTTAAATTCATCAATATGCCTTAAAGCAGTAAAATGGAGAAATCTCGTCATATTTGAAAATAAGAAATGACAATTTTGACAAGCAATTAAAAATTAAAAATATAAAATCTATGTGGTACATTTATTTCATACTTCGAAATAATCTTTTTAACTAATATTTCAAATTCTAAGACAACGAACGTGACGATAAAAAGAGAAAAAATCTTTGGTGGAAATGGGTGAAATAAACTTTACATTTAAAATACCTTAATTAAAACAATCTTTTTATAGCAGTGTTAAAAAATAGCGGCTGGCAAAGGCTCTGTTTATCTATTTTGTTTTAATTTATGTTATTTTCAAATTTTTAACTGAGTTTAAGTAATGAAATATGAAATCGGATGTCGGATGCATCTGATTTGCCCGAAATTTTACAAACAAAGAGAAATTGGAAACTTATTTAAATGAAGAACACAACGCTATTTTATTAAATTATTAAATTATATTTATTTAAGGTGCCTCAGTGGGAGGTTAGATAGCATAGCTCGCGTGGCACATAGCCCGCTATTAAATGTATATTATATAGATGAAAATATGCACGCAAATGATCTTTCAAATTTTTGTAGGCGGAATTATTAACAAAAGAATTACAAAAAATTATTACTGCAATCTTTATATGGGTCATTCTCTGATAAAGGGCAATTTTATGTCCTTGGCTTAAAAAAAATGTGAAATAATCAAGTCAGCTATGAATGTTTGCATTTTTTCTGAACATTTTTTGTGGAAATCTGTTTGAATACTACATTGTGCACTAGTTTAAATATGAAAATAAAAAATAATTTAAATATCTAAAAAAGCTTTAAAGTTGCAAATGTCATTACCATGGCTTGTCAAAATATTCAAATTTTGAATTCAAACACTTATTTGGAATGCTTTAGAACAAATGTAATTATTATATGGGTATATTTGATGTTTCTACTTTTTAGATATTTAACACCTTACACAAAACAGAAAACATTTTTATTGATTATACTTATTTAAAGTTTGCCCCTAGCATTAACTGCCATTACCATGCTCCACATTAATTCTTCATTTAATTTTCTCCTATATGTTATTTTTATATGTAAATTCTCTTAGGTTGTATAGTTCCACAACTTCTTACGAGCTGTAGCATCTATTTTTAATTAAAAATGCAAGAACTACTTCAATTTATGGATTTTGTTCCAAAATTATAGTCTGTGTATTTAACATGTGTCCTTCTAAGCTCCTTATTATTGAAATGCTTATTCAGTAATTTAACTTTACAGTATCAATTACAAAGACAGTTTTGGACTGCTTTCAGAATAAATACTCCACAAGTTTTAAATTGTTATAGTTTAGTTCTAAAATAGGGTTAACGTTAAAAATGCCATTACCATGTTCATTATCATGGCGTATTATATTTATGATTTCAAGGTCATATAAACGACAATTTTAAATTTTTTTAAAAAAGTCATTGCTATTCCTTAGCAAAAATTCCCATTTCATAAATGTCTGGTGTAATTTGAGTCAGAAATCAAGAGTTAAAATATTAGAGTCTAATCATTTTATCGAAACCGAAATTTCCCTTTATCTGAGAATGATCCTTATACTAAAACACAGTGCAACGCGTAGCGCGCCAAATCGTTTTTTCCTCCGATACTTGTCATAAGAATTGACGCTCCTACCAAAACCAGTATGTCATCCGCGTGCATCCGAAGCTTGACATCAGAAGCAGAAATTTGCGAACAAAAGAGATGACAATTTTTTCGGGGGGGGGGGGACAGGTGAAGTAAACGGAAAAAATACAATTTTAAAGTGAAATAAATTACAGTAATAATTATTAATTATTAGTACTTATTTTATCAGTTGCAGCAGACTTTTTCATTACGCAGTTTTATGGCATATTTGTTAAAACTTTGTTTTATTAATGAATCTTAATTTTCTTAAGGTATATTTGTCGCAAAATCTGATTTACCCAGAAGTATTGTAAATGCTAATATTGTGGTTTTAGAACATAAATTAGCCGAGCTTTCTTAATTCAAACGATATCATATTATCAATTATTTTTATCAGTATTTTTAAATTTATGTGAAAAACACATATTTTAGCCACCGTCGTTGGATGGACAACTACACTAGGTTTGATATATTTTATAATGTAATGTAATTGCTGTGTAATTTGATTGCAATATTATAAAAATACAATATTGTAATATTGTGATTTATTAACAAACATTTTACGCGCGTAAATAAATCGCAATTGATAGATACTTTTGTACCATATGCATAAGCATTTTTTACCGGATGTTGTACAAGGTACTAAATGAAAAGCTACAGAATGCAGATATATAATTTTTAGAATAGTGATAAGAATTAAACTGTTTAATCGAATATCATGTACATACGTACTTGCTTGAAATAACATGACATTAGAAATAATTTCAAAGGAATTTTATCCTTGCGAGATATATTTTCTTTACATTTCATCTGTAATATGGAGAATAAACAAACAAATTTATAGATATATTGGTAATGAAATGGCATCTTACTTTACATCAGTCAGCCGAAACCATCCATTTTCAAACTCTTCGTTTGAAACAATATACAGAAATTAAATAAACGAGGTGGAACCCGTCGAAATTCGACGAAAGAAAATCTTTGAGAAAGAACTGTTTTATTGGTTTATAATAAATCTACAAAATTAGTTAAATTAAAAAAATGCATCTTATATTGGTCAGTCTCTCAAACAAATATTTTTTAAGCTAAAATTAACAAAATACTCTAAAACTCAACCATCCAAATTATTATACGAATTAAAATCGAAATTCACCGGATTTTATAACATACGATATTTTAAAAACAGTATACACATTTTATTTATTTAATATTTTTTAAAGAAAATGAAGTGATTCCGTTGCCACAATTACAATATTGGTACTAAAATTATAAAAAAAAAAATCTAAAAAAAAATGAGATACAGCTTTGAAACAAATAGCATTTAGAGGTACATTTTTTTCTCTATACGACGGTGTAAAAATTTAAAATATACGATGTTTAAAATTGGAAAATTTACAGTAGCAAAAACTACAAAGCCGAAATTGCATGGGAAAATGTTGTGCATTTTATTTTCTTTTTTATTTACTTCAATTTTAAGAGAAAATGGAGTGATTCTGCTGCCACAATTACAAAATTGATACTAAAAACTATAAAAAAAATAATATCTCAGAAATAAATTAAGATATCGCTTTCGGACAAATTGCATTTAAAAGTACATTTTTTTTCTATATACTACGGTGTAAAAAATTAAATTGTGCGATGTTTAGAAGTGTCAAATTTGCAGTAGCGAAAACGGCAAAAGTGAAATTGCAAGGAAAAGTGTTGTCATTCGCAAAACGACGTATTCATTACGCACAGATACGTTTGGCCTTAATAATATAGATTTCCGGCTAAATTTTATCCTATGTTTTACGATTATATTAGACTATAATATTAAAAAGATGCACACTAAAGTAAGAAAACAGAATTTTTTTTACATATATCACAGTCCCGATGACATTTAATTTTATAGTAATTTTCCATAAAGAAGTTAAATATAAAGTTTGAATAACATCATTTCATTTTTAATTAACCAATTTATTTTAAATTTCCATTCTTATCATCCAGACAGTAACCAAACAAAAATTAGCCCATTTTCATTTGTTTGGATTTCTTTTAATTTATGTTTGCTCAACAGATCTCATTTATAAAACAAATAATGGGGGAAAAACGCAATCACGTTTAATTTTTGCTCTTTTTATTTTGAGTTCAATTTAATGTTTAACAGAATACTTCAAACAAATTCGTTTATCGAATAATAATGAAAAGAAATGTCCTTATGAAATTGTTTGATTTGAAATAATTTAATAATGAATTGACATCATATTTTTCGTGAATATTGTGCCAAATTTATTCATTTTCAAACACCCCATTTTAGGGTAATATGTAGAAATTAATAATATTATCTGGAGAAATAAATCCAATGTATTGGCTTATGATAATGATTTTTTAAATCATTATTATGAATAAATAACAATTTTTTCGGTATTTTCAATGAATTTATAGGTTTTATTATTTAAAGAATTTAATGGCCATTTCTAAAGACCATGCGCAGTAAGGTAATACGACAGTTGTTGCTACATATATCAATGACATTTAATTGCATTGACATCACATATACGATAGCATTTAATTTTATAATAATTTTTCATAAAGAAGTTAAACATTAAGTTTAAATAATATCACTTCATTTTTAATTAACCAATTTCTTTTAAATTTCCATTCTAATCATCCAGACAGTAACCAAACAAAAATTAGCCCATTTTTCATTTGTTTGGATTTCTTTTAATTTGTGTTTGTTGAACAGATATCATTAATAAAACAAATAAAGGGACGAAAACGCAATCACGTTTAATTTTTGCTCTTTGTCTTTTGAGCTCAATTTAATGTTTAACAGAATACTTCAAACAAATTCGTTTACCGAATAATAATGAAAAGGAATGTCCCTACGAAATTGTTTAATTTGAAACATCGACTATTAACAAGAAGTTAAATTGCTTATGATAAAAGGAACTTTCTAAAGCAAAAGTAAATAATGGAAAAGAGTTTGTAGAAAGTAAATATTTTTAAAGCTTTGTCTTTATGCTTAATTAACATTATGTTAGTGAAGTATATTAATTTTTTTTATATTCAAAAATTTATTACGTTATTTATTTGAAAGATTTTTTATAATCAATAGTATGAACAAACAACAATTTATTGAAGATTTTTCAAGAAATTTATAGATTTATTATTTAAAAATTTTATTGGCCATTTAAACTTATTTTGAAACCTAACATTTTATGTGTACCTACACATTTGATTTTCGAAAGTAAATATTTTTAAAACTTAATCTTTGTTCTTTAATTACATTTTGTTATTATACGTACATTTAAAATTTATTATGTTAAATATTTAAAAGATTTCTGCAAACCATTATTATGCATAAGTAATCAGTCATTCGGGAATTTCAATTAATACATGGATTTCATTATTTAAAAATTATCATTTCATTCGATTTTTAAGAACTACATTTTATGCGGTGTAGCTACACCTTTGGTTTTAGAAAGTATTATTTTTTTTCAAAGCTTTATCTTAATGACTCAATTGCATTTTGTTAATGATTCATTTCTAGTTTATTATGTATTTAAAAAATATTATATTAATTACTTGAAATTTTTCTTAAAATTATTATAACAATATATTCGGGATTTTTAATATATGTATAAGATTTTCTGCTTTTAAAATGTATTTCAACAGATTTTTAATAGTTACATTTTATATATAACAATATATTTAGTTTTATAAAATGATTATTGGTTGTTATTTATTAGGACTTAATCAAAACAAGCACAAAAACTTTTTTTTAATATATCAGTAGCCCGATGATATTTAATTTTAAAGTAATTTTCCATAAAGGACTTAAAGTTCGAATAACATTACTTCATTTTTAATTAACCAATTACTTTTAAATTTCCATTCTTACCATCCAGTCAGTAAACAAACAAAAATTAGCCAAATTTTCTTTGTATGCATTTCTTTTAATTTATGTTTGTTCAACAGATCTCATTAACAAAACAAATAATGGGAAAAAACGCAATCACGTTTAATTTTTACCCTTTTTCTTTTGAGTTCAATTTAATGTTTAACAGAATACTTCAAACAAATTTGTTTACCGAGTAATAATGAAAAGAAATGTCCCTGCGAAATTGTTTAATTTGAAATATCGACTATTAACAAGAAGTTAGATTGCTTATGATAAAAAGAATTTTCTAAAGCAAAAGTAAATAATGGAAAATCGTTTGTAGAAAGTAAATATTTTTAAAGCTTTGTCTTTATGTTTAAATAACATTATGTTAGGGAAGTATTTATATTCATTACGCTATTTATTTTAAAGATTTTTTAAATTATTACTATGAATAAGTAACAATTTATTTGGGATATTCAATAAATTTATAGATTTTATTGTTTAAAAATTTTAATGACCATTTCAAATGAATTTTAAGAATTAGATTTTATGTCTACCTACACATTTGATTTTCGAAAGTAAATACATATGTTTAAAAATTCATCTTTGTTCTTTAATTGCATTTTTTTAGTCAAGCATTTCTATTTTGTTATACTTCAAAAAATATTATATTAATTATTAAAAGGTTTTTTAAAACTAGTATTATGAATAAGCAACCATTTATATAGGATTTTCAATAAATATATGGATTTTGTTATATAAAATTACCATTTCAACTGATTTCTAAGAACTACATTTTTGCGGTGTAACTAAAGATTTGGTTTATTTATTTTTTCAATGCTTTATCTTAGTGCAACACTAACAAAATGCAACTAAAAGTTGCATTTTGTTAGTGATTCATTTATATTGTATCATACATTTAAAAAAAAAATATTATTTTAATTACTTGAAAGATTTTTTTTTAAAATGTATTATTAATATGTTACCATATATTTATATACCGAGATTTTCTATAAATGTATCGAATTTATTATTTTTAAAATTCATTTGAACAGATTTGTAAGAATTATTTTTCATATATGCGCATACATATTTGGTTTTATTAAACGATAATTTAATACACTGTAAGAAAAAAAAAAAAAAAAAAAAAAAAGGCCGATTTACGGAAGTATTACTGGTAATCTGGACGCCAGTACAATTTACTGTTTTCTAACGAAAAAATTTTCGTAAATTTGGGAAAATATTCTGTTTTTTTTTCGAGTTTTTTCCGTAATTTACGGAATGTTTTCCGTTAAAAAATAGTGAATTGTACTGGCGTCCAGATTACCAGTAATACTTCCGTAAAATCGTCCGTTTTTTTACAGTGTAATATTTATCAGGACTCGATCAAAACAAATACGAAAACCTGAAAAATTGTTAATATTATTGATATTATTTTTAAAGTGAAACGAAAACGTAAACTCGACCTAAATTCAATCATTCAGTACGTTCTAGAAGGAGAGTTATTTTTATCCTCTGTGGCTAAATCATGTTAATATTTTTGCTCCATTTTCAAACTAATCTCTATTGTTTGATACCAACAACTCCTAGATAAGAGAGAAAGCTTTGACACTCGACAAGAAAACGTCATGCAAATTAGACAAATCAAATTAAAAAAAATACGAACAACATGCATGCTTCGATTTTGTTGGTTCGTAGAATTATTAATTCTTATTTTCTAATATCATTTAATAATTTCAAGAGCCAAAAATAAAATAAAATAAAACATATACGTTTTTCGGGTTTTTTTTTCTTTTGGTTTATTTTGTGTGACTTTTTGCGGTGTATGTCAACAATTTGACACTACCCAGGACGTTGGTGGCATCTAAGAATAAATCTCTTTGTGAAATCGAGTTATTCTGTGAGTTTTTGCCATTAAATTAAAGTTTTTAGTTAAAGTATTAAATATTAAAACCCTCTCACTGACAAGCCCATCTATAGACGTTCCCTAAGCTCCAGGTTTCACTGCAATGCAAGTAATAGTTAAAATGATATAACTCAGTTGATTTAATGGATTTTCAATACATTGTGCAATGATTAACACACTCAAAGATAACATTCATATTCGTAAATAAGATTTTTCTATAATTTTGAAAGAATCATATTTTTTTAGCAATTAAAATAAATGCTGAGAAAACAACATTACAATTTTGCCCTTTTGCAAGACTGTCAAAGAGTAAAGAAGATTAAATGGTTCATATATAACTTATTTTTCTATGTATGTCTATGCTAAGCTATTGATCACGTGGCATGAGATTCATAAACATATTTTTTATAGTCTTTCGGCCTACATATGATTTTCATATCAAAACTATTAGGATCTAAATTTGATTTGTTTGTCTGTTTTCATGTCTGATTTTCATTAGTAATCACCAATAATTAGGGAATTTTTGTGTAGCGTTTCAATGCACAACATTAGATTTTATGTAGTTTTCATATCGCATATAGTTTGTAAAAGACATAACTCAAATATTATATTTTTTTATTTTCTAATACAAGTTGAAATGAAATATATTGCTACTATGAGATTTGCAATTAACGTGGTTTAGAGTCCTGAATACCTTAAATATGTTAATTTATCATCGTCTTTTACAAGACAAAATAGGAAATATTGTTATTGTGATAGTTATGAGGAATGTAGATTGGGATCCTGCTCCCAGTCGGATAAGCCGTATTTATTCAAGCCCGATTCGACCCGCAGTTTACGTCAAGTGGCCGTGTAATGCCCACATCAAGAAATCATCAAGATCATAAAAGAATGTGCAGTATGTAGTTTTAAACTAAAAAACACTTTATATTTGAACCTAATTTTCCATAAAGTATGTTTATCTTTATATATAATATAAAATTCCTTTGATAAGCATAATTATGGAGTATTTTGTTTTATGGATATATATATAAATCTGTGCATGCAACCATCTCAGCTCAAAAAGTCGGAAATCACAGTGCGCAGGGCACACAGATTCCTTTGAGGGGTCCCATGAACAACTGGGGTTAAAAAAATTTAAATTTGTGGCTAAAAATCAACCGTGAATGCAGCCGTTAAATCCAATATTTACCGCCTTTCTCAATGTCTGGCTGCTTCGTTGCCGGGGATTGGTGGAGAGTTGCAAATAGTCTTTAACCTGACTGCTTCTTTTTCGTGGATTGTTAGATAGCTGGAAATATCCTTTTAATCCGTAATTTTTAAATTAAAAAAATCTAAATTGAAATTTAAAAATTCGGCTGCGAAGGTGACACCACACATGACAAATTCAGAGACCTTGGTTTTATAATTTCGGCGTTATCCACGGTCAGGCAGGCAAGCAAACAGATATCTCTTATTTTACATATATAGATATATATAAAATAGCTAATTTTCATGTTATTGGGAGTATTTTCTTCTAAAAAGACTGTTCGAAATTATGTAGATTACAAAAAAAGGCAATGCAATGATTGGTGATTAGTTCGCCTAGCGCATCATCTGAAAGGATAAATATTTAAAGGGGCTCAGCGCTTAAAAACTTTTCAAAAAATAGATTTTTTTTATCTATTTTGATATTTTAATTAATTCTGAACTAACCGCAAAAAACTGCATAAAAATATTTGCATTTTTAATGGAGTTATAAGCATTTATGCATAAACACTTACAAAGCTTACAATACTTACAAATATAATTTCAACTTTAAGTCGCGTTTTCTCAAAACTTGATTTTTGACGACTGTTCGTAAGATTAAAAAAACTATTTGATAGAATGGCTTAAATTTTCTTTTCGCATGCATATAACATCATTCTCTACAGAATGAAATCATGTATTTTAGATAGTTTAATATTTTGAGTATTTTTAATGAAAAAAAAAGCATTTTTTTAAAGGAGTTTTCAATTTTCAAGTTTGAGAGTTTTTTCTAATAATTTTTTTGAGTGATAGTTATATCCTTAATTCATTCTATAGTGTAATGTTTCCGGATCATTTTAAAGCCAAAATTAGGTTCTTAAGTCACTTCAACGCTAAGATATCTTACGGATGGCGATGACACATAATTTTTCTTCGAAAATTGTGTTATGTAAATTTTGCTATATTTTTATTATATTAGATTGAAGTACTTCATTTTATAATTTTATAAGACTACAAACATACCTTTAAAATATTAGAAAGTTTAAATTAATTACATTAAATACTTATGTTTTTATATGGACTCGAAGCGAGAGCTCTGTTTACATGTTTTTCTGTATCAATCAAGCCCTGAGCCCCCTTAAATTGCCCAAAATTAAAGATATTTCTGTAATTTACGAAAGGCAGACTAAAAAAATTTAAATCCAACATACTTCACTTATGAAAATGGTATAGATTTTAGTTTTCTTTTTAAAAGAATTTCTTTTAAAGGAAGTACGAATGTGCTAAATTTATTTTAAATTGGTTGCAAATCAGCAAGGTATTTTTTATGATTTCTCTGCAAGAAAATCTCTGTGTTTTTATCATTATTTATTTTGTTAAAAAGTGAGTTAATAGGATTACTTGATTTCTTTTTATTAAAAATTTATGGTGCAAAAGTATATCAATATCATGCGAATTAAATATTTTCAACTGAGCAAACAAATGCCCAGACCGAGAATCGAGTAAAACCCAGTAAGCAAATCCAGATACTTCGCTTGAAGCCAAATATGTGGGTTCAATTCCCGGTCTGGGCAGTTTTTGGCTCAGTTGGAAATATTTAATTAGTATGATAACTTTACCAATCAGTTTGATGGTGTTAAAAATGTAATTTATCTATGTACCCATGGGTACTATGGAGTTTCTTTTACCTGCGGTTTATTCTGTTGATCTGTCTGAATGACAGACCAGGTGTTATGACCTACAAAGTTATCTGGGAGAAAATTGCTCACCGGTTGTCGTGCCCAGTTAGCTTAAACGGTAGAGCATTACTCTTGTAAGCCAAGTCTGGGTTCGATTCGTGGTCTGGATAATTTTTCGCTCAGTTGGAAATATTTAATACGTATGATAACTTTATCAATCAGTTTGATGGTGTTAAAAAATGTAATTTATATCAATATCATTTCTGTTTAAATTTTGCTAAAGTTTTTCAAGATTTATCATAAAAAATCTATGACACAAATTGATCTGTCTCTACTTCTTTTTTTTCAATTTACATAAAAATGTATCGAACTTCCCTTGCAAGTATATCAATTCTCCCCAGTAATAAGTGGCATATGTTTTTTGAATTATTATTTTTTAAACTAACTACATTATCAATAAATATATAGAAGGTCATTTTGAAAAACCTGTTTCAATAAAGCTTTTTAAGGATTATGAAAAATTATTTTAAAAGGATCATCATATCTCTTCTTCTTCTTCTTCGTAATTTATTGAAACACAATTTCTAAACAAATTTTACATTTCATACTGTCAAAGGAGTTGGAGAGTGGCTACTAACGTTAGTACTTTTACTACGAAAAAAATTTTCGAATTTTTTTTAATTTTATTTTTTTAACAAAATCAGTAAAATTCAATTTGCACTCATTGAAATCAGTTTTATAACATTAATATTTAAGCATAAATTATTGAAAAAAACAAGCAGATAAGTGTGATCGCAGATCGCCAGAGGGTTTCGTTTAATATATTTTTTTCGAAACAACTTATCCTTTAATTAATAATTCCAAACTGTTAATTTTATAATTATTAAATTCTCATATAGATGGTAATACTAATAAATGTAATTTTAAAATAATTATCAAAGGACGTTATTTACTTTAATCAAATAAAAAATGCTCAAATCAATTAATATATGTAAAATCCCGAATTTCAAATTTTTTAAAAATCCGAAATTAAAAAAAAAAAATTAGAAGAAATATGAATAAAATTTTAAATTTCGAAAACCGAAATTTTTTTTTAAACGAAATTCAAAATGCTGAATCTTTATATATCGCAAGAGTTTTTAAAACAGAAATAAAATTGAATTAAAAAAATATTATGCCTGTCAGTAATAATAAAAAAAAATTAAATCCCTAAATTGGCAAAAAATACGAAATTGTATTTAATAAATGCCATCTTAGTATGAAAATTTCAAGTTCCAGCACCATGACTTCACCTCAGAACATTCTGTTTACTAGCGATACGCTATACCTCGATGCTATGATGTCTACAAGAAACCCGTTGAAATTAAGGCTCTTTTTTAAATTTTAAATCGCAAAAATAAACGGATCACATAAATGAACCGAATTAAAAAAAAATAATACCATTTTTTTAAAGTAATGATTTGTCGTATTTCACGAGATATTCAGCTGTAAGTACACGAAATTTAAAGTTTCAGATTTATACATTTTTTGTGCATGGACTCTGTGATAGATGGACAGATAGTGGACAGAGACGAATAGGGTAACGTCAGATGAATGAAATCCCAAAAATGAAAATTGGCAGATTATAATAATAAAAGAAATTATTTTTCAGCGCACATAACAATGTAAAACAAAATAAAAACAAGTCGTTGGGGGCCACCGTAATAATTAACCATCATGAATATGTATATGAAAATAAAACATGTGAAAACTATGTATACAATGCATTGCAATTCATAAACAAAATTTAAACATTGTTAATATACATGGTAATGCTTTATTAAAGAACTGCTGATGTACCAGTTTCGACAAATTATATAAAACGCCAAACTACTCAAGTAGTACCGAACTGCGTAAAAGAAACATCCTTATAACTCCAAAAATAATAATTCTATTAACTAACAATTAACTGTGTCGGATTAAGCGTCATTTCATTTTCAATTAAAATATACCTCTGAATTGAAATTTGAATGAAATACAGGGTTTTGAAAAATCGAAGAATGTGGAAAACAGGATTACAAATATCTCGGCAACTAATAATCCGATCCACTTTGTTCTATATGCAAAATGTGTGTTATTTTATTGCCTTTTACGTCCATTTCTTAAAACAAAAAAAATCGAAAATTTTTATATACCTTTCATTAAAACGAATTTTTTGAGGGTCTGAAAAAAATAGTTCCGGATAATCGAGGTTGCTGATATTAAACAGGGTTCGTCCCATTCTTACATAATAACTACATACTAAATTTCAAGTCTCTATCTCAATTTGTTTGGGAGATAGAGCGTTTACAGACAGACAGACAGACAGACGGACGGCATTTTGTTTTTCTAAAAATATGTTTTTCGGAATCTCCACTATCTAAAACGTGTAAATCCGTCAAAATTTTTTTTTCAATTTTCAAAACGATTGCAAGACTTACCCTATACTACGTATGATGGGTAAGTAATAATTGAAAACATTATTTATAATGATTTATAATTGTCAAAAATATTAAATTTGGAAAAAATAAAAATAAATCAATATCATTTTAAAAAAAAAGATTTTCTTTTATACATATATTAATTATTTTCTTTCGATAATGCTAATTATGCTAATGCTAATAATGCTAATTTTAATAAAAACATTTTCTAAAATCTTCTGCATTTTGCAGCTTTAGTGCATTCCACTCCTGATGTAAATTTACAGTTTATTCATACATCATTCGTTGCATCATGCAATGTCGTTATAAAGTTCATTAGATTTTGAAGCAGTGAATATATTTAGAAATAAAACACAAAAAAACGATAACACATGCTTTGAAGCAAATAACATAAAAATATATAAACGAATGCAAATGATTAATCATCTATTTTTCTTTTTTCTTTAAGAAAAGAAATACGAATCATAATGATGTTAAATGCCTTTCAGAAACTATGGCACTTCCTCAATCAATAATATTCGAAACAAAATATTCGCATGTAAAATCATTTATTCTATTTATTGAATCATTAAGGCTGTTTATTTATCCAGTCATTAATCATGCTTAATGATACATTTTACGTCTATACCAAAGTTTTGATGCATATGCTGTACAGTGAATGTTTTTTGATAAATAATAAGCAAAGACGTACACCCCGACGCTGATTAGCATTTGTAGTTAAGAAAATTTAATATGAAATTAAAAAATTTACTAAGAAAAATTAATCGAAATTCCACATTTTTGGAATAAACAAGCATATTTTAAGCAAAAAGTAAATATTTAAGTGATTTATATTTAAATTAAAGACGCAGAAAAACAGTAAATTATGCTATCAGAATTTCGTATTTTACTTAAAATGAATTTTCATTTTTTCATGTACAGCTGTCTATTTGAAATCTATGATGTAGTAATACTTTTATACCCTGTTTTCCTGGAATGAAGATCAGTCTTATACACAAAATTTACTAATTGTGAAAAATTGAGATTTTTTTTTTTTTTTTTAGGAAAAGAATAAATAAAACGTCTTATCATAAATTAATGGAGCACAACGTTTTTTGCCTGAAAGACGTTGAATACCGGAATATACAAAAGGTAATATTCGCTAATTAAGCACAACATTTTTGACTTAAATCTGTCTCAATTACTATTTTCTAAAATAATGGTACCTTTTTTGCAGGTTTGCTGCAAATTATGCATCCATATCGTAAATAGCTTATTTTCAAGTTTCATATTACAAATATTAAAAGAACATTAGTTGCAGGATATTATAATGTGCTGGCTTTTGAGGGCAATGAACGGGCCAAGGCAGCGACAGAAAATCCAACAATAGAAATTGAACTCCGAGTGCCTTTGTCCCATGTCAAACGAATCCTAAAAGAAAGAATCATACCCGCCTGGCAGACTAAGTGGCACGAGTCTGACAAGGGATGCCATACCTACAGCCAGGCCCGTAGCTAAGGGGGCGCTATGGGCGGCTCAGCCTCCCCCCCCCCTGGAAAAGAGTTCAGGGTCACTAAATAAAGTTCTGCTTCGAAAATTCAAATGAAATTCTGTTCAAAAATCTAATTTAGTTTTGAGACCCTTTCACAATTTTGGAGAATTATTAAATTGCGTCTAAAATAAGTAATTCAATACCCCCTCATCCTATTTATACACATGAAGCAAACTTGATACTTAATTTTGCACCAGTTATACACTCAAAATTTTCATCATCATGCACTTTTCTTAGCATAGAATGAAGTTATTACAATAGTTTAATGAGAAACATAGTACCTACAATGTGAATAGGCACTTATTTATCTTTCTGCGTCAAAGATACACTGTAAAAAATTTTGTGTAAGGTTCCTGATAAAACATGTGGCAGCTATTCTGCCACAGGTTTTCTCAGGAATTAAACCAAAATAATGCCAGGAAACTTACATAAGCCAGGAAAGTCCTGAAATCTATAATCTGGGATGTTATTCATGAAATCTCAGTTAGGTTTCACCATTCTGAAACGTCTAGAAACCTTTTATCTGTAACGTTACTCATTACTTTTGTGTTAGGTTCCACCATTCTGAAACCTACAATCTGAAACATTACTCATGAAATCTCAGTTAAATTCCACCATTTTGAAAAGCTCTGAAACCTATGATCTGGAATGCTACTCATAAAATCTCGGTTAGATTCCACCTTACTGAAAAGTTCCGAAATCTTTAATTTGGTATGTTACTCATAAGATCTCAGTTAGGTTCCGCTATTCAGAAACCTATCATCTGGAAAATTACTCATGAAATTTCATTTATGTTCCCTCACTCTGAAAAACTCTGAAACCAATAGCCTGGTGTGTTACGCATAAAATCTCAATTATATTTCTTCATTATGAAAAGATCTTAAACATTTCACAAAATACAATAATGTTCCTGGGTAAGCCAGTGGCAGCAGTTCTGCCACAGGTTTTCACAGGAATTTTACCAAAAATTTGTCTGGAAAATTACAAAAATCTGAAAAGTCCAGAAATCTATAATCTAGTATGTTAAGGCTATTTTTCAATCAGTAGTTAATTCTAATCTTCAGCATGTTATTCAAAGATTGTTAAGATGCCTCACAGTTATCTGAATATCTCATCAGAATTTATATTTTCTAATTATTTCTTTTGCATTAGAATTGTCTGTCATTTATTGAATTTTCTTTTGTCTTTTTCATATAAGATATATTTGGTGCAGAGCTATATAGATCCCGATTTTTCTAAAAAACAATGTCGCTTATTAATTCTTTTAAGAATATCTGTTTTAAATGTGCTTTGATGTTTATGACATCTTGACACATGTGCTGAAAGAGAAGAGTATACACTGTATCGTTTGCTGTAGTTTGATAAAGGACATTCCATAATTGCTTTAACAGTCATGTGCTCCCCAAAATGTGTTAAAATTTTTCAAACATTAGAAGAAAAATAATTACAATTTGGACAGCATAATGTTACAAAAATTTATTGTTCGAGCGATGAGCTCTGACTCTCAGATCTATAGGAGCTTAATACCGTAAAAGGTCTGGAACATAGTTAACATTTAATTTTAAAGTTTGGTTCTTGAACATGATACAGATTCATGAGTAGTCTCCGTTGAGAATATGAACAATGATTGCACAGTTGATAAGTAAACATTGTATTGAAAATATTATTTCTAATTAATTGTTTTCATTTTTCAATTGACAACACAAATCTAAAAAAACAAAGGATATCTATGAGTAAACGCATTTTTGCATAATGGATGTATTAAAATTACTTTTACAAAAATAAATTGGTTAAAATATTGATGCAAGGGTAAATTATGATAAATAAGCAACTCAGAAACAAAAGAAATATCCAAATGAGTGATACTGTGCTGGGATCTAAAAAAAAGACATGGTTAAGTTTTTCTACTTTTATATCAAGCTCAACATATTAATTTGAAGGTGTAAATAAATTAAGAGATGATGTAACATAAAGTTCATTTTTGGCCAATTCTCAAACATATCAGTTTTTAATAACCTTTAGATAATTTTACCATATTGTTTAATAATTTAAACAAATGAGCAATTCGTGACATTTTGCATACCATGGTATATTTAATCTTTATCAAAGCATCCTTAAATGTTTTTACAATATCTGAATATCTGCTTTTCTGAAGGAAATATGTGGCTATTTGAAGCTCCCCCTCTTCCCCCGCTATCTTTCCTTTTCTTACTTTAATTTTCTTTAATAATTCTATTTCTTAAATAATCTATATAATACTACAGTAATAAATAAAAAAACGGTTTCTGATGCATGTGTTATACAGGGCATAATTCTTTTAAAATTTTACACCAAAACGTTAAGGTTTAATTAAAAAAATTTCAATCCAAGTTCAAATACGTAAAAATATTTGAAAGAGATTTTTAAAATTATAGTAAGAAATAACTTATAAATTGTAATTTAAGCATTAGCACACATAAAGACATTCATCCATGTGGTTTATGCACAAAATTCAAATTCAGATGTGAAGACATACAATAAAAAAGGAATATTTAGCTGCAGAATGAAGATAATATTTCTAAAAAATTGAAAATCTTAATACAGTATTCTTGATGCATAAAATGAAGTACATGTTTCTATTTGATATTATCAATTCCTCTAAATGACTTATCAGAACAATTGGCTATTACAAAATATTTTTTTAGAATCCCTTCGACTTAAGTTATCGCAACTATACTGTAATTTAAAAAATAATGTAATCAAAAATAAAAATTCACAGAACTTTTATTATATGCACAGAATTTTATTCATATTATAGCTAAAATTACAATCTAGAATTAAAACCTTGAATAATTATAAATCTAGAATTTATCTCAATTTGTTTAATTTTCACATAAAGTAACTCCTTTTCGTGGAACTACACCAACTTCAAGAATTTTAGTTCAATAAAAGTGCTAGTCCCAGTGCCTTTGAAACAATATTTTATGCTAAAATATATCTATATATAAAGAGATTGTCGAAAATACACTCTGTTCAAATTCGACATCTTTACTTAAAATTTCATTTTCTCCCTGCTTTCGTTCAGTTGCAGAAGCATTGTCTATGAATTTGCAGATTTTCAGAGCTAAATGATTCAGTAATTCGCATTTTTCTGTCCATTGCAAGCAATCTTCAGTAAAAGCCCTAGTTAGAGTAGAAGAAAAATGCTTTAAAAAAATCTGAAAATCCTTGCGTGATGGGTGCTTTAATATACAAGTGACTGTTAATATTTAAATTTAATTCTGGTGTTCCAAGGTCTTCTTGGTTTCTGTTAATGAACTATCATTATCTTCAAATTTGATTGTTATCCAATGTGGCTACAAAGAAACAAAAAGCATATTATAGGTTTCATTTTTTATGCATAAATTATTGGATGCAATAGTGTTTATTTAAGTTCTGGAAAAATCAAAATGTTTATTGGAGAAGTTATTCTCATTTGCACTTTGTATTATACAACAGCTTGATAATATAGAATACTTAAATATATATGTCCTAAAAAGACTGTAATATCAATATATAAAGTACTGCAACTACTTTTGCATACTCCCAGAATGTTTTGCAAAAAATGAAAGAAGTTGCAAAATGTTCAACATATACATTTTAATCAGGGAGTTTTTGCAAGTGCACTGTTGTCATGTTGCGCATGAACAAAAATAAAATGTATTAGATTTTGCTTTATTTTGAAAAATGAATTGTAATATTTTGGATTTCAAGTGAAAAATTTGAATTTATTAGATAAAAACGGGTTTATACATCATTGAAACATTTTTATCTCTATTATGTATTGATTTTGTGAAATCTTCATTGAGTAGACTAGCTATAGTTTGTGAGTCTTCAGGAAAATTTTCCACAAGGAATCTATATCTTTTCCCCCATTTTCTCATTATCTTTTTGTCAGTCCCCGTCTCGTGACCCATCTTGTGGATATGATTTTTTTTACGCGCAGATCACGCTAGAAGTACGCAAAATATATATTCGCTATTCAATACAAATGACTCGTTGTTAAAATCCTAAAATGACCAACCGTTTATGATTGTTTAAGTTGTTTATTTTTCACAATTACTTCATAGCCCCCTCCCCCTACGTCGCAGGGTTTTACGGATCTCAGTTTTGCCACTTTCCTCGATATTGATATACAAGTTCATTTACGCTTTTACACCTTTTTTGTTAGCTCCTTGCAATATAGCGTAAAATTAGCAATTTCCACCGTCGAGTAACTCTAAAAAACGATTAACTTTATCGTAATCAGTTGGAAACTTGATGGATGCTATTCTCAAACACGATGGTTGTAAGATATATCGATACCAGGGATAAAATGGGAAAAAATGGTTTATAATTTTCGTAGTACAAACTGACGATTATCCTAAACACTAGAAAATAAAGTAGATAACTCTTTTTTTGGTTTAAAGGTTCTTAACCACTGCTGGTGGGAAGGCATAGTTAATTGTCAAGAGATCTTTTTTTCATCCGAGATAATTACGTATGCTACTATACACTATGAAATATTTAAAACAGGGGACGTAGTTCATCTTGAAATTAAAAAAAGTTTCCCGAAATGTCTAATTTTAATGTTTAATTCTGAAATTCCTTAAAATCTCTACGATTAATTCATTTATGACAAGATTGATATAACGCAATTCAAAGTTAATATTACTAATATACTTAATCCAGGAATGTCATTCCTGTGCGAATTAAAGTGTGCCAATTGACAAAATCTGTTAAAAAACTGCTAAACTCGAAATTTGGATGAATTTGCATTATATAAGACCCACGTTCCTACGCAAACGCGCTAATAAAGTCCACTTACTTTGTGAAGCTGATTATTTCGGATTTTGATGGGTTCTAAATCAAATATATAGTAACTGGTAACCCGCCCCCCCCCCCACCTCTTAAATAAGCTTAAACAAAAACTTTTGTTTTGAATTATACGTTTATCAGTTTATTGGAAAATTAGGTGAGACTAAGCAACTCAACAATGTTAGGTCAAGTATAGGTCAAGTGTAGAAGGAACCCCCCCTCCTCTCCCAAACTAATTCAGCTTTTCCCAGATTTTCCATGTCGAGAACCAATTAGTTTCAAATTTTTGTCTCCTTTTATCTATATTAATAAAATAACAAAACGCTCTGTCTGTGTGTGTGTGTGTGTGTGTGTCTGCGATGGCTAGCAAAATCTACAGCATGTACAAAGTTCAAAATTTTTTTGAGAGTAGCCCCAAATCTGTCCTGATGCACCTGAGCTTCAGAATTTTGAAATTCCAATTATTAACTGAGTAATTAATTAAAATCGAGAGGTCACTCTCATAAAAAATCATCTTTTTCCCAATATTTTTCTCTTTCGTTTCTTTACGGTTGGTTGGTTGTGTAAAAATTTTAAGAAAGCTGAGACAGAATTAAAAAAACCCATGGAGGAATGAGATAAGTGGAGGTGAAGTAAGCCTCGAAAAAAAAATTGCAATATGAAACCATTTATCGCTCAAATTTTAATGTGCCAAATAAAAGGACGTGGAAGGGATTTTGTATTATAAGATGAATTGAAAGAAACGAATTACAATTGAAGCATATTTTAAGAAGAAATAGCAAATTTTTAAAATGGTCTTTGTTCTATTAATATTTATTAAAGTAAATGTTCGCTTTTCAAATGAAGGAAATTGGAAAATTATCAATAATTAAATATCAAATTAAAATTAAATAAGATATTGAAAACATTTGATACGAACTAAAAATTGTATAACTAAAAGTTTCCTTCATTAATGTAATTTTAAATACTTTATAACGTAGATGAAAAATGTTTATGACTTAATAATTGAATGTAAATAAATATTTAAAGTATAATGATGAAAACATTCTTTTAAAATCATGTATGAAAACTTAAGTAATAAATATTATTCTAAAATATAGATTTCTGACTGCAGACGATTTTAAGATATTAACAAAAGAATGTTATAGTTTCAAGCAAAACGTTTAAATAATTTTCTATATTGATATTTAAAACACATATGATAAAATAATTAATAAAATTTTATTGGTGAAGTGATAGATTAGTTCTTTTTAAGAAACAAGACAAAAAAAAAAAAAAAAAAAAAATACGGATTTAAACCTGTTTCAATTGATAGGCGTGTCAAAGAACGTGCATTTGTTGGTACTTAATTGGACTTAATGGTAGAGTTACATTTTTAGCAGCATCTCCAGAGATAATACTTCCACTCTATTAATTTCTTTTTATTCTACGCAAGAAACCAATTTGAGCTTTTACATTTCAAAAGTGGCTGTTTTTTTCCCAAAGACCATTAAAATTCATAGATTGGCAAAATGTCAGTTTAACTTAGGATTTTATAACACAACTGTTACGTCAGATCGTTGGTACTTCGTATATTAGAATGTATGTCTGGTTAGCTGTGTGCAGTAAATATATTATATATGTATATACGAAGGTTTTTTAGCAGTTTTTTAAGTCACTGATTAAATTTGAATGCATGTTATTTAAGTTAAAATTTAATTATGACTTGAATTTGTTTTTAAAACAAAAATGAAATGGCTGTTTGACGTAAAATTGTTCGAATCGGCAGCTGATTCATACACAATAATAAGTTATCAAATAGCAAAGTAAATTATCTATCAAAAATAGTCACTAAAATAATAGTAGCAAAACACAATGTTTAGGCGTATTAATACATAACCCGATCCCAACCAAAAAAAAGAGACCATACTCCGATCCAAACAAGACAAAAATTCCATGAGCACAAACCCGACCGGAACCTAAAAATTCCGTTTGAAAAAAAAATATGGATTTGATAGCTGATCCGAATCAAATCTGAATCCCACAAAAATATTCAAATGAAGCTTACCCCAATCCGATTAAAAAAAATAATGTTCGTGTATATGCAACCCGACCCGAATCTAAAAATTTTCTTTGAAAAAACCCGAAAAATGACCAGAACGAAACATGAAATCGATAAAAATATTCCAAAGAACTATAACCTGATAAGAGCAAGACGAAATACTTTCCGTGAACATAAACCTGACTCGAACCTAAAAAATTCCATTTGAAAAAAAACCTGAAATTTTATGCAAACTACATCTGAATCCCATCAAAATATTCGAAAAAACCATAACCGGATTCGAATAAGAGAAAATAATTTCCGTGGACATGAACCCGATCCGAACCTAAAATTCCATTTGAAAAAAAATTACCTGAAATTTGAATCGAACCAAATATGAACCTGACAAAAATATTCCACAGAACCATGCCCGGATCCGAACAAGACAAAAAATTTCCATGAACATGAACGCAATCTGAACCTAAAAAACTGAACTAAATCTGAATCTGACAAAAATATTCAGAGAAGCATATCCTTATTCGAACAATACAGAATAATTTCCGTTGATGCGCAACCCAACCTGAACCTAAAAATCCCCTTAAAAAAACGAAATCTGAATTGAACGACATCTGAACCTGAAAAAAATATTCCAAAGACCCAAAACCGGATCCGAGCAAGACAAAATAATTTCCCTGGACATGAATCCGACCAGAATCTTAAAAATCAATTTGAAAAAATATCTGAAATCTGAATCGAACAAAATCTGAATCCGACGAAAATATTCCAAATAACTATAACCAGATACGAACAAGAAAATATAATTTCCATGGACTTGAACGCAATCCGAACGAAAAAAATTGTAAAAAAATCCCGAAATTTGAACCAAACCTAATCTGAACCTGACAAAAATATTTCAGTTAAATATTACCTCATTGGAACAAGGTAAAATAATTTCCATTGAAGTACAACCCGACCCGAACTTAAAAATCCCATTTGAAGGAAAAAACCCCCACGAAATCTGAATTGAACTGAATCTAAACTGAACAAAAATATTCCAAACAACCATATCCGTATCCGAAGAAGACAAAATAACTTCCATGAACATGAATCCAATGCGAACCTAAAATTCGGATGTTCTACAAAACATAATGCGCTCCGTAGCGGTGGAAAGTGAAACTAAGTACTTTGTAGCGCGTGATGGTTAAGATATTTCGTTTTTAGTTAGTGTTAAATTAGAACTTGGTTACGGTTAGGTAACAGTTAGGTTGCAATTACGTTCCGGTGAGCCTTATGTTATAATTAATTTCCGGTTAGGTTACAGTTAAGTCATGGTTAAGGTACAGTTAGGTTAAGGTTAAGTTACGGTTAGGTTATGGTTAGATCATGGATAGGTTATGATAAGGTGACGGCCAGGTTACATTTATGGTATATTTAAGTTACAGTTAGGTTACTGTTAAGATACAGGTAGGTTACAGACAAGTTATGATTACAATACAATTAGTTTGAGGTTAGGATTTTGTTCACAGAATGAACATAACGCATGGTTGATAAAAAATATCACCTATTTTTGTAAAATGGCTCAGAAATTATAATACTATATTCTAATCTTTTAGCTAATTATCGACTATCGATTTCATTCACGGTATAGTCGGATTTAAGAGTGATATAATTAGTTTGAAATTCAAAATATTTCACTTGGGATATCTATGTGAAAAAAGTATTTTGTTAAGTCAATGAACAGTACCTTTTAAGGATAAATATCAACACTTTAACACGAAAACCACACAATCATTGGACACACATTCCCTCCAACGTTTCCCATTGCAATCATTTTGGGTATTTTTGCAGCTAAATATTAGTTTTTTTAAACCGATTTTTGACACAGTCAGGTATTTAATATAATTTACACTGTAAAAAATTTGACCCTTTTGCTGCATCATCACTTCCCCGCTTTTATAGAATCTAATCTCTTTTGACATATGAGAATGCTCCATAATAGGCTGAAGTAATCATTTTCTATAAAAGCGGTGGAGTGACGATGCAGCAGAAGGGTCAAATTTTTAACAGAGTATTTACACATATTTCGAGTTAAAGATAAAATCATAGAAATTTCAAGTTCGTGTAACATTATTATTACGGACCCGGGCAAAGCCGGGCGGGTCAGCTAGTAAAAAATAAAACTCTGCAGATTGCAAAATTCATGTAGTGGCACACTGTCTCATGCATAAAAGATATGCAAAGGATATCTGGCAAAGATTGGATATTAAGCCAACAAGTGCATTTTTGGAAGTTGAACCAACATACAAGTTACTTCAGTTACTTGGGAATGCATTTTTTGACTTAAAGAAAGAATTTAACATTTTCTGTACTTAAATATAAGCATATTGAAACAAATATTCATTTAAATAAGCGTAGTTTTATTTTTTATCTTTTCTCTAATATAAAATGAAAAAATGTCGATTATGAGTAAAAAATGAAAACAGAATTCAAATGTAAGGATTTTAAAAAATACTCGCTAAAGTTACGCTTCAATAGGGGCATAACTCAATTGCATTCTGTTTTAATCGGGGACTAGATTTCAGCTAATGATTTGTATAATGTTAGTAAAATTAACTTAACCTCATTAAAATAAATATTTAGCACAAGATTTTCAATCAACACAAAATCTTCCAGAGTTTCCATCATAAAGTTATTGTAATTTCAATAATCATGTGGTTATATTTTGTTAATAAAATATACACTGAATTTCTTTGATTAAAAAATTTAAAGAAAAAGTATATTGTTCGACTTTGATAACCTTAAATACATACTTAAGTTTAAGAAAAATTTTAAATGGAGAATTATGCGATTTACGACAGCTTAATTAAACATAAAATTTGCTTTAATTATTTTAATACAATATATCAAGAATACCATGCAAACTTACCTGGTAGTTTTTTTTAATTTTAATCCACAAACTGGGCGCTTTTTTAATTGTTTATTGGTCAGTTAAATGAAACAGACATAGTTTATTTACGTTAATAAGATTATTTTATCTCCAAAGTTAAAATTTCGAGAGGCAATTAAGGGAAATTTGACAAATTTACGAAACATGGGTGTGGGGGGGGGGGGGGGCTATAAAATGAACAACGTCTATTTGATCGAAAATCTCTAAGAAAATGTTATCAAGGCAGAAAAATGCTTAATGTTATGTTAAAGATCGAATTTTTTATTATATAGCATTTGGAGTTTCTGCATTAACATTTTAAGTAAAAGAACATTACCGTACTTAGGAGTCACATTTAGGCACATTAACCTTACCACAAAATTAGTAATATTTTCTAGTAAGTGCCTTAAAATTGTACCTTTTCATCCTCCATATACATATATAGCTTACAGATACTAAAGAGGAGGAAGGGGGAGAAACGAAAAAATTTAAACATTTCTCTGCTGATATGGCTTTAATTACATGTTATAGAATCAATATTTTGAAAAATAAAACAGTTGGTCAGAGCTTCTCCCCTTTCCCCTTTAAGCGTTGTCTTTGTTTATAATATTTTTTATGCTAGATTTGTTAGAGGAAACAGTCAAACCCGCTTAAGACGTGATACTGATTAATACCCGAATTTACTCCAGTTCCAGCATCACCAGAACATCGCTCTTACAACAAATGTAAAAACTTTCCATTTAATATAAGAAAAAATTTCATCCATTGGAACAAAAAGATTTCGCTTAAGACGCGAATTCATATACCTAGATATTAAGTTTTCAATGTGAACATCAAACTATTTCCGAATAGTAATCGTTTTATTTAATGACAGAAAGATTACTATTCGGAAATTGTGATAGACATTGTAAAAATAAATACTCTATACTGGCTAGCTGATTAAATAAGGCGAATAATACTAATCGGAAATAGTAGGTATTTTGATAAAAAGTCGTGGTACTAAAATCAAGAATTTCTTCAAATAATCACTGATAAAATAATTTCGTAAAACGAACATTGGTCAAATTTGTAAAAATAGGTTTCAAAATGTACAATAAAGACGAACATAAGCACTTTCATACCAAAGTTAGTTGCTCTAGATCCCATAGTCTTTTTCTTTCATCTGAGGCAACAAAATGACTCACACGCAAAAAGGAGTTCAAATGGATAATAAAGACCAAGAAGAGTCTTAAGAGTATAAACTGGAAAAAAGATGTTCGAGATGCATAATTAAATGCGTAGTAAAAGCTTCGGTAAAAATTTATGACTCTAGTTTCATACTCGATTCTTAACTAAGCGAACAAAACAATACACACACAAAATTGATTTTTACATGTAAAAATATAGCTCAGGAACTCTACAGGGCAGAAATTTGAAAAATAGCTTTGAGATGTAGAAGTATTGGGGTATACGCACCTTTGTGCTATTTTTTATAGTGCAAGATCCCGTAGTCTTTTCACAACTGGGATAATAAAATGACATACACGCAAAATAACGATTTTTCTGTAATTGAATTTTCTGACCAACCACAAAATAAGGAATGTCACTCACAAAACCTATATAAATTTGCCCAGATTATCAATTACTTCTGTTTTACAATAAATCCGAAAAGTTACTCTAAAGCTCACAAAAAGTATGTCTACTAAAACTAAGGAATGTTTTACATAAAATATTCGGAATATTTCACAGTTGATCAGTAATTTCCACATTCTCAAATATTCCAAAAAGTTTCACAACCTTGTGGAATATATTACACCGGATTTCTCGGTATTCTTGAATCAGAAGAAATAATCCGAGAAAACTCAGGAATGTTACACAGTAAATGTCAAGAACATTGTGCAGATTTTTTACAGTGTAGAAAAACAATTATGTGCCCCTCCCCTATAGATCACTTCTAGCTACGGCCCTGCCTACAGCCTCATCCCAAAAGTATCTAAAGAGCTTTATTTCCTTTCTCCACCCACCACAGCCTTCCGCACTGGCCATGGACCCTTTAAACAATATTTAAAGAAATTATCTTCCTTCGCCTCTTCATAACTCTGTGAATGTGGCGAAGTGGGATCACCAGATCATACCTACTATCACTGTACCCTGACTGAAGCCTGGCATCCCAGATATCACTCTTCTCCCCCTAAATTCTGGCTACAAGGGGTGTTATCTCGGCCAGCGTTGCTTGCCAAATTAAGAAACATTTATAATTACTTAATATTCATTTCCATTCTAACCACATAGCGGTCTGTCTTTCAGTAGTATAGCAGGAGATCGAGAGTTCTCCATCCCACCTCACAATTGTTTTCACGAAGGGGCATGGGCCCCAGCGGACAGTGCACCATAATTTCATCCTTTTCTCTGCCACACTCTGTCGCGAGGGGGCAGTCTGTGCTCCAGCGGATGAGTTTTACCATGTAAATTTTATCTATTTTATTGTAACTAAAAATAATGTAACCTTTTTTTTTTCATTTAGACCTTAATAAAGGCGACCGGGAGGGATACTATGCTCTACAGACAAGGCTTTCTTGCCTGAGAAGTCCCTCTTAGGCATTCAAATGTGCCGGTTTTGCTCTCAAAGCTATTTTTTTTAACCTTTCGGGGTGACTTTCAAAATTAAATAATTTTTAATTAATTAATTAATTAATAATCACATAACCCATAATAAAATGGCCATGTACATACTAAATTAATATAAAAATATCATAAGCAAAACAGCACCAATTACATATACATACATATTTAAAGACTATTCTTTTTTTTTTCTTTTACTGAGGACTAATAAATTTGCGTCAAAAATCTCAAAATTTAGTCTGAAAGTACCTTATTGCTACATTAATTTAAATGTATATAGATATGAATCAAACTGTATCAGGAGATCTTGTGGTTATTTATTATTCAAAGATGATTAAAATTTGTTGTATGTCACATAAAAGTTTTTTCTATCTAAAATTTAAATTCAAATAAAATTATTCTGTTACTATTGAACTTTTGAAAATTTATTTCACCTCTCAGGTGTAGATAAGCCTAGAAAATAAATGACAAAGCAATTTAACAGAAACTAGTACAAAATAAAATATTACGTATTTATTTTCATAACTTTAATCCAAGTGAAACTATTGTTCGCAATTTTTTTCCTATTGCAGTCACTTTTAAGTCATTTAATTTATTAAATAATAATAAAAGCAACAACAACAACAAAAAAAAAAACTTGCTTGAACCTGTTATTAATTGTAAAATAAAAAAGCAATTAAAATTCTGAAATCAACATGATACATGTTGTTACTATAACAACATGAAAAGAAACTATTAACTTAATTTATCAAGAAAAACAACGCTAATAATGTAGTTTAATATTGCTGATCCTTAGAAAAATTTTATTGGGTAAGTGCATAAGTTTCATTCGTTTCTTTTGTGAAATCTGCTAAGCAGCAAACATTGACAATGCATTTTTGTCCGACTTAAACTAATATCCATGACATTTCCTTCATAAAGCCTTCTATAAACATAAAGTTACTGATTTTTTAAGTAGATGATAGGTAAATGTAATCTGTTTTCATTCTTTATTTTAAACGAGATATAACATTATTTAAAAGTTTACGTATATTTGTTTTAAATGTCTGATAGGATTAAAATTCATAAATGCTAAAACGTGTAAAAATTAATAAATTACATTTCTTCTTGTGTGAATATATGATAACTTGACATTTATAATCTTCTTCCTTTAAAAAATACGTATACTTTTTTTTTTTTAATATTTTGTGTGACAAAGATGTTTTTGAAGATTCTAAACTATCTCTTCAGCGCTGAAAAGATTCTTAAAATTAGATAACGATATTTTTAGTGTAAAAGAAAATATCACATTTAAATAAAATGTCTATCAGCACTGCAATTTTACTTAATCAAACTTTTTTTGCTTTTAAATAAGCATTTCTTTATATAACATTAATTTTCAAAAAATGAATTAATTCCGACTTTAATTTCTTTTATAAAGGACAATGTATTGTTACTGATAAGATTACATGAAAACAGAATGTTCTATTTCCAGTGAAAATAATTATGAATCATGCTGTATAAAGTTAATAATTATTCGTTTTTTAAACAATTTAATGCTTGAGAGTTGTTTATTTTAACGAGAATTAGTTTGAAACATTTTTTTTTCTTGAAATTAAAAATAAATCATTAAGGCTTTAAAGAGATGGTTTCAAAATTTTGTAATACTACAATACATACCAGTTTTAATGTTCTTATATACAAGATGTTTCAAAATTATGCGTCAGAAATATAAAAGCAGGTAGCGAAGATGTAAATAATCAGATTTCGTTCTGGAATAGGGTGCGGAATTGCGTAATTTAAACAATAAAACGAAATTTCATCTTTCATTAGGGTGTTAGCTGCGTATGTTAACAGACGTATTATCTGCACAGCAATTTTTATCGAGAATAGGAATGAGTTTTTATTATTAATGAAGGCAATCTATTTAAATTTCTTCTTTATAGTATAATATCTGATGTACAATCAAGAATGTAATCTATACTAAAAAATCTACATAATTGAGATAATAATCAAGATACTAACGACTACTTCCATTAATTGACAATGCAAGTCACAAACTAATGTTGTATTTTATTCATAAGACTCCACACTAGTCACTGAAAAAGACCTGGATGGTAATGTTCAGTCTATGGGTGTGTTATTTTCAAATATCTCACTCAGATTTTAACATTTTTACACGATTTTTTTTTTTTTTTTTTTTTTTTTTTTTTTTTTTTTTTTAAGCATAGGATAGCTGAGAAACATCTCCAACATGAATAGTTTCTATTTTTTCAATTTTGGTTTCAGACCTTTTTCGAAAAAATACTTAACCTTACGGAAATGGTTTGAACAGGCACTGAAATTGAAGCTACCCTAATTTAAAGATAATATAACCAAAATAGAAAAATTAAAAAATAGCCCGGTTGAAGATGGTCTTCATCTATCCTATGCAAAAAAATCGTGTAAAACTATTAAAATTTGAGCGAGATATTTTAAAATAACGCCCCCATAGATTTAACTTTATCATCCGGGTCCTTTTCAGTGACAAGTGTGGTGTCTCAAGGTACAATAAAAATTTTATATGGCTATCTAGGTGCACCTATGTGAAGAAGAAATGACTGAAAGTATATCATACGAAGTGAATTTTTACATTTTTATTCGTAAGGATTTTCATAAAAATTGAAAAAGTAAAATAGTATGTATATTGGAATATAAAACAAGTTGGAAATTGTACGTCAGATGTAACAAATTAGGTGTATTCATACTACAACGAAGTTTTTAAAATGTAGAGTACTTCGGAAACAATACAATATCCGAAACCTTTTGTATGTCCCTGTAAATACTGAATGTTTTCTATTATACAGGAATTAATTTGTAGTAAACCTCAGTAACATATAGTAACATATATCAATTTCATAAAATGTTAAATATTTTAATATAATTAAAAGGCTCCCCAAGCAATGTTACTCTCTATACCATTATGTAATAGAATGCATTTGTGTGTCCCAGTATATTAATTAAAAAAAATTCTTTGCACCATAGATTGTACAGAATAAACATTTTAGTGCTACTTATTACTTTTACAGATGCATATGAAGTGTATTAAGTTCTAAACAGTGTAACATCATAAAAATGCACTTGAATCTATTTTTTCCCATTGGCCGTAATATAACGTACAACTTTTGATTGTCCCTGTATGTCAAATATACTTCCAATTTTCATAAAATTTGAATTGACTTGACAAAAATATATAATAATTATGTGTTTTAAATTTCAAATGATTCGGTTGGTTAATTTTTGTGTTGTTATATGCAGAGAGACAAACGGACAGATGGACAAATTGAACAACGACTATAGTACTACGGATTTACATAATCTCGAACGCACCGAAAAAGAAACTGGATGCTACCGAAACTCACGATAAATAATACACGACAAAATCATTTTGTGATTTGAAATTCATTTATAAAAACGAAGTTTCTTTCGCTTTCATTCAATTTTCGGAAACGATAAAATGTTTCCGAGTAATTTTAATCTTGTATAAATCAGTTATCACAAACTTGAGTACATGTTTTTCTGACACTATCAATTTGAAAGTAAACATTTTCATATTCATTAAATCCGAATTAAAGAAAAACATAATAGAATGACATTATCAGAATTAACACTGAACATTACAATTACATTATTTTTTTTACTCATGTAAGATAAGAGGTTAAAATATTGAATTTACAATCGATGGTAACTAAAAACCGATGCTTTGTTTTGAAAAATCTGATTAATACACCGTAAAATCTATTTGAAAATAATTCACGTATTCGGGTGGCAGTGGAACAAATGTCAGTTTTAGTTATAAAAATGTTATAAATAATACTATTCTCATTTATAAATAGCTATAATAATAATAATAATAATAATAATAATAATAATAATAATAATAATAATAATAATAATAATAATAATAATAATAATAATGTTACTATTATTATTATTATTATTATTATTATTATATATAAATGTTAATTATAAAAATATGTTAGTTTTTGTTGTTTCTAAAGGTTAAGGAAACATTTTGGAAACGCGTTTTTCTCTTAAGATGTTATTGTTTTCTGTACTTCATGCTTATATTTCATTTTCGTAGATTAAGAAATATTTCTTTTTTTTAAGTGTGTAATGATTTAGGAATTGTCTGTTTAATTTATCTATTTATCTATTTTGAGTTAGAGAGAGGAACACAATCTTTATACATATACATAATGTAATCCCTTTTACAAAGAGATAGCTGAAAATAAAGAACAATTGTTATATTAAAAAGAATAGAGTTTTTACAAAATTTTTGCGTGTTTTATAATGTTTGAGAAATAGAAATTTAAAATCTATTCAAAATTAAATTCGTTTTTAAAATCATAGTCAAAAAATCTTTTATTTTAAATTACTTTCTAGCAACAAGAAAAAATATATCTTTTATCATTTAAGGTATAATAAAAGTGAGTTTCGAAAATATACTCCTATTTTGAAATTTAAATATATTAAATGAATCCAAAGCAGGTATAATACTTTTCAAAATTGCATTTTTTATTAATGCAAGAAAGTTAAATTTTATGTTTGTTTACAATAAAAAAGCGACATTATCTTACATTCTTTACCTTTTGCAATTACAATTTTCAGAGAATCGGAAAATATTTTCCAAAACACCATTTTAATTAAACCCAAAATTAATCTCATGTGTATCACAAAAACTGATATTTCAGTAAAGGAAGTTGGCAACGGAAATCAAAATTGATTTACCTGCAAATTTATAGCTTCCGGTAGAAACAGAAGATTAAGTAATGCCAAAAGCGATAAAACAACCCCCCCTCCAACGTAATATTTCTTCTAATGCATTAGCAAAAACATTTTAAACTGCGAAACATAATTAATAACATTTTGGTGATATATTACGGAAAAGTTTTGTTCAGTAATACGAGAAAATAATTTCAGGTTTAAATTAAATATTTTAAGCGCAAAGGAAAATTTGTTTTCTCTTTTGTCTTAATATGTTTTCACTGTTTACCATGTAAATGAATTTGAAGAAGTTTATGCTAATATTAGGAATTTTAAAAATAGATAATATACTCAATTATTGGTTTTTTTTCTGGGGTACTGTGTTTTTTGTAATAACTACTCCAGAATTTAAAAAAAAATAGTCAATTTTTTGGGATGTTTTAAATGACGTTCGAGAAGTCTATTTTAGTAAATCAGCATTATCAGTCTCATTTCTCGGTCTTCCTCTTTTTTTCTGTTTCTAAATAAACTTACCTGTATATATATTATAAAGGCCTAATGTATCTGTGCGCAACGCATACGTCATTTTGCAAATGGCAACACTTTGACATGCAATTTCGGTTTTGCAATTTTCACTAATGCAAATTTTACACTTTTAAACATCGTATGTTTCATAGGCGTAGCCAGCCTCTTGAGCGGGGGGGGGGGGGTGCCCAAATTTTTTAACCTGAACATATTGGGTACAAACAATATCTTATTTAATAAGACCTAATAAAACGGAACCCCATAAAACCTATCAAATTTCCGTTTTAGACAGGTTTTTTGCGGAAGGTATAATTGTGTAGAACTTCTTTTAAAAAGGACCCAAACGCAATTTTTCATTGCGTGAAGAAGGATGAGAAATTGCTTAAAACTAAATCTAATGGACAGGGGCGTGCAAAGAGAAAACTGCTCCCAGGGCAAAGTTACAATTTGGCGCCCCCTCCACCCAACCTTTTCTTGTAACAGCCAAAAATGACGTTGGTAGTATAAATTTGGCGCCCCATAAAATTCCACGCCGGGGCAGCTGCCCCATACGCTCCCCCTTTCGCACGACGCTGCTAATGGATAAGAAAAAGATTTATAAACATAAATAAAACATGATAGATATATAAAAATAAGATATCCATAAACATAAATCTGTAATTATCACAAATTTTCATTTCAAACAGCTATAAAATACTAAACTAAATAAGCACGACTTTAGTTCCCCCAGTCATTTTGATCAAACTAGCATTGAAATAACATGTAGTACGCAGTTTAAAGTGAAAAATAGTTCTTATATTTTCTACTCATGAATAAATAAAATTTCCCCGTTATTAAAAATGAGCCCGTACGAATGTCAAAATATGATCCCAAAAAACGAAATTTAGCAAACCAACGAACCAACCTCTATATTAATTTGAATTTTGCATAGCATCATTTCTTATTTTCAGAGGAAGCACAGATTTGTACCAGAGATGAGTTCGGGCTCGATTTTTAAAACCCGCGCCCGAAAGATTTTTAGTACATTGGAGCACGAGACCATCCGAGCCAAAGGCGGATCTGGAGAGTCCTCAAGGGGGGGGGCGATTTTAAAAATTGAGAGACTCGCATCCTATGCGCGGGTCAGGGCTAATATTTTCAACACGGGCCGGGTTTGGATCCGGTTAACTTCTATATTTTCTGCGGGTCGGGTTTGGGTCCGGTCGACTTTTTTTTCAAGCGGGTCGTGTTTGGGCCCATTTGATTTCTACTTTTTTCTGCTGGTCGTGTTAACTAATCAGCGGCGTGTGAACAGAAAACTGCGCCTGGACAAAATTTCAGCTTCCCCCCCCCTTCTCCCCCTCCCAGACTAATTTTCTTGTGACAGGCAAAAATGACGTTGGTAGTATAAATTTGACGTCGTTTAAATTTCCGGACCCAGGGCCACCGCCCCCATCCTTTCGCACCAAGTTGTAACTAATACTTTTTCTGTGATTCGCATTTGGGTCCATTTGACTTATACTTTTTGCAGTGGGTCAGGTTAACCTCTTTTGCTGTGGGTTGCGTTTGGGTCCAAATGACTTCTTTTTTGGTGCGGGTCGAGTTAACTTCTACTTATAATATAAATCCTAATAGTAATGCTGTACAATACGAAGAAAAGTAAATTTAAAAAAATGCATTTCTTAAGATTTCGCTAAACAAATTTGCAACATAAATATATTTTTGACGAATAATAAATAAGATGCCAGCCCGAATTGGGCTCAGAGTGAAGAATTGCACGAATCGTTTAGTAAAAAATAGTATATAAAATAAAGTTTGGTATAAAATAAAATTGTACTTTATACATAAAAAAAAGTCTCATATTTTGTCTCCTTTAATAAGAAAATATTATGGACATGTTAATGAAGTGTGTTTCATGAATAAATGCATGGAACTTGTAGAAATTATTATCGATTATTTGTCAAATCGAACATTTATCAATTTTCTATAAAAAGTGCACATTTTTAACTATAACCAGTTCATTCCTCATAACAATCTTTTGGGTAGGCGTGATCCAGACAATAACATATAATTAAAAGTTTTAAATTACGATGCTTTTACAGGAATAAGAGAAACACTGCTCAATTGTTTCTATCGGAATAATATGGAAATTAAATTTACTTACGACCAAAAGTGACTTCGTAAATTGAAGAGTAACAGCTTCAGCATCATCAGAATTCACAAAAAAGCAACAATCACTAAAATTATTTCCATACGAAAAGCGATTACGACCTGTGTACGCTTTGTACAATAGTAATCTAAATTATGGGCCAAAAGCAAACTAAAATTGGAAGAAAATATACTCTTCGCATTAAATGTCTAAATAATAATGATAATAAACAACCCTATTACAAAATAACCTCTGCTACAGACAAAAACCAAACTACAGACAAATTCATTATTCCCGCTTTTTTGTTGGCGCCAGAACATTGTCGGAAATGGCTAAAATAGGTTTGTAGAAGTGACTAATAATTTACTTTTAAAATAGCATTCTAAAGCTACAATAGAAAAAAAAACGCAATTTCTGCTTCCTCTTCATTCTAATCAAAATGTCAGTATAGTGATTTGAAAAGGAACAAGTAATGTTTAAGGGGGGGAGGCAAGTTCTTTTAATATTTTCTATTCATTGATAAATAAAATTTATAGGTTTCAGAAAAAAATGAGTCCGAGTCCGAGCACTGTCTCTTCTCTAATACAGACATTTAGGAAGAATGACTCCAGGTAGGGCTCGACATGGAAGAAAAACAAGTCTGGACCGACCCAAATCATCAGAAAAAATAAAGATCAGGATAATGCCCGGCTCTAAAAGTCAGAAAACCTGACCCAGCCCAACCCTAGGGTGTGTGATCGCCCTTTCGCCATCTCCCCCTTCACCTTAGATCCGCCACTGCCTGATTCATGAACAGGCGCGGCCCGGGCCGTGCCGACCTTGGCCTTCAGCCTAAATCCTATTTCATGAAGATCTCTCATGGTTGTTTGAAAACCTTTATGGGCCCAATGGGGGGGGGGGCGATTGCCCCATCCCCCCCCTAGATCCGCCATTGATCCGAGCCCGATACAAAAAGTATACAAAAATAAATAAATAAAAGATTTAATGATATTTTAAAATTGTTTCAAATGTGATATCCCATTTTTAAAATTTTCTTATAAAATTTACTGTTAAATAAAAATTTTAATTCGAGCTTATGAAAAGAGCAATTTGCTATCAAATAAAAATATCCATCATACCTAAAATTATTCCCATATTTCTTGTCCTTTAAGAAGAAAATTTGATGGACATATTAAAGAAGTGTAATGAATAAATGGATAGAGTTTATTATAGAAATTACTATTTCTATGCTGAAGAATCAAAAAATGTTTTCAATTTCCTGTAAAAAGTGTACATCTTCAGGGGTGTAGTCGTAAAAAAACCACAGGTTACACGATCGACGCAGAGGGTATATGCTCAAGGCACAGAGTATATTCTAGGAAGTACATCCTATGGGTTTCATGAGAAACAGAGGGTTATACGGTGTTCCTTAACCACTTAACCGTCTGCCCCGAGATAAGTCGGGGGTAAAAGCACTGTTTCCCCATACCTATCGCCGGTTAAGTGGTTAAAAAAATCCAGAAGGTATACCCCAGTATACCCTTCGCTACATCCCCTGTACATTTATCTATAATCAATTCATTTCTCTTAACAATTCCCCATGACTGACGGGAACCTTAAAATCAAAGCAAATTAAAACATTGATACAGTTATCTTAAAGTTCCGTTGTTTTTATGGAAAAAGAAGAAACATTAATCGAATGTTTTCTATAGGAATAACATGTAAAATATGTTTACCTTCGAAGAGAAATCCTCAGCATAAGCAAAATTCATGATGACAAACAGAAAAAAAAAATCACAATGCTGTTGTCATATGAAGAACGATTATGATTCGTGTACAATCAAATAATTTGCAAACCTCAAGCATCTAGTCTGCATCAAAAACGAAGAAATCATTCTCTAAAAAAATAAATAAATAAACGATCGAATTAAAAAATATCTTCTGCCTTAAACGAAAAACCAACCAGAAGCTAATTTATTATTTATAATTATTTTGATAGGCGCCTTATCAATTAATCGTCGACGGAAATGCAGTGGACATAAATCTCCATACATCACAAATTTTCTTTTGAAGCAACAATCAACTATTGAAACATAAAAAAAAAATATTTTTATTTTTCTTTTGTTTTGATCAAAATAACACTGAAATGACTTGAAAAAGAATAAATAATTTTAAAAGGAAAATAGTAGTTCTTTCAATCTCTTCTACACACAAATGTTTTTAAATTCTCAGAAAGAATGAGCCCGAGCCCCCCCCCCCCACCCTCCGGGCCCGAATACTAAAATGAAAATAGAGCCCGTGCCCGCTTCGGACCCGGGTTTGGGCTCGGGCTTTCGTGCTGGGGCTGAGCCTGTCTCATCTCTAATTTGTACAACCTTCCACCCCCTCTGTTCTCCAGGCTAATCACATGGTGGAATTATCGTTTCACATCTGTATTTCCTTTCAATTTTTTTTTTTTTTTTTTTTTTTTTTTTTTTTTTTCTCCTATTTAGACTTTAGATAACAAAAGCAAAGATATAAATAGTAGTTTCTATCCTTGTCGAGAATTTACTCTAATTTTTTATGGAAATATGCATGCAATGTGTTAAAAAAATTCCATAAAAAACGACATCAAATTGGGATTATAAAACCAATTTTTTTGATTTACTGTGATTAATACAGATTGTAGTAAATATTCTAGTTTTGGGAAAGATGAATAAAATAATTTTCTTAGAAAGAAAAAAGGAAAGAATCAAGGTCTCTTCTTTTATCACATTTCAAAACATAGACTGTTAGTTTTGATTAACTAATTGAACTAACTTTGCTTATATTTTTCTTTTATAAATTTTGATTTAAAAAAAAAATCAATCTTGGATCTGCGCGAGCGGGGGGGTGCCCGGGCACCCAGGGCACCCCCCCTGGCTACGCGCATGTGTTTTAATTTTTACACCGTCGTATAGAGAAAAAAATGTACTTTTAAATGCGGTTTGTTTGAACGCTGTACCTCAATTTATTTTTCACATATTATTTCTCTTATAGTTTTTTGTACGAGTTTTGTAATCGTGGCAACAGAAATAGGCCATTTTCTCTTAAAACTGATTAAAATTGAAATGTGCGCATGTAAATTTTGAGAAGATGAAAATTATGATGGGTTTAGATTTCACGTGAAATTCTAAGATCAAGTCAATTTGAATTTTTTTTTCTCATTTATATCTAATATAAGAGCTTCAGTTGATAACTTCATCTTAACAATTGATCTTTATCATATTTTGCTTTATTATATTTTATTTATGAGATTAAAGTTTAATTTTAATAATTTGGACAACTGAGTTTTATAGTAATAGTATTTTTTGTTTGAGAGTTAGAATGATTATTGTAAGATGCATTTTTTACTATAGCAAATTTTGTAGGTTATTATAAATTAATGAAACAGTTCCTCTTTAAGCATTTACTTTCGTCGAATATTCGACGGATTCCACCTTGTATATATAATGTTGCACTTTAGTTATTGTTTTATTAATTCAATTTTCGGGAAAAGTGAATACAAAATCATTTCAGAGAAATTAAAGTAATAAATTAATAAATGAAAATATATTTTTGAAAAATAACCCTTATTTGGATTTCAATTAAAGCTTTCTTACCATTAGAAAGGTGTCTATTTTTAGTTCAAAGGAACTATCTACCCATAAAAATTAAATTTAGAAAAAGAACCCAAAAAACACATGACTTACGGCCTCAAGCCATATTCGTTGCGGCCATACTCAGTTAAGGCCATTTGTAGCCAAACAATAGCGTACCGTAAGTGAGGCGCCGCTAATTGCGGCAGTTGCTGCCGAACCGCACGCGTTTTGGCAGCGAGAAAACGGTTGCGTTTTTTTTACCCGTCATCATTGAAGGGCAGTTTCGGGCAAGCTTGAAATGGCCCCTCATCATTTAAAAAGTACAGGCCCAATATTATCCGACCCGAATATTACATTAACGCAAGAAAATGTATTTTTTTTTCTTTATTTATTTTAAAATAAGCTTAATTATTATAAATGTGGCATTTATTAAAAATGTAGATACATTATGAGATTTATATTTAAGACAGTAAAATAGATTCTTTTTTTTAGTTTAAAACTATTTAAGGAATATATATATATATATAAATGTAACAAACATTTACATTTAAAAAATGTAAAATATTTCCAAACTATACTTCGATATCTTTGCATGGCTATATTTTTATGGTTATGCTAGAAACAATTAATGTATTAATTTTAATTTCTCTTGATTTTAATAGCTGAAATAAACAAAATACAAATTTATAGGAAGTACACAAGACTCGGAACAACACAAAATATTTAATTACAATAAGATGCATTCATTTATTGAACTTTTACATTGTGCAAAAAATCTACTTGAAATTTAATGATAAGCGTGATTTTTTTTTCCCTCCAAGTTTCATGAAAAAAATTTTTGCTATGAACAAGTGAAAAAAATATTGCTTTCTTTGTTTCAACAAGCACATTTTGTTGAATATAAGAGAGTAGAAAAAGGGGAAAATAAACTGTTTCTATAACACAATTTTTTAATATCATTTGAAATATATTTTCATGTAAGTAGGGGAAAAATGGGGCTCCGGCCCCAGGAGGAGGAGCGAGGAGCGTGGTGGTGGTGGTGGGCTCCTCCTCCTCACTCCTCCTCCTCATTCCTCCTCCTCCACAATCCTCCTCCTCCTCAATCCTCCTCCTGACATCGTCTTATAAGAGAAGGGGTTAAAAGGGGGGGATTAAATTTTTTTTCGTGAAATTTGAATATTTTATGCTATAAGAGAGGGGTAAAAGGGGGATAAATTTTTTAAGTATACTACAATACGAGCGGTTCTTTTGACTGTTGATTAAGAGATGAATGATTCATATTAAATTAAAAATAGTAATTAATTAAAAGGTAATTAAAAATAATAAGTGATAAATAATGAAGGGACTTGTACGAGTAGTTTTTAATTTTAATGCGGTGACTTAAAAATTTTCAGTTTGGTGTAATTTAAGAGTTTATTTTTTGATTTTAAGCAGAAATTTTGGGGAGATTGATTTTTTTTTTCCACTGTGCTCTTACATGATGAGTTAAGCGGGTATTTTGGGGGAAATTATTATTTTAGCCTAATCATACGCGAAGGATATATTTTTTTTTTTTCGGGGGTTGATATTTTAATGAAGAATTAATTAAGGAGGGAGCATTCATGGTGAATTAATGAATTATTTTTTTAGGAGTAATTTTGTTAAGATTGAATTATTTTTTCATTTTTTGGAGTTTTACGCGGATATTAATGTTTAATAGGGGAACTTTAATTTTTTTTGCAATGAAATTGACGTACGCTCGTTGACCTAACCGTACGGAGTTTGTAATTTTCTTCAAATCATGTATGAATATTGGTTTAGAATTTCTTAGAACGACTTCCACCACTTTTATATCTATCCATTATCATAAATAACACATGCTGGTGATGGGAATTTGGGAAGAACAATTTTGAATATTTATTTAATGAAGGAACTTTAAAATTATTTCGAGTACTATTTTTAGTCAACTATGTTATACACTTGATATTTTAGATTAGTTAAAAAATAACTTTAAAATTTGAATGAGAAAATATGCTTCAAAATGGGATTTTACGTACTAACATTTATTTGCGCTCGTTGACCTAACCGTTCGGAATCTGTGATTTTCCTCGAATCATGTGTGAATAACTGTTAGATTTCCTTAGAAGGGCTTGAATAAGCTTCAACCATCATAAATAACGCATGTCTGTAACGGGAATTTGAACTTAATTTTTTAAATATTCATTTTAATGAGGTGACTTCGAAAACAATTTGTAGAACTTTTGAGTGGTAATAATTTTTATTGGGAAACTTGAAAAAATCTTGTGATTTTTTGTGAACTAATTTTTAATTGTTAAAGTTTGCAATCCGTATTCGCATTTCTTTTGTGTGAGATTGTATAAATGTTGATGAAAACTATTTCTATTCCAATTAATGAAATTTAATAATAAAAAGAATAAAGTGTACCTCACCAGACACCCCTTTTTCAAAATTCGTACATATTTTTAAACATAGCAATGTGTTTAATATAAGTAATTTTTGTGTGTCCTTTCCTTTCTGAAAGTGTAAGCGATTTTTAACATAAATATCTTTTAACATGCGTAATTTTTCCCTGGCAGAACAATTTTCAAATAAATAAATTTTAATATTAATAGAATTTTTGACTTTCCGAAGAAAAAAAAAGGAACTTATTTTTAATGTTTTAATACTTGTCGGTTAAAAAAAAATTTAAACTATATTTATTATCGAAATGAATTCATCTTAATTAATTTAAAAATATATAATATTTATAACCAGTAACGCGGAACTTTTTCAAACCCTGTTAATGAGATTTTATTTAACATTGTATTTTATCTTCAGATCAAAATAATTTGTGAAAAATGCTTTTAAATATTTTTAAAACTGTATTGAAAATAATATTTTACATACCTTAACATGAATGAAATACGAATCGATGTAGAGTTTAATAATTATTTTCTCAAAGAGAGGATACTAAATTCATTGCAGTATATGTGTGTGTAAACCTCGATGAATCATTCTTATCTGCTTATCTGATAGCGTTTTCCGAAAAGGGTTGAATCTCTGAATCATAGCTGATAAGGAACTGGGGTTCATGTGTTATCTTAATTAATCTTAATGAGTACTATGTCTAATTAAAATTATTTGACTTGAAATAAAATAAGGTCTTTTGAGTAATATCTTTTGAAAATTTAAGATATAATTATTTAAATCAAATTAGAGGCTTTTTTTTTTCTCATCGATTTATTTTAAATAAAACTAAAATATTTATTTTTTTCTGTACTTTGTTAGCAAAATAAAGAGTGTAATACATTCATTTCGGATTTAACTATTTGAAAATTTAAACTAACCTATGATTAAAATGATTACATAAGGTTGAGTATGTGATCTAGTTAAAAACGGAACACGCATTCATATAAAACTTTAAATTCTTACGCTTTTGTGTATAATATAATGTATGTTTTAAATATTAAATGAAAAATATCAATTAACAATAAATGAAAAACATTAACATTAATAAAATATTAATTAAACATTGCATTGATTTAAAACTTAATATTAATATGGGAATACACATCCGTATAAAACTTTAAACATTTATGCTTTGGTGTATAATATTATGTATATATATTTAATATTAAATGAAAAATATGAATTAACAATAAATTAGAAATATCAATTAACATTAATAAAATATTAATTAAACATTGTATTGATTTAAATATAGATTAAATATTAAATGAAAAATTGAAAATTTAAACTAACCTATGATTAAAATGGTTACATAAGGTTGAGTATGTGATCTTTTAAATGAAATCTAGTTAAAAACGGAACACGCATTCATATAAAACTTTAAATACTTATGGTTTTGTGTATAATGTAGTGTATGTATTAAATATTAAATGAAAAATATGAATTAACAATAAATGAAAGACATTAACATTAATAAAATATTAATTAAACATTGCATTGATTAAAAACTTAATGAAAAAAATTAATATGGGAATACGCATTCGTATAAAACTTTATTTATATTTTTTTGTATAATATATGTATTTATTAAATATTAAATGAAAAATATGAATTAACAATAAATGAAAAATATCAATTAACATTATTAGAATATTAATTAAACATTGTATTGATTAAAAACTTAATGAAAAAAATTAATATGGGAATACGCATCCTTATAAAACTTTAAACATTTATGCTTTTGGGTATAATATTACGGATGTATTAAATATTAAATGAAAAATATGAATTAACAATAAATGAAAAATATTAATTAACATTAATAAAATATTAATTAAACATTGTGTTAATTAAAATATAGATTAAAAATTTAATGAAAAATATTAATTTCTCATGTAATTAAAATAACACTTTATAAATTAATGAATTAATAATAAATGAAACATGTTCATTCGAAACAACTTGAGAAATACTAATTTGTAATGAAATTAGAAATTACCAATTAATTAAATATTAATTAAAAATTAAATGAAAACTATTTATGAGAGACACATTGAAAAATATTCTCACCTTAAACTTTCATTCGCCAATCCTTAAATCCAACCTTCATCGTTGCTTACCTGTTAGGAAATGTCTGATAACAACAAATTCTTATCTTTAACGGTATTTCCCGAAGGCTGACTCACTAGATAAGTAACAATGACAAGTTCAAATCTGAAATTAAGAGTTTATTCATATTGAATATAATTAATATAATGTTTAATTAAAAAGGGACTTAATTTATTTAATACGTCATAATTAAGAATTTAATTAAATCCTAATATAATTTTTTTATGTAATTAATAGAATAAAAAAGAAATTCTTTTCAACATTTCCAAGAAACATCAAGTTATCGAATACTTAATAGATTATTTTTTTAATGAATGTGTAATTAACATTTTAAAGGATTTTTTTCTAATTAATTAGTGTTTAATTAAAATTTTCATAATTAAAATAAATATATAAAATAAAAAAGGAATTCTTTTCAAAATTTTCAAGAAACACCAAATTATTATTAAGCAATATTTCGAATAACTACAAACTTTAATCATGATGAGTCATCACTGTGAATGATCTTTTCTTCTCATATGTTATAAAAACAAGTTTAAGTACCTAAATTTATTGATATATTTCATTGTGTGTTGGATCCTTCTTTACTAATCTCGTTAAAATTATTCATTTACCAATGATTTAAATTTCACATTTTAAAGTCATTTATATAATATACTAACATTTGACTATTAAATATCAAATAATGGATATGCACTTTTTACACTCACATCTTACAATGTAATTAGTAACCAAATGTAATGATTTTTAAGCATGTCTTCTTAATTTTTTTTTACAATGAAAGACTATCACAGTTGAATATTTAGCTTTCTGTTTATAACATTATCGAGAAATATATAATGCATACCACACGATTTCATTAAATGAATCACAATACATTTCAATCTTCTCATTTTCAATGTTTTATATATACTAGTGTTTATCAAATAGGTGTTTATTCTGAACAATCATTACTTAGTATATTGATGAAAAGTTTGTGTTGAACGGTTTTTAACTTAAATGGTGTGAGAGAAGGATATATTAGGACAGAAGTTATTAAATATAGAGTCTTTAAAGTTTATACCCGTGCAAGAATTGGCATTTCAAGAAACAAAGTTGTGTCACATTTGAAAGCATTCTTTATATTCGAAACGCACACGTGATCACGATCACATCACTGAAGAGCATAGAGAAGCTGTTTATGTTGTATATAATTTGAATTTTCATTAACACAATATTATAACCGAAGTTTTTCGACAGTTTGAAAAATTATGATGTTCAACGTCTGCACACGTTAACACAGAATAAGATTAGCTTATGCCCTTTCGATGATAAGCGTTATTTGCAGGTAAAATGTATTAACATAACAAAATTTTCTTGGTAATTTTACTCGCAGGTTTCGAAACCACAAACATCTGATCATACTTCTCATTTTTAACACGCGACACTAACCATTGGGCCATTAAAGCCCGTAATTTAGTAACTAAAAATTAAGAAAGATCATCGAAAATGATTACTTCACACATGCAAAAATAATTTTTATTGTGACTTATCAGTTAAAAATCACGAAGAAAAGAAAAATATCACATATGTTTTGGATTACTTTGAGATTTTATGAGTCACTTCATCAGTTAAATAGACATAACCACTTCTTATGAATCACTACTTATACTTAAATTTTGAAACACTTGCTTATATGAAATGTATTATATTTTAGTTTATCAGTGATAGTGCGATTACTTGTTAATAATTTTAATGTTATTAAAAAAAATTAAAAAAATCAAATGTGAATAATTAATTAAAAAAACACAAGTCACTATTAAAGGTTTGAACAAATTATTAAAATTATTTTACAAAACTTTTCAAATTATTTATAAATGTTTCACTAATATTTAGTATTCGTCAAATTTTAATGTCGATAATCATTTATGTGAGTCAGGTTTTCTGTTTTAACTGTTAAGTTATCAGATTCCCCCTTCAAGTACATCTCATTGATAAGTTTTAATCAACCAATCAACTATTTATTTACCCCAGCAACCAGCTATTTGTTTACCCTAGTAACCAAAAAGCTTTTGTCGACACATGAACAAAATTTTGAAGATGCAAGACTCTTCATTTTCACTCGAAAAAACAATGACTTATGTAATAAATTTTTTCTTTACTTAAATGAAACCTTCACATGTGTATGGTAAAACTTGGAAAATTTCATTTAATGCACAAATTTAAAGTTAACAGACAAGGTCTTCACACATCTTTTAGTATTTTACTAACACTTTGCCAAATATCTTTAGAAAACAACAACAGAATTTTAAATAATTATTTTAATAAAAATTCTCTTTTGTAAGTGACATTATTAAACTAACTTGAAAAATTAACTTGGCAAAGCAAGTTTTCACTATTCCAACTAAGTAATATTCATAAGTTTTATATGATAAACAACCTGTTTGGTTAATAACCTTTAATATCAATGTTTAAAAATATGCGAATAATTCAGTTAGTCTTTTATAGATGATTATTTTCCCTTCTATTATTTAAAAGACATTTTAAAATAAAATTATTACTGATGCCAGTTTATCCCAGTGTTATGAAATGTGTATGCAAAACTTTTAATTCTAATTTTCACATTTTATTATTTCAAATTATTGTTTTCAAGTTGTACTAAAATTTGGAAAAAAATATTTAATTTTCATGCATAATTAAATTGAAATACTTTAATAATAAAGACACATTTAACATTGTATACTCACCTAATCCAACACTTTCACAAATACACGTCCGACTCGCTCCAAGGTTTAGGAAGAAATGAGAGATTCAAAGTCCTTATCAGAAAATGTTATCAGATAGTCTTATCTTAAGATAAGTGACGTCAGAGAACATATGTCATCAACTGGTCACGTGATGTATATCACATGACCAGTGCTTTGTTAATTAATCTTATTAATTAATTATTAAGTATTAAATTATAATTATTAATTAATTAATTAATTATTAAGTATTAAATTAAATTATTTAATATTATTAATTAATCTTATTAAAAATAGTTATTATTTTTTAATAACAAAGAATTAATAATATTAAATAATTTAATTTAATACTTAATAATTAATTAATTAATAATTAATAATTTAATACTTAATAATTAATTAATAACATTAATTAACAAAGCACTGGTCATGTGATATACATCACGTGACCAGTTGATGACATATGTTCTCTGACGTCACTTATCTTAAGATAAGACTATCTGATAACATTTTCTGATAAGGACTTTGAATCTCTCATTTCTTCCTAAACCTTGGAGCGAGTCGGACGTGTATTTGTGAAAGTGTTGGATTAGGTGAGTATACAATGTTAAATGTGTCTTTATTATTAAAGTATTTCAATTTAATTATGCATGAAAATTAAATATTTTTTTCCAAATTTTAGTACAACTTGAAAACAATAATTTGAAATAATAAAATGTGAAAATTAGAATTAAAAGTTTTGCATACACATTTCATAACACTGGGATAAACTGGCATCAGTAATAATTTTATTTTAAAATGTCTTTTAACCTTTACGGACGGGCTTTCAAACAAGCGTACAGATCCTATGAGGGGCTACTTGCTTGCCGGGGGTAGGAAATACTCCGTCGCGTTTCCCTCTAATAGATTTCAGAAGAGAAGCAATTACGAGAGCTTTCTCCTCGCTTTTCTTTCTTATCTGGGTGGCAGCCTCTTTAGATCTACATAGGTTAGGGTTTTGTAATCTTCGCGCCTCAATTGAAAATCAAGCGATTCACGTAGCAAATAGCTTATTTTAGATTTTCATAAATTCTTTTAATTTTTTAATAAGCTTTATTTGTCAATTTTACTTTATACAATTCTAAGCACTTTTTCAACTTCATTCTGAGATTGTATTAAATATAATAAAATCATTCCACATATACAAAAAAAGCTTACAATTAAATAAACTAACACACACTCTTTGTTTCACATTACATTCATTGTACATTGAAAGTAGCTTGGAGTCTTGTATCTTTTTAGATTTTAAACTAGAGTAAACAATTGTGTTACGAAGTATATGATCAGGAAAAAAAATGTGCATTAGCAGATTTGCTCTGTTAATATATCTTTTTAAAAAATCAGAAATTGCGTGTATATTTTATGCTAATTTGTTTTTTTATTTTTAATATTTCATTAAAAACTTGACTTTAGAATCTCATTAACACTAAATAATCTTTAAAACATTAAATTTGTCATAATTTGCATTAGTAAATTACATTTGTGGAAATAAAAGTGTAAGGGTAATACTGCGTTTAATTTTAAAATAAGTGATTAATGCTGATGTTTTCAGAGTAAAGTTTCCAAATTTTAAAAATAATGATAGACTTTTAAACTATCAAAGTGGTACATAGCTAGAAAACCCATTTACTATTTTTTTTATGAGTTTTATATTATTTTTTCAAAAATGCTGTTCAATAATTTATTTATATGTTTTAAACTGCAAAGAAATTGAACTTATCAAAATTAATTGTTGAAATTTATAAAGAAAAATAATTAAAGTATTTGAAAGTACTTTATTGAACGAGTGCTTTACTTTTCTCTGAGACAAGTAAAAATGGGATAAAATTATTAATTTGTCTTAATTTTTACCCTTTAGGTTTTAGCAAAGTATACAGGAAACCTAAAATGCATGATTAAAATTTTATTCTGAAGTTTTTGCTAACAGAGATGCATCTATTTTCGTAAAATGAATTTTCTGTTTATGCAAAAATCACATTTGTCATGTACGTATTTATTCAACTTGTTATAGTTTGCAAAATTTTTGTAAACGCTTTATTTTTAAAACTAATTTTAGTCTAATGTTTTCAAAATTCTTCCATTAAAACTTCTTATTTAAATGTTCTTAAATTATTATTATTATTATTATTGGCATAAAACTTTTTTTCCAACTTCACGCCTTTTTAAGCTCTCTTACAATACAATATTTTTATAACTTTCTAATATAGTTGAAAAGTGATTATGAACTCACAACAACTGTGTGTTCGTACTTTAACTCAAATAAATATAGATTGATATAAAATTTCTATGAGGTTTACTGTGGGATATACAGCACTAATATTAAAGAGCGCAACATTTAAGATTCATTTACAAGGTCATTCAAAAATATTAGTTAAGTTATAGTCTATGAGGATGGATTTAAATAATACTGAATTATTTTAAACATAATGAAATTTATATAAATCACCGAGGTTTATTTTAATTCGCAAACTCTAGAATATAGTATATATGGAATTTAAAGTTCATTTAGAGTTTCTCATAAGTGAGTTTAGCTATAGTACTGCCCATGGAAAAATTAATGGATGTACATTTTCGGTAATAGTGTGCATTTTTAAATTGAAATTATTTTGAATCTAACATAGTTTACATAATTTCTATTGATATTTTGATCTTATACAGGGCTGTATAGAATATCTCAAATACATTTTGGTTTATTTACAGAGATTTTTAAAGGGTAATTTTTTATTATGCTTTATGTTAACTTTTAAACTCAATTAATTTTTATAATACTATAAAATATACATGCAAATCTGTAGATCATGTGCAAGATTGTACACAAAATTCAGAGATTTTTTTCCAACTATTGCCGATAATTGCAGAAATTGAGTTTTCAAATATATTACTGTGCATTTTTCAGATTGCATATTTAAACGTACTCTTTCACTTAAAAAAAACTTTGAAAGGTATCCGAATATGTTGGATATTGCTCTTTTATCAGCGCTCGGCGCATAATTTTTCTTTCTACTACTGAGCATAGGATTATTCTTTAATATTCATAAAATTTTATAACGCAGAAAGTGTGATGATAATTATGCATGTTAAATGAAAAAAAAATGCGTAAAATATGCGCTAGAAAATATTTATTAAATTTTGTAAGTTTCGAGCAGCTTAACAAGATTAAAATGCAGTTTGAATAATAATTTCTAACCATAGAGAGTAATGCATTTCAAAAGTTGCATGCGTTTCTCTAAAAGGATTATAATTGATAAATTCATGCATTATTTTCAAACGGAAATTCTCAATCATAAATACGCAGAGAGGGGTTTGGTGACGTAAGATGTGTCATACATTTTAGTTTGGAGGGAAATTTGGGAAAAAGTACATTTTTCTGGGAGGGGGGGGATTTTAATTTCTTAATATTTCCCCTTTTTTTACTGTTAAAAAAAATCTTGTTTTTTTTTAAATATCACTTTTAAATTTTTTCAATACTTAATTTCCAGAAATTTTCTGGGGCAATAAGAACTCATTTTGCTATACTCAACTCGCTATCTTTTGTATATCTTGATTCTTTTAATATCGCTGCTAACATCCTGTGTTTTATTTCTTTAAATTCTAGAAAAGGGCAATAAGATCTCATTCCGCTATGCTCAACTCGCTATCTTTAGAATGTGCAGTAGATTATAAGAATATATTTTACAATTGATATTCTGTTAAGGGGGGAGGGGTCAATATTAAAGTATGAAGATTCTTTTTTTTGGGGGGGGGAGGGGATTTGCGTCATTGGATTTATGGGGAGGACGGTCACCACTGTCAATAATGATTCAAAATGCCATTTAAATTTCCTGACACTCCAAAAATACTCAAGAACATTAAAGGGCAAACAGACGAATGGACTTACAGTGGTACAGATATATACACGGGCAGACAAACGGATCGAAGTCGCATACCCTTTTTTTTATTTTATCGGAAAGTTATAAAATTATTTCGAAAAACCTTATGCTTATTTCTTCTCCTCTGGATATTTTTCAGTATCAGTGAGTTAGGAAAAAAGTCACCTTTTATGTATTTTTCTATGTGTCGGAAAATTTTGAAAAGACAGTCAAAAGACCATAAATAAATAAAGTAAAAAAGTTCAGTAAAAAATATAGAACAGCATTTTCCATGTCCAGTAAAACCTTGTTTACAAGGCAATAAATGCATAAAAAGGGTCTTCTTATCTCTCTGCTTAAACAATACATAAGCGTAGTCTCTCACTCGCCGGTACTATGGTGTTGTGAACAATAGTCGGTGTTGTCTCCTATCACAAGGGAACGGCTCTTTCTCCCCCCCCCGCCCCTCCCTTCTGCTTTTAACATGTTATGCTGTAAAAATCTTATTCAAACAACAAAACTTTCCAAGGTCGTGAAATTGCTTACTATTGATCACGATATTGTCCTGACAGATTTTCAAGTGATCCGATTACGAAAAAGAAAAATAGTGGTGACCTTGTAGGCTCTAAGACTTTTAATACTATTTAGAATTTTTATTTTATATAGGCTAAATACTATTTAATTATAAATTTCAAGGATTCCGGTAACTTGGTGTGATACAAAATGTTCAAAATACTACTTTTTCTGTGAATCTATATATTAATACATTTATTGATGCAGTAAATATTACGATTATGAATATATTTAAGTCTTCATAATAAATATTTGTATGAAAGCTTTTCATATTTCTACTTTAAGCGAATTTGTAGTTTAATCTTCAGTTTTAGATGTTTTTAAAAATATTTTCATAAAATTTTGTATGATAAACCGTATAGTTCATAAATAAATAGTTAAATAAATGTTGTATATACACATATAGAGCGATTGTCATATAGGCAAACGGATAAGTAGGCTCAACGAAGATTTGTAATTAGAATTTAAAAGACTTTTCAGAGAAATATACAATTCTTCGTGTTAAGAATAATACATGATAAATAGAAATCAACTTAAAGAAATAAATGAACCCCCCCCCCCCCCCCCCGCCGGCCCAATTTAAATTTTTTAATGTGTGTGAGTTTTTTTCTTCAGTGAAAAGTAAACACAAATTGCGTAGTAATAGCTGCAAAGTGTATATAAAATTGTTTTTAATTCTATTCTTTCTTCAAGGAAAAAGAACATTTCTCTAATGATTAAAGAAGGAAGCTCCTTTAATTAACCTTGAAAATTTTGACTGATATCTATCCCTGCAACTTCTTTTATGTAAAATTTCTGTTTACATTAAATATAGATAGACAGAAACATATCTTAAAAAGAAAAAAAAATCACAGCTTCTGTAAGAATCTAAAATACAGACATTTATTAGCTAATTTAAAGCAGTAACAAGAGTTGGTATACTAATTGCACATAAAAATTACCTTATCTGATTATTTCTATACTGACAATGATGTGAAAACTGAAAAAAAAAATTGCCATCATCACTTTTAGTTCATAATCATTACTTCTGAATAAACAAATCAATTTTTTTCTAGAATAAAAGAGAAATATATTCCAAAAAGACTTTTCCATATATTAATCCATTCACACAACTTATTGTGTATAACGGTAAATATGCTAATATTATAGCAAATTGTCATACCTTTTCAACATTAATTTAAAAAAAAAGACTTTCTTTTTCCTTTTAAAAATTATAATTTGCATGTCATTACATAAGAAAAAAAGAACTTCAATTATAGGAAAAGGACAAATATCCCAAGATTTTAAAATGAACGAAAAATAATATGCCAACGTTAAATTGGAAGCACTAAATAACTTATTTTCTGAATTGCAAATATTATGAAAGAGCCAGGAAGTATCAGAATTAACCTGATTAGTAAAAGTCATTGCAAAATAATTTTAATTATATTGTAGGTATTTAATAAAATGCATAAAAGTATAGAAATAATTTAACGCTTTTTTAAAATTTATTTATTTTTTTATTTGCTTTTTTCTTTTTCTAACATTATATATATATATTGCTGATTCCTGATATAATTAATATAAAATAAAAAAAGGAAGTTATATTTTAATAATAGGATTTTTTGAGAAATCGAGAATTCAGATCGAATTCTGAATGAAAACCTTCATGCAATTAACATATTTAATTGCATGAAGAAAAATTACTTAAAAATTAAAAATTAATAAAATCCAAGTAATTATAGCGAAATCAAAAATATTCAATACTCTGCCAAGAAAATATATATGACACGAAATCATATTACGTAGCAATATGTGCTAAAAAAATTCTATAAAGTTACTAAGCTTTTCCTAAGAAACTAGAATTCCTAGAATTTTTTATGTAACGGTAACAGCAAAAACTTTTGTAATAGAATAGGTTACATGAATTTTTGCTGTTACCATTCCCTGAAAAGTTTTAAGAATTTTTTTCCTAGAAAAAAAATATTGTAACTTTACAGTTTTTTTTTTTTTTTTTTTTTTTTTTTTTTTTTTTTTTTTTTTCAGTGTAGCTCTATTTAGAATCAGGTTGAAACCGTTTCATTAGACATTGAATAAGAGCATGAGGATTCTGTTCGGTACAATTTGAAATGCTTACCACAACAAATTATTCTCAGTTTATGCATCAATTTAATATGTACACATTTAAAAGAATTTTTTTATTGTATCAACACTTTAATGTGCTATTTTAAAATGCAATATTAAAATCAACTGAAGAAATGCTTTTTAATATGCTATTATTAAAAGCAAATGAAATCTGAAAAAAAAAATAAAAATAAAAAAAATAAATAAATAAATATATAAATAAATAAGTAATTTTTTCAAAAAAAAAATAAAAAAAAATAGCATAACTGTTAAAGTTTTTAAAAATCAATTTATTCATGAAACATTTCAGTAGTGTAAGTTCTGTATTTAAGACAATAAAAAAGTTTGGTCTTGTTTATATGAAAAATACAATTAAGTATATTTTATATAAGTAAATATACATATTTACCTAAAATAATAGTCACGTTATCTGCTAATAGAATGAAAGTTTTTATAACAATCCCCGAGGCATAAAGGAGTGTTGCAATCACCACAAATTACCCAAGTTTTGGTTTCCTTTTTCAGTTTGGTGCAGTGTGCGCAACGGCCTCTTTTCTTTGCTTTAACTGGAAAATGCCCCACATTAGAATTCACAGATCTCAATGGGCTTGAAAATATTGTGTTTTTCCCATATACTTTTAAAATTTGTTCTACTAAATTCAGACGAAAATTTCTGTGGTATTGTTTTGATGTACACTTCGATGAATATAATATAAAAGCATTTAGCACTGCAATGCTCAAAAAATGAAAAAACAACTTTTTCGGCCATTTTAAAGTTTTTCTTGCAAATCCGTAAGAATTAGCCATTCTATCACTTAAATCGACAAATCCCATATTTTTATTGTAGCACTGTATAATTTCAGGTTTTTTTTTAGTTTCACTTTCCGTTTTATTCTGGGATTTCGATGGATTGTGAAATGATGATAGCACAAAAACATCTCGCTTGTCTTTCCAAGTGACTGCACATAATCCATTGGAATAGGATGAGACTACATCTCCTCGATTTTTAGCATTTAAGTCTTTAGGCATATTTTTTCTATTTTTTCGAACTGTTCCACAGCAATTCACTTGATATTGATCCCTTAAATGTTTTAAAAGTACTGGCGAGGTAAAAAAGTTATCTATAAACAAATTATGTCCTTTTCCCTTTAAATCGTGAATAAGATTTATGACAACAGATTCCGCAGCAGATTTTCCTTCAAGCGATTCAACTCTATCTTTGCCAAGGTATACCTTCATATCATATGTGTACGCAGTTTCATCGCATAATTTGTAGATTTTAATGCCCCATCTTTTATGTTTTTTAGGTATGTATTGCCGAAAAATTACTCGGCCCTTAAATGTCACTATTACTTCATCCACTACACAACTTTGTGCTGGATTGTAAGCAGATTTGAAATTTTTTACAAGCATATCAAAAATATTTCTTATTTTCCAAAGCCTGTCGTATGACTCTTCTGTTTTACACGGAGCATTTTCATTATTTGCAAAATGCAAATATTTTAAAATTAGTTTAAATTTGTCTAAAGATATAATTTTTCTAAAAAAGGGTGTTTCCAGCATTGATTTTGAAGTCCAGTAATCTGCAATTTTGTCTTTCTCTACATGACCACATAAAAGTGTAGTGGCTAAAAAACACATCATTTCTGGTACTGAAGTACCATTCCATTTAACATGATGCGAACGTTTTGCAGTATTTTCATCCTCACATTGTGGGGGTTGATTTTGCACTTGATACCTATTAGTTTCCTTAACTAATGTATCTAAAATTTCTCTGTTAAAAATTAATTGAAAAAAATCAATCTCAGTTGCATTATCTGGAATATCAATTTTTATTCCAGACGTTGAATTAAATTTGTGTACTATTGGTACATTATTTTCGGGGTCCATTGTCCACAAAAAATTAGTAGGAGATATCGAATCATTTGCTGTCGAATTTCCAGGTTCATCGGTACTAAAATATTTCTTTTCCCGAATTTGTTCTAAATTTTCCGAAAAACTTGATTCTAGACAATCAGAATCACTATCTGCAAAATTTTCATCTTCCGATAAATCGTCCCATCTTGCAACAATATCTTCTATATCCTTTTGAGACAAAATTTTTCTCTTTTTCGACATTTGAAATTACAAATAAAACTTTAAAAAAAAATTGAAAATAAAGCACTACACAAAAATAATGTACGCATAAAAAAGAGCTGCTACCCCAACTGACGTGTGATTGAAAGGAGAATCTTTCCTCATTCCGTCTTAAACGCGAAGTCATTATTTACGGATTTGACACTTTTACGACGACAATCTCCGCCCCCATCCACTTTCGATTTTCCTACCCCTGTGTCCAGAGAAAGTGTCACAAGCCCCTCACAACATCCCTTTCTCTTCGGACACATGCTGTCACAGCCCCTCACAAGAGGTTAAATAATAGAAGGGAAAATAATCATCTATAAAAGACTAACTGAATTATTCGCATATTTTTAAACATTGATATTAAAGGTTATTAACCAAACAGGTTGTTTATCATATAAAACTTATGAATATTACTTAGTTGGAATAGTGAAAACTTGCTTTGCCAAGTTAATTTTTCAAGTTAGTTTAATAATGTCACTTACAAAAGAGAATTTTTATTAAAATAATTATTTAAAATTCTGTTGTTGTTTTCTAAAGATATTTGGCAAAGTGTTAGTAAAATACTAAAAGATGTGTGAAGACCTTGTCTGTTAACTTTAAATTTGTGCATTAAATGAAATTTTCCAAGTTTTACCATACACATGTGAAGGTTTCATTTAAGTAAAGAAAAAATTTATTACATAAGTCATTGTTTTTTCGAGTGAAAATGAAGAGTCTTGCATCTTCAAAATTTTGTTCATGTGTCGACAAAAGCTTTTTGGTTACTAGGGTAAACAAATAGCTGGTTGCTGGGGTAAATAAATAGTTGATTGGTTGATTAAAACTTATCAATGAGATGTACTTGAAGGGAGAATCTGATAACTTAACAGTTAAAACAGAAAACCTGACTCACATAAATGATTATCGACATTAAAATTTGACGAATACTAAATATTAGTGAAACATTTATAAATAATTTGAAAAGTTTTGTAAAATAATTTTAATAATTTGTTCAAACCTTTAATAGTGACTTGTGTTTTTTTAATTAATTATTCACATTTGATTTTTTTAAATTTTTTTAATAACATTAAAATTATTAACAAGTAATCGCACTATCACAGATAAACTAAAATATAATACATTTCATATAAGCAAGTGTTTCAAAATTTAAGTATAAGTAGTGATTCATAAGAAGTGGTTATGTCTATTTAACTGATGAAGTGACTCATAAAATCTCAAAGTAATCCAAAACATATGTGATATTTTTCTTTTCTTCGTGATTTTTAACTGATAAGTCACAATAAAAATTATTTTTGCATGTGTGAAGTAATCATTTTCGATGATCTTTCTTAATTTTTAGTTACTAAATTACGGGCTTTAATGGCCCAATGGTTAGTGTCGCGTGTTAAAAATGAGAAGTATGATCAGATGTTTGTGGTTTCGAAACCTGCGAGTAAAATTACCAAGAAAATTTTGTTATGTTAATACATCTTACCTGCAAATAACGCTTATCATCGAAAGGGCATAAGCTAATCTTATTCTGTGTTAACGTGTGCAGACGTTGAACATCATAATTTTTCAAACTGTCGAAAAACTTCGGTTATAATATTGTGTTAATGAAAATTCAAATTATATACAACATAAACAGCTTCTCTATGCTCTTCAGTGATGTGATCGTGATCACGTGTGCGATTCGAATATAAAGAATGCTTTCAAATGTGACACAACTTTGTTTCTTGAAATGCCAATTCTTGCACGGGTATAAACTTTAAAGACTCTATATTTAATAACTTCTGTCCTAATATATCCTTCTCTCACACCATTTAAGTTAAAAACCGTTCAACACAAACTTTTCATCAATATACTAAGTAATGATTGTTCAGAATAAACACCTATTTGATAAACACTAGTATATATAAAACATTGAAAATGAGAAGATTGAAATGTATTGTGATTCATTTAATGAAATCGTGTGGTATGCATTATATATTTCTCGATAAAGTTATAAACAGAAAGCTAAATATTCAACTGTGATAGTCTTTCATTGTAAAAAAATTAAGAAGACATGCTTAAAAATCATTACATTTGGTTACTAATTACATTGTAAGATGTGAGTGTAAAAAGTGCATATCCATTATTTGATATTTAATAGTCAAATGTTAGTATATTATATAAATGACTTTAAAATGTGAAATTTAAATCATTGGTAAATGAATAATTTTAACGAGATTAGTAAAGAAGGATCCAACACACAATGAAATATATCAATAAATTTAGGTACTTAAACTTGTTTTTATAACATATGAGAAGAAAAGATCATTCACAGTGATGACTCATCATGATTAAAGTTTGTAGTTATTCGAAATATTGCTTAATAATAATTTGGTGTTTCTTGAAAATTTTGAAAAAAATTCCTTTTTTATTTTATATATTTATTTTAATTATGAAAATTTTAATTAAACACTAATTAATTAGAAAAAAATCCTTTAAAAATGTTAATTACACATTCATTAAAAAAATAATCTATTAAGTATTCGATAACTTGATGTTTCTTGAAAATGTTGAAAAGAATTTCTTTTTTATTCTATTAATTAGATAAAAAAATTATATTAGGATTTAATTAAATTCTTAATTATGACGTATTAAATAAATTAACATTATATTAATTATATTCAATATGAATAAACTCTTAATTTCAGATTTGAACTTGTCATTGTTACTTATCTAGTGAGTCAGCCTTCGGGAAATACCGTTAAAGATAAGAATTTGTTGTTATCAGACATTTCCTAACAGGTAAGCAACGATGAAGGTTGGATTTAAGGATTGGCGAATGAAAGTTTAAGGTGAGAATATTTTTCAATGTGTCTCTCATAAATAGTTTTCATTTAATTTTTAATTAATATTTAATTAATTGGTATTTTCTAATTTCATTACAAATTAGTATTTCTCAAGTTGTTTCGAATGAACATGTTTCTTTTATTATTAATTCATTAATTTATAAAGTGTTATTTTAATTACATGAGAAATTAATATTTTTCATTAAATTTTTAATCTATATTTTAATTAACACAATGTTTAATTAATATTTTATTAATGTTAATTAATATTTTTTATTTATTGTTAATTCATATTTTTCATTTAATATTTAATACATCCATAATATTATACCCAAAAGCATAAATGTTTAAAGTTTTATAAGGATGCGTATTCCCAAATTAATATTTTTCATTAAGTTTTTAATCAATGCAATGTTTAATTAATATTTTATTAATGTTAATGTCTTTCATTTATTGTTAATTCATATTTTTCATTTAATATTTAATACATACATTACATTATACACAACACCATAAGTATTTAAAGTTTTATATGAATGCGTGTTCCGTTTTTAACTAGATTTCATTTAAAAGATCGCATACTCAACCTTATGTAATCATTTTAATTATAGGTTAATTTAAATTTTCAAACAGTTAAAGCCGAAATGAATGTGATACACTCTTTATTTTGCTAACAAAGTACAGAAAAAAAAATATTTTAGTTTTATTTAAAATAAATCGATGAGATAAAAAAAAGCCTTTAATTTGATTTAAATAATTAAATCTTAAGTTTTCAAAAGATATTGCTCAAAAGACGTTATTTTATTTCAAGTCAAATAATTTTAATTAGATATAGTACTCATTAAGATTAATTAAGATAACACATCAACCCCAGTTCCTATCAGTTATGATTCAGAGATTCAACCCTTTTCGGAAAACGCTATCAGATAAGCAGATAAGAATGATTCATTTATGTTTACACACACACACACACATATATTGCAACGAATTAAGTATCCTCTCTTTGAGAAAACAATTATTAAACTCTTCATCGATTTGGATTTAACACTTTTTTTTGATGTTAAGGTATGAAAAATATTATTTTCAATACAGCTTTAAAAATATTTAAAAGCATTTTTCACAAATTATTTAGATCTGAAGATAAAACCTTTAAATGTTAAATTTTTGATTTTAAACATTTATTTTCTCATTGCTTGAAGTATTTTTATTCTTACTTGGTGATTTTAATCAATCATTTTCTTACTATTTGAAATATTTTGTATTAATTTGCTGATTTTATGTTGATACTCCAAACAGTTAGGCCGACGCGCGCGAACACATCTCATTACAAATATTAGTTTAAAAGAGTATCCAAAGTGGGGGTCTTTCTGAAATATCCTTATTGACGCAAGGTTTTCCAAGGTTAAAGGAAAATTAACAAACCTCCAAACAGTAAAAACCGACGAGCGCGATTAAATGTTAGTACGTAAAATTCCATTTTGAAACATTCTTTCATTTAAATTTTAAAGTTATTTTTTAATTATTCTAAAACTTCAATTGCATATTATGTTTCGCTAAAAATATCGCTCGAAATAATGTATGTGAATGTGTGCAATACGGGAATCATGTGATCTGCCTCCTCGTGGCGATTCCTGGGTGAAAGTTTTGACCCTAGGTCACTTTCAGCTAAAGATCACACCTATCGGCAAAAAAAATTACATACACATACATTCAACATGCACATACATACAACACACACATACATACATACACACACATACATACAACATGCACATACATACAACACACACACACATACATATACATACAACATACACATACATACGACACACACACACACACTATGCAACACACACACATACATACATACATACAACATACAGATACATTCAAAACACGCACATACATACAACACATTTTAAAAACAGTAATTCAATTATATAATAACACTTTTGTTATAAAATCTCATTAACAGGGTTTGAAAAAGTTCTGCGTTACTGGTTATAAATATTATATGTTTTTAAATTAATGTAGATGAATTCATTTCGATAATAAATATAGTTTAATTTTTTTAACCGACAAGTATTAAAACATTAAAAATAAGTTCCTTTTTTTCTTCGGAAAGTCAAAAATTCTATTAATATTAAAATTTATTTATTTGAAAATTGTTCTGCCAACGAAAAATTACACACGTCAAAAGATATTTCTGTTAAAAATCGCTTACTCTTTCAGAAAAGAAAGGACACACAAAAATTACTTATATTAAACACATTGTTATGTTAAAAAATATGCACGAATTTTGAAAAAGGGGTGTCTGGTGAGGAACACTTTATTATTTTAATTATTAAATTTCATTAATTGGAACAGAAATAGTTTTCATCAACATCTACACAATCACACGAAAGAAAGGCGAATACAGATTGCAATTCAGCAATTAAAAATTAGACCCCAAAAGATCACAAGATTCTTTTAAGTTTCCCAATAAAAATTATTACCGCTCAAAAGTTCTACAAATTGTTTTCGAAGTCATCTCATTAAAATGAATATTTAAAATAATTAAGTTCAAATTCCCGTTACAGACATGCATTATTTATGATGGTTGAAGCTTATTCAGGTCTTTCTAAAGAAATATAACAGTTATTCACACATGATTCGAGGGAAATCACAGATTCCGAACGGTTAGGTCAACGAGTGCAAATAAATGTTAGTACGTAAAATCCCTTTTAAAACATATTTTCTCATTCAAATTTTAATGTTATTTTTTAACTAATCTAAAATATCAAGTGTATAACATAGTTAACTAAAAATAGTACTCGAAATAATTTTAAAGTTCCTTCATTAAATTAATGTTTAAAGTTAATATTCACAAATTCCCATTACAAGCATGTGTTATTTATGACTTGGTGGAGATAAAGGTGGTGGAAGTCTTTCTAAGATAGTCTAAGCCAGTATGCACACATGATTCAAAGAAAATTACAAACTCCATACGGTTAGGTCGACGAGCGCACGTCAATCTCATTGCAAAAAAGTTAAACTCCCCCTATTAAACATTTATATCTGCAAAATATCCTTCGTGAATGATTAATCTAAAATAATAATTTCCCCCACAATACCCGCTTAACTCATCATGTAAGAACACAGTGGAAAAAAAAAAAATCAATCTCCCCAAATTTCCACTTAAAATCGAAAAAATAAACTCTTAAATTACACCAAACGGAAAATTTTTAAGTCGCCACATTAAAATTGAAAACCACTCGTACAATAGTACTGAAAAAAAAACATTCTATGTCCCCAAATACCCGCTTAACCCATTATCTAAAACACGGTGAAAAAAAAAAAAAAAAAAAAAAAAAAAAATCAATCTCCCCAAAATTTCTGCTTAAAATCAAAAAATAAACTCTTAAATTACACCAAACTGAAAATTTTTAAGTCACCACATTAAAATTAAAAACTACTCGTACAATAGTACTGAAAAAAAAACATTCTATGTCCCCAAATATCCGCTTAACCCCTTATTAAAAACACGGTGAAAAAAAAAAAAAAATCAATCTCCCCAAAATTTCCGCTTCAAATCAAAAAATAAATCCTTAAACTAAAGTTCACCGAAAAATTCCCTTCATTATTTTTTACTCATTATTTTTAATTATCATTTTTAATTATTACCTTCATTATTTTTACTCAATATTTTTAATTACTTTTTTATTAATTACTAATTATCGTTAATTGCTGTTATTCACTTCTTAAATTCCACTACGTACTACACTTGACTAAAAAATACCGCTCGAAAAATTCTAAGTCCCTTCATTATTTATCACTTATTATTTATAATTACCTTTTAATTAATTACTATTTTTAATTTAATATGAATCATTCATCTCTTAATCAACAGTCAAAAGAACCGCTCGTATTGTAGTATACTTAAAAAATTTATCCCCCTTTTACCCCTCTCCTATAGCATAAAATATTCAAATTTCACGACAAAAAAATTTAATCCCCTCCCCCCCCCTTTTAACCCCTTCTCTTATAAGACGATGCCAGGAGGAGGATTGAGGAGGAGGATTGAGGAGGAGGGCTGTGGAGGAGGATTGAGGAGGAGGAGCCCACCACCACCACCGATCCTCAATCCTCCTCCTGAGGTCGGACTGTCATTTTTCCCCTACTCATGTAAAATAAAATTCTTTGAAAAGGAATTTAATGTTCTGAATTCAGTGTAAAATAAAAAATAAATAAAAATGATTTTATCAAATATCTTACAATTTATGAATATTTATTTGTTTTATGATTAATATTAAATTATTATTAAAAACCACAGATGTCATATACCTGGTTTTAAAGAAGCAAAAACCTGGATTTGTTTGAAAACATTAATATTTTGCTATATAAATATATAATATGTTTATTATATAAATAAAAATTCCCTAATTTAATTAAAATATTCTTTTATGAAAAAAATAATCATAAAACGCTTAATGATTTGGTTTTGAAATGTGCAATAATATTTTAAATAAATATATTTTTGTGAGCACTTTGGAATAAAAATGAATATTGTTAATTTCCGGAATGTAAATTTATTAAATAGGAAGAAAAGTGCAAATATAATATGTTTGGTGCGTTTGGTTATAAGTGATAAACATGATGAATCATTGGATAAACGTTTTAAACAATTGTTTAAAACAACTTTCATTTAATGGTTCGTCACATTTACTAGAACGTATAAAAATAATTGTTTTCATAATAATAAAACCAAAGAACTTATATATGTTATAACTTCTTTAATACAAATTTCCCACTAAATATTTTTTCAAAAGGAAATCTCTCGCCATTGCCTCCTTACAAAGCGGACAGTGTCCAAGGTCATATGAGGTGCAGGAAAATTTCTCGGGAAAGGACTCAGACCCCCATATTCGCCCCCTCCCCTTCCCTTCAATTTTGCAGAGTCACGCATACTCATCTTCATTTCATTCATTTGGAATTGCACTGCAGTGAGAAGTGAATGGGTGGTTATTTATAAAATTCTAGGATTGTACAAGTAACTCATACAGCTAGTAAATTATTTGTAAGTCTTATTAATTTTTGTTTATTCATTAAAGAATTGTAATTTTAATTTAATCTGTGTTTTTTATACATTTTGATTTTATTTTGTATAATTTAGGGAATTTATATATTAGACTGAACAGTATTTTTTAACATTTTCATTTCGGCAAATGTAAAATAATATTTATCTTAAATAACAGGATTTAATGATGCTATGTTACATTAAAATTATGTTTAAATTAGCAAATACTGATGCTTTTTACAAAGTAATTGATTACACAGCGAAAGCTTGGGCAGATTAATTTAAATAAGGTTTATTCTTATAGGTGAAAAATACTTTATTTTCCCTTTTTATTTCTTCAAATACTGTAAAATTTAATTCAAATATTGTAAAATTTAATTCAATAGATAATTGTTTGATGACTTATTTTCTTTTTGCTGATGAGCGTCTATATTGCTTTGAAATATTATATGTATATGTATCATTTGAGATTCTTTAAAATAATTTGCTTCAGTGGAATTTTTTTTTAATTAAAGAAAAAGAGAGAAAGCTTGAGAAAAAACTTTTTTTTTCTTTTTCTAAGTGAGAAATTTGATAATAAAATTTGATTAAAGTAATTGAATAAAAATTAATAAAGTTTAGAAAATCATAATAAAATTTAGAAAACTGATTAAAATATTGGTAAAATTTAAAATTACCGTTAAAAAAAAATCCTGGTTATTTAGGAAAAGTTAAAATAATTTGTATATATTTTTCATCTTTGATAAACTGTGCCCTGAAAATTTATCTATTAAAAAAAAGAGAACAAAAACAATTATTTTCTAAGTTAAATAGCAATTTAATGTATTACAATATAGGTGCATCACGCAATAAAAGTAAATATTATCTTACATTTGCCAAAATAAAAGCGTTTAAAAATTTCTTACAAAATAAAATCAATATATGTATAAAATGAATTATAATAAAATAACTAAATAATTCTTTAATGAATAAGCCTAAAATACTGGAAAAGACTTGCAAATAAATGTATAAAAAACAATAAACAAAAGTATAACACAAACACATTTTAGGTTATAATATACATTTTATATATTAGATCATATTAAAATTATATGCATAATTTGAGTAAAAATTTAAAATTTTTTCTGTAAAAAAAGGTTATCAAAAATACAAAGTGCTTTGTGTGGAAAAAAAAACATTAATGCTCATTTACATACACTTTTCAGGAAAACTATAAGTTTATTTAGATTAAACTTTATAAAATTTTTCAAAAACACAGTACATGATATACTGAATTAAAAAATTTGTTTATTTTTTCAATAATATACTTTTAAAATTTGCACGACATGCAAATATTTAAAAGGACATTGCATATGAATTTTAAAAATATATAATTAAAAAAATAATTCATTATGTCAGATATTATGTTTTGGATATTTTTTTATAAAGTTCATAATAAGTGGATTTATAAATTTTATTTATTTACTTTTAAATGTACCTAAGAAATTTTTTTTAAATATAAAAACATTTTATCATTTAATTAACCTTCTAATATTTTTTTAGAATAAATTTTGAACTATGCCTAAATAATCTTAAGGGCAATTTAGTGGCTAGCTTTACATCATTAAATAACCTTAAAAGGCATTTTTATGGGCAGCTGTGGGCTAAATTTAATATTTGGGAAACACGACTGGCAGGGAGATGGCGAGCTTCCGTCATGCCTTTATTTTTTATTGGCCTTTAAAAGAGTGAATGCGGCCAGTTTGAGGCTATACACCATTTATGGTAAAAAGTTTGTGGCGTGATTAGCTTGCGGCCATAATGCGGCCGCCGTGACACATTTTTTACGAAGCCGTTACGGCCAATGTTAGTGGGCCTCAATCAGACACTTGGGGCCAAGGCTATCGAAGCCATAAGCGGCCCGTTAGTTATGCGTTTGTTGGGAAGTTTACTAAATTTCTTTTATTACTCAAACATCATTCGATATTTTTTTAGTATATTTCATACATATCATATTCATTTTACTATTGCTTTTATTTGTATTTCCAAAATTTATTCAGTACTTATGTGTTTATTTTGTGGCTTTTAGTATTAACATATACAATATACATTACATTAGTATACAGTATATTGTCTTAAAACGGATACAGTTTTCAGGAACTGAAATTATGATAAGAAATTGTAACTAAACATTTTCTTATTTCACAGATGGCTAAATTCTCTCCTGTTCTTCTGTATCAGGACACATATCTAGTAACACAGCGAAATAAAATGATGAAATATGGAAACATAAATTTAATTTAGTTTTGTATTCCTTTATAGATATATGTGCCAAATGCGAACATCCAAAAATGATGAGTTTTATTATAATGTATCCTGAGGTAATAACAGGACGTTAACGCAAAATACTATCTATTTCCTTGACTTAGTTTTAGTTATATCTTAGTTTTAGTCTTATTCGTATCGAACAAATACAGGAGTTGATGTAACAACGCATCACTAACAAGGGGAACACCAAAGCTGATGCTCACAGATTTTGATGATTGCAAAGTATGTTGTAGAGCTCATAGTACTAATTATTCAGGAAAAAGGATTTTTTTAAATGGGCCTTAGTTTTTGAGAAATTGGGGGTTAAAGTTCAGTTTATATTTTGAATACCTATTAGTATGGCTTCTACTTGTACATCCGTGGCGCTGCGGTAGCGTGCGAGTCTGCGGAACCGAAGGTTGTCAGATCGAAACCGTCTACAGCTTTTTTCTTTACTTCTTTTTATAGTTTTTAAATGTTTCAAATTTTAAGCACAACCGGGAATTCTACAGCTTTTGATATCTTGATATTTTCTTAAGCGTACAGTTTATATTTGCAACATTTTTTGATTATAAAAAAATGGTTCAAATGGTGAACTGATTTCATTTCAGTGATCAAGTAATAATACATTTTGGAATAAATAAATAATTAAAACTGATATTTCATTAAAAATTTAAAAAGTATAAGAAAATTTAAATATTTTAAAATGCATACTACTTTGAATACTAATATTTTTAGATTACTCAATAGCTTTTTTAGATTGTCAAAACTGTATTACGCAAGATGTGCATGGATTTGTAGATAATCTAATATTGCATTTAATATAATTTTTTTAGTGGTATATGTAGTGTAGAGTGGTGAAATATAACATATCTTTATATATTCTTTCATTTAAAATAATAATAATAACCTTAAAGCTAATTCTATGCACATATTAAGCCCATGTGTAATAAAGAACATGTACAAAAATTTTTTTAATCTCTGTATTAAATTAAGAAAAAAAAGCCTTATCATTTTTAAAACATGAAAGTGAAAAGAAAATTGCGAACATAAAGGGAAAAAAACAAACATTTAATGTTATCAATTGTGTAGGTGTATAAACAAAATTTACAAACTGTCGTATGGGTAAAAGTGAAGTTTTACAATATTCACACTTAAACAATTAATTATTCACAAATAATCTTCATTTAATGTTTAAAATGTTTAAAAACAAATATCTTTTTTTTGATCAGTTTTGTGGTAAACTATTCTCTTAAAATCTGTACGTTTATGAATTTTTTCGGGAAAATTAATATTTTTTCAGAAATTTTTAATATAAACAGAAGTCGAATCTAACTTATGTCTGAAATTTTATTTCTTTTAAACTTGTATAAATTTACATAATTTATATTCCTTAAAATACTTAATTCGTGATAAATATATTTAAAAATACATTTACAGATTAAAACAGAAAATAGTTTAATCAACATTTCTTTAAGAGCAAATATAATGTACAAAAATAATTTTTTTTTATTCTGATGTAACCGATAAAAAAAAAGCAGACGATTAAAAGAAAAATATATAGTATCACAAATTTCCCTTTACAGACGATTTTTGCAATCCAGTTGAATTTTTATGAATCACATAATGTTTTGATTTGTTACAATAATAATAATAATAAAATAGTTTTAAATGTAACCTGCCATTTCTTATTTGTGCAAACAATAAATGTTGTTAAGATTGAACTTTGGAGTTAAATGTATTTTCAGGGTATTGAAAATTTGGTAAAAACTTACATTTTAGCAATACTGCATTAATGTTTCATTACCCTTTCGAAGATATGCATTATTTGAATTTTTTTATCCTAAATACGTTTGAGAAATTGCTCCTAAATTTATTTTGTATTTTTTATAGAAAAAAGGTTAAAATTTTCATAGCAAATTCTATAAAATAAAAAAGCGCAATAGAAAAAGAAAAATTATTATTTCAGAACTGTGCTTAAAATAAAAAATGTAAATGAATAATTTAAACGTTCTAGGCATATATTAGATTTGCAGTTTTGTCAAAAAAAAAAAAAAAAAAAAAAAAAAAAAAAATAGTTTCATGAAAAAATTCGAAAATGTAAATGTAATTTACTAAGAAAATATTAAAAGCTGTAGAATTCCTAATTCTGCTTAAAATTTGTAACATTTAAAGACTATAAAAATAATTAAAAAAAAAAAAAAAAGGCTGTCGACGGTTTCGATCTGACAACCTTCGGTTCCGCAGACTCGTACGATACCGCAGCGCCACGGATGCACAAGGAGAAGCCATACTACTAAGTATTTAAAATGTACGCTGAACTTTAACCCTCAATTTCTCAAAAACTAAGGCCCATTTGAAAAAGCCCTTTTACCTGAATGATTAGTACTATGAACCCTACAACATACTTTGAAATCATAAAAATCTGTGAGCACCATATTTGGAGGTTCCCTTGTAAGTATGCAAGAAAGAATATTTTAACAGGTATATACACATAAAAAGTAAAGGCGAGATTTTTTTTACTTATGGTATTTGTCGTCATTATCTCCCTATGTGGGTATAACGTCATGCAAACACAACTATAAAATGAAATGAAATGGTAAAATAAAATAGAATATGAATGGTTCGTTTCCAAATATATAAACTCTACAACCTATAAATTGGCAAATTTATCTTTCTTACCATGATTTGCGATATCAGACTATAGTCATAATCTTTTCATGTTTTATATTACTAGCATGAAAAAAATTAGTAGCGCTTAGGAAATAATTTTTTTTAACCTTTTTGATTTTCAACAATGACAATAATGAATGAATCAATGACAATAAAAGAGTGAATCGGTATAATAACGCCAGTGCCTGGCAGTATTACTCCAGTGTTCGTACTGAGAAGTATATTTTAAATTGCAAACTGACTTGCTAAGACATTCAAAATCTTCCACAACATTTTGAAACTACTTGAAATGCACCACAAGTTCATGTAACGAAAAACGTTTTTCCTAATAAACCATAGTCTTCAGATCATAGAACTTACCTCGTTTACACTAACGTAATTTTTCCAGCAATAAAGTCTACAAATAAAACAGACTAATTTTGTAATGCTGTTTTTGATTGAGATAACTTAGCGCTCTTCTGCGCAAAGCCCGTAGGTAGCATTTTTCGCATTCCTTCATAATTATGCGTAATATCAGCACTTAGCGTAATCACACATCTTGGTGTTCTTACCCTATTACACTTTATTAGAGATATAAACAAATGATGGTCATTCACTAAAATTTCGGTTAGAGCTCCCTGTGTGACTTGAAATGGAGGTCCGAAGAGTCCACCGAAAACAAAGTTGTTTTTAGCACGCTTTTTTTAGAAGGGGGAGGGGCAGGGGGATATTAACTCAATGAAATTTTAAAATCAAACTTTTTTAAATAGGTTAAGTTTCCTTTTTTGCATATTTTTAAAATTCTGAATCAAATGACATAATCCGAAAGTCATATGATCAAACCCATACTTCAGTGCAGGTAAAATAGGTTTTTACAGCAATAACTGATAGGCATTTACGAAAATTGAGAAGAAATTTTTTTGTCATTAGAAAGGAAGATCCAATCCAATAAAATTAATGTTGTTTAAATATGCTTTTTGTAACAAAGTTGACATTTTTAACTCGAAGTGGGGGAGAAGGATTTCAAGGATGAAAAAAAAGTGAATATCGTTTATTTTATTTTTTAAAACAACACTTGAATGAAACTATCCGCAAGCCGTAACGATCAAATTCTTGCAAATTTTACAGCAGTTTTTTTTTTTTAATGAAATGAAGTAATGATTAAAAGTTATAAAAAAATCCAGCAAAATAACACTAATTTTTGGCGACAACGTCAGGTCTTCATTTCTTATGTTATTTCTAAAACTTATACAATAACTATCAGTTACTGATGTTAAAATCTAAGACTTATTTTACCTGCTGTGAAACATACGCAACATTCGACTTTGTATTACACGTACCTTTGTAGTGAATGACCGTATCAACATGCGGGTTGTATTATATTCAATTCAAAATAAAAATACATAAGAAAAGTTACCACTACTAGCCTACATAACAAATTTTGATTTCCCCTCCCTGAATTTAAATTCCTCTATTCTGCTTCACCTGAAACATAGAAAACAAGTCTATTGTTTGGGATTCATTCCAAATATTCGTAAATAGCAATCGGTCGTTGTATTTTAATAAATTTTTGACAATATTAATTGTATTATTAGTTAAAAATTGTTAAATGACAGCCATAAAAATGGAAAATAAATAATAATAATTTGCCATCATAACCCTTCCTTTATAATTGGCTTCACGAAATTCGTCACCAAACGGAATTAGTATAGTCTTGAAATGAACGATGAACAATTAAATTATTTGAAACGTCATCATTCAAGTTTTTCACATTTTATCTTTTATTCCTAACGTGATTTTATGTTATTTTTACTTTTATTTTTACTTCTAAACTCCATCACAATGAAGTAATTTAATCCACAATTTTTGTTAGGTAAATGATTATATGTTCTTAATTACCCTTTTTTTCTCGTCCCAATCTATGTTGTTTCGCTTACAATATTAAGCTGGTATGTATTAGAGAATAAAATTATTATTTTTCATTCGTATTTATTTTGATATCTTGTCAGACCCATAGCTAGAAGTCAACAACGGGGGGAGGGGGGGATGGGGCTCAAGCGAATATGGGGAGGCTCATAATTTTGATTATCTCTCTCTCTTCGCCCAGAAAGATAAATTAGTGCATATTCACTTTGTAGGTACTATGTTTCTTACGAAACTGTTCTAATTACTTCATTTTATGCTAAGAAAAATTTATGATGATGAAAATTTTGACTGGCGCAACGCAAAATTAAGCATCATGTTAGATTCATATGTGCAAATAGGATGAGGTAGTGTTGAAACACTTATTTTAGATACAATTTAGTAATTCTGCAAAACTGTGGAACGGTCTCAAAACTAAATTAGATTTTTGAACAGAATTTCATTTGAATTTTCGGAACATAATTCCATTTGGTGACCTTGGAATCTTTTCCAGGGGGGGGGGGGCTCAAAATATTTTAGGGGTGCTGAGCCGCACATAGCGCCCTCTTAGCTACGGACCTGTATCTTGTTCTTCGTATTAGTTTGCAAAGGCTGAGGTTTTAATTTTTCTTTTCGATTTCAGCTTATGTGCTTCTTTTGTCTACGATTACATTTTTTGCTAACCATATCAGGAGAATATTGTTTTGATTCATTTGTTTAAATAAATTTAAACTCATATACTCATGAAAAATTTTCAAAGTGAATTGTGTCGATTTTTTCTACGAAGATTAATATCGGAGGTCGAGATGGGTGTGGAGTAGCTGATCTACTAAGATGTTGTCGAAACGTTTATTGCTATTTTTAAAGTATAGCTTTTAAAGTATAGTTTAGCTAATAAACTTTTTAAACGTAAACTACCTAAGTAACTAATTTCCCTTGCTTATAGTTTTACTCAAAAATGCACAACATTTGTCATAGATTTGGTTAAAGAATCTTGCTTTACATTCAATAATTTATTTATGTTTTGCTTACGATATTTATTAAGCACATATATTTCTGTTTAGAAATGTAGCGTATATTTTCACAATTTGACACGTGCTTTAACTTTTTTTAATGTTAATATATTAAGTTGTTATCGAAACGTTTATTGCTATTTTTAAAGTAAAGAATACACTTTTAAACGTAAACTACTTAAGTAACTATTTTCACTTGCTTATAGTTTTGCTCAAACATACACAACATTTTTCATAGATTTGGTTAAAGAATCTTACTTTACATTTGAGAAAATTTCAATAATTTATTTATGTTTTTCTTACGATATTTATTAAGCACAAATATTTCTGTTTTAAAATGTAGCATATATTTTTATAATTTGACACGTGTTTTATTTTTTTCTTTTGCTATTTGCTGCTTTTTAAACCTTAAAAATTAAATCAGTAGCTAAATCTTTCCTGCAATCAAACATGTTTGTAGCTTTTACAGATGCGTTTTTCCTAATGGAACCTTTGTTACATGTTTTTCCTATGAGCAATAAATTACTAGCACAATATCTATATATACGATAATTTATCTTGCAAGAATATTGACTCCAAAACAAAATCCAAACGCATTAAATCTTCCGTTTCTTACATATTGATAAGTGTGTCATAGTTAAAGTAACTCAAATGAATCTGAGAGAGTTTGTGTTGGATATTTGTAAAGATTATTTATGAAATATGAGAGCATCCTTAGTAAAATTCGATACCACAAGGATTTAATAGAAATGCGCTTCTAAAGAATAATGATAAAAATTAATGTCTTATATTATCGTTAGTTTAATAAACTGTTGAAATATACAATACTTTTTCATGACGAATATTTAAGACTTGCAATATAGAATACTTTTTTATGAAGAATATTTGAGATGTACAAATACAAATACATTAATTCGCTTAAAAAACTGAAGATGATATAAAACAATACTTTTTTAATGTAATTTAAGGTAATCCGAGGAGTCTTAACTCAAACAAAAAATGTGATTGTTTTGGTAAAGTTAGAAAATGCGTGTATAAAATTTTCTGTAAAGTGTTTTTTCAAATCTTTTTTTTATTTCAAAGTATTTTTTCTTCTTTTTAAAATTCGAAAAAAATAAAGTACTCTTTTAAAACTGTAATATGGCCAGTGATGGTAAATAGGAAAGTTTTACACTATTTCCGCAAAGTTTTTTTTTCAATCCAGCAAAAATAATAATGGAAATAAAATTATTATTTTTACCAACAGAATAAGAACATTATTTGAGAAAAATCTAATTTAAATAAATTTAAAAAAAATAAAACATTTAAATTAAATATATTTCAAAATGCTTACAAATATTAAAATAGTCGAAGAGTTTCAAAAAATTATCTACATTGTCCTTAAAATGGACACAAAAGTGGAATGCCTGAATAACATTAGCAAGCTTGGAATATAAAAATGATATTTTCTGCCTTTATTCGTTATGGATATTTTCCTTTACAGCTCGATTTCTGAAAATTAAATTAGCCCATGCACAAGCCATATATGGACCCATATATAAGAAAATAATAACATATGATTGAAGAGTAGTAAATAAAGTAACAAACTTTGCAGTGCATTTTCTTTTCTCAATTTAAAAAATATGCAAAAAAAAAAAAAAAAATTATCTGACAAGTTGATAATGAGCGCTCTCAAACCTAAGAGCAGAGTAAACATTTTCTACAGTAAAAATATCCAACAAACCCTCTGCCACGCAGCTGTACCGTCTTATCTTCCTTTTCAAGACAGTAGAGACTTTTGTTGGTAATCGTTAAAACTAACATTGAAAGATCCCAGCGGACATTTTAGCAGAAATGATTGTATTATCTTCAATCACCTTAAAATCATTTACTTGATTACAGTTTTGAATGGAATCTGTTTTGAAAAATTTGCTTTTGAAATACAATGTATACACACCATTTTTCGAATAAAGTCAAGGTTTTTAAATCATAAAGCTTTTCTTAAAACTTCAGTTTTTTTTTATGTTGATGAATATAAATAAAGTTTAAGACTTCAAAAAGCGTTGTAAAGTGTCCAAAAATAATATAATGATGTATTTTAACGTTTTTTAGCATCAAATTTAGCATTTGCTTAGCTCAAATCAATTAGCTATAGCAGTTTTCGCGTTGACCAGTTCTCTCACATTTATTTGGTGGCAATGTCAATAGGCGTCTAAGAAATTTTGATCGATAAGGAAACTCTCTCAACAATCGAGTATCGAACTTCAATTTGGATACAGCGCGTAAAATATGCTCCTTTTAAAATAATTAATTTTAAGAAAATTTATCATACAAATTGCATAAAAATTTGTTTTTAGGCCAGTTGAAGCGAGTAAAGTTCATTGATCCTCTCACAATGCTATTAAAAAAACAACCAAGTTAGAGTTTGCTTTAATATGTAGATGCCCACCTAAAAAAAATATATGCATCATTAAAAGTAGACCTTAGTTTCTTCATTCGGGACCAGTAATTTTCGTCTGCGATAATATTTTGTACAGTTAGTAGAGTATGTTTACTGGACATACATTTTTCTCATCTTAAATATTGATTAATGCGTTCCTTGAACAAACTTGATTGAGATTTAGATCGGTTGTGTATTAATCAGTATCATTTATAAACATGAAAATATCAGTACGAGAATCTAAATTAAAAATATATAATTGAATTATGAGCTATTCCATCTCAATTCAGGCAGGCAGTACTGATATGCGTCAATTCACCATCACAGATTTTTTTTTCAAAAAAATTCAGCAGTTAGAACTAAGTGATATATAAAATTTCCTAAAAGGATTTTTCCCTAAAAAATTTATTTCTCTGATTACAGCACTTTAAAGTTCATGTTAAAATTGACAGTTTTCAGAAAAACTGAAAAACGCTTCATTTTGAAATGAACACAATACCAAACATATTCAACATATTAAGTCAATTTATTTTTTATAAACAGTTATTAAACTGAATTTTACTTTAGTGTAGTTTTAAAAAATGTAGTGACATTTTTACTTGACTAAAAAAATTAGTTTTTAAGTACAAAAAATATAATTATTAGTGAAATTAAGATTTTTTTTCAGAATGAAAAAATATATTTTAAAGCTAAACACATTGATGGCAATCCAAAGAACTTTAATGGGAGTTTTACAGCAAATTTTATTTTAACTCTAAGATGCTTACAACTTTTGTAATTCAATTTTAAATTATGCGAAATTTTATAAAATCACTACTTTGAAATGCAATTTCTCAAAAACACCATTTTTTAAAAATCTGATAATATGCTCAATTGATACCTCATTAGTCTCTAATAAATACCTTACAAGCAAATCGTGTGTTTTTGCTTAGAAAATTTTATATGATTTTTTTAAAGTAACATGTTGTGTGTATTTTTCAACAGACCACAAAGTCAACCTCTTCCTTATTTAACCGAACTTGTAATGAAATTAATATTTCAAACTAAAAAATACAGCACTAGTACATAATTATTACTGTTAAATTATAGCTAATCATTTGAATAAGTTTAAAATTGCGTAAAATACAGCCAATAATAAAATTATTATTGATCATATGTCATTTCATTCTATACTCATAAATGTGTTAAATTCATCTACAGTATGAAAAATATTTTGTTATATAGTATGGATATAATATATTAATATGCAAATACATACATAATAGAAGAATTAAGTAGTGAAGGTTTCTTAAATTAACTTCAACTCCTTATCGTTGAAGATATGAAGTCGTTCAGATCGTCCTATTGTAACTGGTTTTTCTATTTCTAGAAGTACATTTTCGAATGGTAATGCACATTCATATTTTTTCTTTCCAGATTCTTTTGGCCACTGGAATGCTTTAGCTATGGACCATGTTGGGTACATGAATGATACTTTAATGTCATTTAGTTTTTGTGATTTATATACCATTGATTTGTCCTATCCACCAATTATTTTCATAAATGCATCCAATGAAATCACCGATTTGGAAACTATGTATTGAATATTGTCTTTTCATTTGGCTGAAGGTTTCAACTTTTGTCAATTCATTTTTACTTGCTCGTTCCATATAACCTTCATTATTTACAATCACCCTATAATGTTTAGATCTAATACCAACAATAGATTTTGCATTAACATATTCTTTCTAATTATTAGTTCTATAGGATTGAATAATATTTCTGTCTGGATGGACTAGAATGATATTTTTTAGCAGAGAAGATAGTTCAGCAACAAATGAGACAGAATCTTGGATAGCTTTTATTGGCTTCTTTTGGAGATTAAATTTTGTTACATAGTGCTTGTTTCACTCCCCAATAGCATCACATGCACTTTTAACATGGCCAGTACCTGAAAATATGCACTACTTCAGTATAATTTTATTTTTGTGCAATTCATAAAACTGATACTTGTTTTTAAAATGTGCTCCAGCTCAATCTGATATATACACAGGTGATTCCAGTGTTTGTAATTGGTACAAATTAAACAATTCTTTTTTTTTACTTTTTCTATGTCACAAACAGCATGAGCTGTATCATGAGTTAATCATCAGAAACTATGATAAAACTCCTTATTTCTTCTCTAAAATATGCTGTGCAGGATAATAGCGATATCTGAGTATTCTGCCAGTGGTAGCTTTGTACTTCATTTGGCAGTATTAGTGACTAATTTTCAGCAAAGTCAAAATGCATCACAAGCGCAGATTTTTTTTAAAGGGGTTTGGCTTATTTAATTTTATGAATAGGAATTTTTGAAGATTAGTTTATATTTATCTGCACAATAATGTACATATTATTATTTTTTCATTAAAAAAATAATATTATAAATTCAGATAAATAAGAAAAATCTTGATCTTCTGATTTTCTGGAAGAAAAAAAAAACTAATTGGAAAAAACCTAAACTTGAAAAAAAATCTAATTCAGCTGTAATGTATGTATTTGCATATTAATATATTATATCCATACTATATAATAAAATATTTAACACACTGTAGATGAATTTAACACATTTATAAGCATGGAATGAAATGACATATGATCAATACTAATTTTATTATTGGCTGTATTTTACGCAATTTAAAATTTAAGCAAATGATTAATTATAATTTAACAGTAATAATTATGTACTAGTGATGTTTTTTTAGTTTGTTTTAGATGGTGTATTTTTTAGTTTGAAATATTAATTACATTACAAGTTCGGTTAAATAAGGAAGAGCTTGACATTGTGGTCTGTTGAAAAAATACACACAACATGTTATTTTCAAAAAATCATATAAAATTTTCTAAGCAAAAACACACGATTTGCTTGTAAGGTATTTATTAGAGACTAATGAGGTATCAATTGAGCATATAATCACATTTTTAAAAAATGGTGTTTTTGAGAAATTGCATTTTAAAAGTAGTCATTTTACAAAATTTTGCATATTTTAAAATTGAATTACAAAAGTTGTAAGCACCTTAGAGTTAAAATAAAATTTGCTGTAAAACTGTTATTAATACTCTTTGGATTGACATCAATGTTTAGCTTTAAAATATTTTTTTCATTTTGAAAAAAAATCTTAAATTCACTAATACTTATATTTTTTGTATTTAAAATCTAATTTTTTTAATTAAGTAAAAATGTCACTATATTTTTTAAAACTACACTAAAGTAAAATTCAGTTTAATAACTGTTTATAAAAAATAAATTGACTGAATATGTTGAATATGAGTATCTTCTTTGTTTAAAAAATTCCTATTATTAGCATAATTATCTAAAAAATCATTTACATGGTAAATTATAGAAACAAATTAAGACAAAAGACAAAACAAATTTTCCTTTGCGCATTAAATGCTTAATTTAAACCTGAGAGAGTTTTTTGTCGTATATTACTGAACAAAACTTTCCTGTAATGTGTAACGAAAATGATATTAATTGTGTTTCGCTGTTTAAAATACTTTTTGCTAATGCATTAGAAGAAATATTGCGGAGGGCGGTGTTTTATCACTTTTGGCATTACTTAATCTTCTGTTTCTACCGGAAACTATAAATTTCGTTGTAAATCAATTTTAATTTCCGCTGCCAACTTCCCTTTCTCAAATATCAGATTTTGCGATACACATGAGATTAATTTTGAGTTTAATTAAAATAGTGCTTTGGAAAATATTTTCCGATTCTCTGAAAAATGTAATTGCTAAAGTTAAAGAATGTAAGATAATATCGTCTTTTTTATTATAAACAAACAGAAACTTAAATTTCCTAACATTAATAAAGAATGTAATTTTGAAAGGTGTTATGCTTGCATTAAATAATTTTAATATATTTAAATTTAAGAAATGTAGAACATTTACTAAACTCGCTTTTAATATATTTTAAATAATAGAAGATGTGTATTTTCCCGCGGCTAAAAAGTAATTTAAAATAAAACTTTTTTTTTGTTTACTATTATTCCATAAACGGATTTAATTGTAAATATTCTTTAAATATGTATTTTTAAATTATTTTAAAATATAAAAAAAAGTTTAAAAAATCCATTTTTTCGAATATTGCTTGAGTTATCATTGTTTTTTATTTTCCATTATCCCTTTGAAAGGCATTACTTTATGTATATTTATAAACATGGTGTTCTTTTTTATAGCTGTTAAATAGATAATTTCTAAATCGTTAGTTTTATGTATACATGTGTATAAAATTTGCAAAAAAGTTTTAAACTTAACTCTGTATACTGAAGAAAAGTATAAATGCTTCTTACTATATCATATGTAAGCATTAAAGAAAGAAAACAACAACTTCCGACAAACCCAAGCAGTTACTCTTATCAGTATTTGTTATAATTAGATTGTATACCAAAGATATGGTAAATACTATTAATGGACAATAAAAATTTAAAGAGTAATTTAAAAATTATTTAAAAGTACAATTTATTACTTTCTTCTATCTTTACAAGACGAAAATGTTGGAATTCCAGTTTCCGACGGATTTGCACGTTTTAGGAGTGAAAGATTCCAAAAAACGTGTTTTTTAAAAAATGTCCGTTTGTGAGTCTGTAATTCCGTCTATCGTATATGACATAAATTTTTTGGGCGCTTTATCTCAAGAACTAACACACGGAATTTATTAAAAAATATATTCAACTAGTCCCTGGTATAAACTTTGTTTTTGCTGCAAATCACTTAACAAGTGCTGTGCTGTGATGAATTTTATTACGATTTCCTCAATAGCTGCATCTCAAAACTTAATGCACAGATTTTAATCAAATTTCAGATTCATATAATCCTCTATAAAAACTGATTATGTTTACGTTTTGGTGTCAATCGCCTAACAGGTGGCGCTGCTATGGTAAATTCTTTCTAATTTCCGCAATGCTCTAAAACTCTAAAACTTTAGATAACTTGATAAATGTTATTGCCTGCCTAATCCCTATAAAGATGGAGCAGATGAAATGTACACGGGGCAGTATTTAGAATTGAATCATAGGGAGGGCTGAAAAATTGTAAGGGGAGTGTCATACTTGTTTTCTCCCATTCTGACGCAAAAAGATAAATTAGCGCATATTCACACTGTAGATACTGCGTTTCTTATAAAACTACTGTAATAACTTCATTTTACGTTAAGTAAATATATGATAATGAAAAATTCGAATGTAAAACTAGTGCAATATCAAACATGATGTTAGTTTCAAATGTGCAAACAGAATGAGTTAGTGTTGAAACAGTTATTTTAGTTACAATTTAGTATTTCAACAAAGCTTTGAAAGGGCCTTGAAACTAGAATTTCATGTGGGTTTTTTGAGCATAAATTCATTTAGTGACTTTGAAATTTTTTTCCAAAGGAAGTTCAGAATATTTTAAAAGGGACTGAACCCCCCAGTCTCTTCAAGCCTCGGCACTGAATATATATATATATATATATATATATATATATATATATATATATATATATATATATATATATATATATATATATATATGTATATTTATATTTATTTATTTTTTCGATATTAAAATATATTGTTGAACATATATGACTACAACAGGAGATCTAACTGAACACATCTATACAGGTTGAGAAGTTAGTTCAAGTGAACATTAACTTTCGGAAGCTGAATTGACAGAATTTCTAGAGTAACACTTTAAAATCGTGGCACAGTTGGAGGGCTCGCCCGAGTGGGCCCAGCCCGAAAAAACCCGCACGGGTTTTTTTTTATCATTATTTTATATTTATTTTTATTGTTAATCTATACTTAATGCCTTTTTTCACAGATAAATGAAAAATTTAAGTATTATGCACATAAAAATTAGGCATTTGAAGAGTTCTCTAAAACATTTTAATAAAATCGAAAAAACACGGGTTTTTTCAGAAACCCCCGAAAAAAAACGTGTTTTAGTCTACTGGGAACAGCGAGTTGGGCTTTAAAAAACGGGTTTTTTCAAACTCTGCCCAGTTGCGCCATGTAACCTTACAAGATTTTTTTTCGTGTAGTGTTAAATCGTGAAGATTCCTGTTTTTTGATATGGGTGCAGAATGTATGTAAATCTATTATGGGAATAATACAGATAATTCAAAAATATTCCGAAAAAAAAATAATTAATCAATCGATGAGATTTTACGAATCTTCTGTATTGTCTTTATATTGAAAAATCTGTTTTATTGTTACAGTTAAACTTTAACGATCGTTTCTATGTTTGATTTAATTTAACTTCAATGTTTGGCTTTTAAAATTTTCACTGATTTATTCTTTTAAAAAACAATGAATTACAGTACACAAAAATTGAAAATTAAGAAAAATATTTAAAAAAAAGGAAAGAAAAGGGAAAAACTAATAAAAAATGTGACGAGAAAGAGACAAATGTTTTAGGTAATTTTAAATTGCCAAAAGACTAAAAATTTCATGTGTTTTAATTCGAATTGAATATTTCCAAGTGAGTGAACAATTTTTCAGGCCGGGAATCGAACTCAGATACTTTGATTAATTGGGCCGACAACCAGCGAGCATTTTTCGCTTATATAACCTTAATAGTCACAGCTTCCGCTCTGTTTTCAAACAGCTGAATGGAATAAACCGCAGCTAAATGAACTCCATATATTGATGGGTACGTAGATATACTATTATTTTAACTGTATATATATACTATTATTTTTCACTCCGTTGGAAATATTCAATTCGAATAATAACTTTACCAGTCTGTTTGATTGTGTTAAAATATTAGCATATCTACGTAACCATTGTTATAGAGTTCTTTTATCTTTGTTTCTTCTGTTGAACTGTCTAAATGACAGACGGGATGTTGTGACCATTAAAGTTTTTTGAGCGAAAAATGCTGGCTGGTTGTCGGCCCTGTTAGCGTAAACGGTAAAGCGTTCGCCTATTAATCCAAGGTCCGGGGATCGATTCCCGATCAGTGCAATTTTTGATTTTTAAGAGAATAAAAAATAATGCTTCATATTGTGAATTCACGTTAAAATAAACATCTTTCAAACACTAAATTGTTTAAAAAAATACATATTTAATAATTTTATATTCCATATTTCATAAATATTTTCGCTGAAAATAGAATATTCTGTTTTAAAATATTCTTATCAGTTGCACTGCATTCTTCTTTGTAAAGAAATAAAATTCGAGATTAACTCATTCCTTGAAAATGAATGTTATTTAAAGAATAGTTTATTTGGATACAAAAGAGTGTAGTTGAGTAAAATTGCAGTACAGATAGTCATACTATATTTAATTTTATTTAAATGTAACATTTTGTTTTATACAAAATGTGTCGTTATCTCTTTATAAGAATCATTTCTGTGCTGAAGAGATAATTTAAATTCTTAAAAATGTCTTTGTTATACAAACTATCTTAAATGTTTTTATATAAATATATTTTTTTAATAAAGGAGCTTATAAATGTCAAGTTATCATATTCATATAAGAAGAAATCTAATTTGTTAATTTTTACATGTGTTGGCATGTATAAATTTTAATCCTATCAAACATTTAAAAGAAATATACGTTAACTTATGCGTTAAGTCATATCTAGTTCACCAAGAAAAAATAAAAACAGATTAAATCTGTTCATCATCGTATAAAAAATACAGTAATTTTATGTTTATACAGATCTTTGTGAAGGAAATGCCATAAATATAAATTTAAGGGGAAAAGCTCACTGTCAGTGTTTCTGCTTCACAGATTTCACATAAGAAAGAAAGAAATTTATGTATTTTACTGATAAAATTTTTCCAAGGACTCACAATATTGCGCTTCTTTATTTGCGTTGTTTTTTTGCTTGATAAATACGTTGAATAAAGTCTATTTCTTATGTTATTATCAGTAAGGACCTCTGTATATACAGATAATCTTCAAATCTCTCTATACCAGAATTAATTTTTAAATCTTTTATTGTTATTCGAGCTAATTAGTGAGTTATGCAGTCTTGAAATTGATAGCTTTAGCCTTTAAAATTTGTATTTAAAACCTTTTACAAAAACTTTTATGAAATGTTAATCGTATAGAAATAAAAGCTATATTTATTTATTTGTTCTTCCATCAAAAAATAAAATAAAATAAAATAAAAAGCAGAACTACTTACTTTATTTAGAGGAAGTGCAATTCTACAACCTCAGACCAACCTCAAAAAAGTTTTTAAAAAAATCTTAACTTTTAACTACCACAAATACCTGATAAAAAAGCATCTTTCTTTACATTTGAGAAATCCTACTCTGAAAGCAGAAATTCTCAACCTTATGGATTAAAAGCAAGCTCTCCAAATTTTGCCTTCTTATTTAAAACAATAATAAAAATAATAATTATAAAATAGTTTAATTCATTCCTAATTATAAGTAAAGAAATTTCTATACTTGTCAAATTCTCTAAAAGTTAATAGCAATTAAAAGTTGTAGACATTTTAATTAAAATTTTCTTAAAAGCATTAAATCTCTTTGTCTTTGAACATTTATTCATTTTTCTAATCTAATAAATATTAGTGCTGTAAGAAGATTATATTACTGTTTAATGGTTTATTCAAATAAAAGTTCTGAAACCTTAAGTTAAAACGCTACATTTTTCTGGTGTTTGTACTTTATAAATATTAATCACAAATGAAGAATTCAGTGAAATCGCGAAAACATTACTTAAAACATTAGATATTTTCATTTATCAAATAATCGTTTGTGTTTCTAAAAATATTATTTGATTGTTACATTATTTGAGCTAACAGCAGAAAAATTGGCATGAAGCTTATTATTTATAATCAATAATTGAGAGATATTAATTTATGATGCACAATGCAAAACAAACAAGTAATTGTTTCTGGTAAAAAAATAATTGTTTTCAAAAAACAGCATTTTAATTAAAGGCATTGTTTTAAATATTGATATTTATAATAATCAAATTTATACATACACACATATTTTAATTTCATATATAAATGGAATAATGCTTTGTGTAAAATTGAACGCACATTTGTAACGAACGTAGACTTATTTTTTGCATTAAAATAAGTAACGCATTCTATATTATCAGTAATTTAAAGAATAAAACAATCTGCTCCAACAATAAAGTAATATAAAGTTATTATCTACTGACAATTTATCTATTTATTATTTTTGTATACTCTTTTGTATTCTTTATTTTTTTATACCACATCTAAGGGAATTTTAAAAAATATCTCACGAGATAAACGGATCCAAAGTGTTCTACTATTTTTTATAGTTAAGAACAATAGTTTAGGAGTAATTTAGATAAATGTATTTTCTTCTTCAACGGAATCTAATTTTTATAGTTAAAAGAAAAAAAAAAGAATTTAATAAAATATTAGAGACAAATACAAAGTTATAAAAGTTACGCCAACGTAGCTTTTACATATACTGTCCGAGGGGGTATATCTCAGAGTATGAAACAAAGTCTACAGCGCATAGATGCAACTCTCGGCAAATGACATTGAAATTAAAAAAATGTAAATAACAGGCAAAATAGAGCTCGAATAGAGAAAAGTGATAAAAAGTCAATATTACGAATACACTCATAGAGAATAACATCACTGTCGGAGAAGATAAAGCTCGTATCGGTTAAAGGAAGTAGGAGTTTGACAGGGTACGTAAGAAAATGTCTGAATGATGGTTATACAGTGCCACATTTATGTTTCTAATTAAAATGTATTGATAACTGAACTAAACATCATTTATCTGAATTCATAATAAATATGTTTTAAATAAAAAAAGGAAATGCTTTTGTTTTGTAATGTGATCATTATACAGGATGTATCTAAACTACAGGGCAAAATTTTAAGGGGTGATAGTACACATCAAGACAAATAATATTAAATGCGAAACTAAGGATCCCAAACGTCTTCCGAAGGAGATAGACGCCATCAAAATTTAGGGTCGAAAATTTGAAATGATTATAAAAAACGGAAAAGTTGGTCGATTCGTTTGCGGTTTCCACGTAAACTGGTGAACTTGATTTGCAATTTTTACTAAAAGTATTCTTTATGTCAGTATTGTCTTGAAAATAAATTATACAGATAAATTTCAAAATATGTCGATAGTGGGCGCTTTAGACTTTGGAGTAACATACAACTGTTTTTTACCGTTATTTTTTGCATCTAATTAATTTTTTTAGAAGCTTAGACATAAACTTAAATTTTGAGCTGAAAATCTGAATCTTTGATAGTGGTTAAGTAGCACAAACTGAACTGTGTTCAATGGGGGTGGGGAGGTCCAAATTTCAAATGATTATAAAAAAAACGGAAAAATTGGCCAATTCGTTTGCGGTTTTCTCTAAAACCATTCTTTATGTCAGTATTACCTTGAAAATAAATTTTAAAGATAAATTTCAAAAAAGTCCTTTAGAGGGCGCTTTAAACTTTAGAATAACCAATAAATATTTTTAACCGTTATTTATTTTTTTATTTTTTTTAGCTAAATAAATGTTTTAAAAGCTTATACTTAAATTTTGAGCTCAAAATCTGAATCGTTGTGGATAATTAAGTAGCAAAAAATTGAACTGTGTTCGTAGGGTAACTTTTCAACTCCTGAACACAGTTCAGATTGCGCTTCTTCACCCCTCCCAACGATTCAGAATTTGAGCTCAAAATTTAAATCTAAGCTTTTGAAAGCATTTACTTAGATACAAAAATTACAGTTAAAAATTGTTGTTGGTTACTTTAAAGTTTAAGGCGCCCTCTAACGGAATTTTTGAAAGTTATCTTTAAAATTTATTTTCAAGGAAATACTGACATAAATACTGGTTTAAGAGAAAACCGCAAACGAATCAACCTATTTTCCGTTTTGTATAATCATTTGAAAATTTGAACCTTCCCACCCCCATTGAACACAGTTTATTTAGCGTTACTTAACCACTCCCAACGATTCAGATTTTCAGCACAAAATTTAAGTTTATGTCTAAGCTTAAAAAAAAAATTAATGAGATGCAAAAAATAACGGTAAAAAAAGTTGTACGTTACTCCAAAGTCTAAAGCGCCCTCTACCGATATTTTTTAAAATTTATGTTTATAATTTATTTTTAAGACAGTACTGACACAAAGAATAGTTTTAGTGAAAACCGCAAATCAATTGACCAATTATTCTGTTTTTTATAATCATTTGAAAGTTGAACCTATCCACTCCTATTGAACACAGTTCAGTTTGCGCTACTTAACCATAGATTTTGAGCTCAAAATTTAAGTTTATGTCTAAACTTCTAAAAAAATTTAATGAGATGCAAAAAATAATGGTAAAAAATAGTTGTTCGTTACTCCAAAGTCTAAAGCGCCCTCTATCGGCATTTTTTGAAATTTATGTTTGTAATTTATTTTCAAGACAATACTAACATAAAGAATAGTTTTCGCAAAAACCGCACACGAATCGACAAAATTTCCGTTTTTTATAATCATTTTAAATTTTGGATCCTAAACTTTGATGGCGCCTATCTCCTTCGGAAGACTTTTGGGACCCTTAGTTTCCCATTTAGTATTATTTGTATTGATGTGTACTATCACGTCTTAAAGTTTTGCTCTGTAGTTTAGCTACAGCCTGTATATTCATTTAGCACCCACATGGCCATCTCATTATTTATAATGTGATTATTTCATAATTCAAGTAGATGAAAACGCATTTCATACAGAAAGGTCTCGTAGAAAGTTAAAAAATCTTTGAGAGCAAATCTGAAGCTTTGTAATAACTACTTCTGATATTTTTAATAAATTTGATGTGCCATTTGAAAATAAACCGTTTAGGGTAGGAGTGCATAATTTGTACCGAGCCGTAAGAAAAGTATCATTAATTGAAAAAAGAGTAATTTCGCTAAATTAATGCAAACGTGTTGAAATTTAAAAGCGGATATTGCCTCTCAGATATTCCAGTGGTTAAAGACTTTAAAGCAAAAAAGGTTGTGCAAGGATTATCATATTACAAAATCAATTTAAAATGTCCAATTACTTAATTTAGAAGCAAAATTATATTAGAAAAAGATATTAATACTTTTCTATATAAATCTACAATTTGCATGAGATATTATTACAATGGAGGGGGGTCAAAATACGAATGCATTTAAGTTTATAGCGTCAATTGTGTACAGTAAAAAGTAAAACTCTTTTTTTTTTTCTTTAATGAACTAATTTAAATGTTAAATCAAATATTTTTCGAGTCCTTAATCTAACGAAATATAATTTTAAAAGTTTGTTACTAAGGTCTGTTAAATTAGTTTTTTGTTTGTACAGGAATTATGCTTGTTTTTTTCTAAAAAATATGAAGTTCAAAATAATTTTTCTCAGCAAATTACAAACTTCGATCTGAATTTTCTTAACTCTAAATGTCAATCAACAAAGCAATATTTTTGATTTAAATTCGGATGCTATTTTTAAAAATAATTTTTAATGAAATAAATTTTTAATCAAAGTAATTAAATGTTACGACTTCTTGTTGAAAATAACACTTTTAATCAGAAATCCCGTTGTTCAAATTTACATTCATATAATTCTACAAAAAAGGAAAAAAAAATCAATTGTTTTATTTTATCACTTAAAATTGTATAATTCAAAAACAGCATTTTTTTCATCAATATATAATACCTTGCCATAATAAATCTAGCGATTATATGCATGTTTCTTCAAGGAAAATATCGTAAATGTACAAAAACATCACACATTTCTTAGTGTCATCTAGACACTGAAAAAGTAAATAACATTTTATTTAAAACATGAAATGACTGACAGTATAAATCACGTATTTGCTGCACTGTAAAAAAAAAAGTGTCGATCTACTAAAAAAACATTAGTGATCCTTGTAATTACTAAACAATTTTTAGTAATCTTAGTCGGTTACTAGAAAATCTGTAAGAATTACTAAAAAAAAGTTAGCAACGAATAGAGTTAATAGTTTTATATTTTTAATAGCTCTTACTAAAACTCAGTTGGTGTGGCCTTGATAGCATAGCGGTTATTGTAACGGACTCTAGGCTAAAAGGTCCCGGGTTCGAAACTTGCCACCGCCAAATACGCCCCGAATGTTTGTAGTGTCTCGTTAATAAAGGGATTATGAAAATCCTGTCGGAGCAGTTAAGAATGTTTAGTGCTGCCATCTATTGTGGTTTTGCCGAAAATCTTCCGCTTCAGAACTCTGGATGCAGATCGAAGGAAGCTCCTCCGCTTCGGTTGCACGTAATGGTTATTAAAAGTAATTTTGGAGCTATTACTAAAATTTGCTTTGTGGCTCATACTAAAAATTTTTAAGTTAGTTATACAAAAAATTCTTTTGTTCAGTTTACAAAAGAAATGCTTGTTTCACTTGCAAAAAAAAAGTTTGTAATGGTTACTAAAAAATTCTGTGGAATACAAATTTACTAAGAAATTTTTAGTAACCTCTTGAATTTTTTTTTACAGTGTGCGTTGTTAATAATAAAAAAAAAACCCTCACTTGAAGATTTGCTTTTTGTTTAAAATATGCTTATTTTCCCCTAAACATTTTCAGTTTTGATTAGGTTTACTCTGTAAAATTTTAATTTCGTTCTCAATTTTCGAAACTCTAAATGCTAATTAAAATAGAAATATATTTTTCCTTGATAATTATTTATCAAAAGAATATTAACTGTGCAGTATATACATCAAAACTGTTGCATCGACGTAAGATGTATCATTAAGCATGATTAATGACTGGATAAATAAGAAGCTTTAATGAATCGTCAAATAACAATAAATGATTTCACATATGTATATTTTGTTCAGAATGCTACTGATTGAGCAAGTGCTACGTTTTTCAGAAAAGCATTTAACATCATTATGATTCGTATTTCTTGTCTTAAAGGAAAAATAATTTGCATTATTAATCATTTGCATACAGTTATATATTTTTATATTATTTGTTCCTGAGCTTGTGTTATCATTTTTCTTTGTCTTGTTTCTAATTGTGTTCACTATTTCAATATTTAATGCATTTCATACAGTAACAAAACTATGCAACATTAAATAAAATATGAACAAGCTTTCTGCTTACATTAGGAAAGTTATGCATTAATGTTGTAAAATGAGGATTATTTTAACCTTTAGCTTCCGGGGGGATTACCGTAGTCCCAAGAAAATAAATGTTGAAGAATACGGGGTTGGGATTATCGTTATCCCGAAAACTTTTTCCCCTCCAACATGCGGAAAAAGAAATCATTAAGACCGTTTCGCTCAATAGGGGTCCGACTGATTATCGAGCTAGGGAATTTCTGTAGGGAGGATGTTAATTATCCTAGGGAAATGCCGGGAAAAAAAACTTGGCAAAAAAATAAACATTGTTTGCGCAGACGACGTAAAGCTGCTTCTACCCCAGTGGCTACAAGGTATTTCAGATAGTTCTTGTTTGTGAGACATAATAATGAATAGATTATATTTAGCAAGTAGTTTTAGAGATTTAGCGTTGCTAATTTTGACTACACGTTTACTCTTAGAATGTAAAATGAAGCATTATTATTTTTTTTTCTTTCTTACTAACGCACTAAATATTAGAAATTACGTACGTAATTTTACGCACTGAATTGAAAAAAAAAATCAAATGTTTATAATTATTATTATATTTACGGAACTTATGAATATTCTCAAGCCCAAAGGAGTTAGTTTTTGAAGCTTTTCTGAATTCATTTTTATTATTCAAAAACATACGAAATTGTTAACATATGAAACATATGAACGAGACGTGAAATTCTTATTTAAAAATTACATAATTGAATGGCGTTTTTAATTTATTTAATAAAGGCAAAAGCATTTCAGAAAATAATGTAAAATTTGGCGTTTTGAACAAAATTTCCGATCACGAAATTTAGGGAAAGGTGGAAATTTGCTGGTTGTATTTTTGTTGCGGTAATGTCAATAAGTAATTTATTTATAACAAAAACAAAATGGAAAAACTAAATTCGATTCCCAATTCTATCAAAATCCTATCCTGTCAGGTCTGACAATTTGATGCCACACGTTAAGAATTATTCAGAAAGTCATACGAAATTTGTATTTTTGTTGCGGTAATGTCAGTAAGTAATTCATTTATAACAAAAACAAAATGGAAAAACTAAATTCGATTCCCAATTCTATCAAAATCCTATTCTGTCAGGTCTGACAATTTGATGCCACACGTTAAGAATTATTCAGAAAGTTTCACATTAGAAACCAGCTTGATTCTATGGTCACAGCCTACTAAAAAGTCATGCGCAACTATACCTTTTGCATAAATGAGAATGGAATAATACATTATCTGCTTCAGAAAATTGTCGAATTCTAGAATTATTTATTATTTCTAAATAACTTATTCACCGTCAAATTCAAATGAAATAATTTTTATTTATGCAAACCATAATAAAGATTGCATTAATAATTTCTTAGTTGTTTTTCATCTGACTCCAAAAAGAAAAAGAAGAAGTTCGCAATTTAGCACTTTTTTGTTGTTGTTGTCGTTTTGTACGCTTATCAATTACTTCGAAACTATTCGACTGATTCATGTGCCTTTTTTTTTGTTTGTTTCATTGAAAGATTATTCTCTGCAATTGGTCAAGGACTGAATTTAAATTTCATGAAAATTGCCGCAGGGCTTTTTTTAGAAATTTAATAACAATACAAATAAATAAATTAAAATAAATAAACTCATTTAAAATATTTAATTTTTAGCGATTTTGATCAAATAAAGTAGCTCTATCTTCTTCTTCTTCTTCTTTTTTTTTTTTTTTTTTTTTTTTTTTGTTTGTTTGTTTGTTTGTTTGCTAGAATGTTGCAATCACAAAGTTTATAATAATTATTATTATTTATATAGCTATTATTCTCGAATAAAACAAGGGAAAACAAAAAATAATGATTTAATTATTAAAAACTTTCATGGCGAAACAATTGTTAAAAAATATAATAAATAATAATATAATTAAATTAAAAGTAAAAGCAAAAATTATAATTAATGATAATAATAAAGTCTAAAAAATTGGAAAGAGTTTGAATTACTTCAAAACTTCTGCGGTACACTCGTTTAATTTGAAGAATCATATTTCTATGGCGGTGGGAGTGTTACTCTAACACAGAATGGTTCAAAAGTCTGAATTTCATATAAATTAAAATAATTAATGTCTTTTTTTACCTTCATTGGTAAATTTTGTTTAAAAAGCTAACTTTTACAACTTCTTTCGCAGTGTCTTGCCTTTACGGAAAAATAGAAAATACTATACAATCTCTTTGTTTCTAAATAAAAATACCATAAATTTCATAAATATGTATCTATACTATAAAGGCGAAACGTATCTGTGCGTAACGCATACGTAATTTTGCCAATGCCAACACTTTCCCATGCAATTTCGGTTTTGCAATGTTCACTACAACAAATTTTTACACTTCTAACCATCGCACATTTTAAATTTTTATACTGTTGTATAGAAAGAAAAATGCACTTTTAAGTGCAATTTGTTTGAAAACTCTATCTCAATTTATTTTTGAGATATTAATTTTTTTATACTTTTTAGTACCAGTTTTGTAATTGTGGCAACAGAATCACTCCATTTTCTCTTGAAATTGAAAAAAAAAAAAAAAAGAAAGAAAGGAAAGAAAAGAAAAGAAAAGAAAAGAAATTAAAATGCGCAGCGCTTTTCCATGCAATTTCGGTTTTGCAAATTTCGATTTTGCAAATTTTACACTTCTAAGTATCGCACATTTTAAATTTTTACACATTGTATAGAGAAAAAAATGTACTTTTAAATTCGTACTTTTTCCCCCAGCTCCACACTTAATTCGCAGAAAAAAGGAATTCGTATGGGTGCTTTTTAGATGTAAGAGATTAAAGTAAAATGTTACAGAACTACATACTATATGGCTATTAATGGCCGGACACTTTCAATTATAGACATTTTGTCGAATATAAAATAAAAACATATTTATAGAATTCTTCTGAAAATCCAGGATGACAAAGACGATGTTTGACCTCATATTTATGAATGCCCATTTCATAAGAAGGAAACTTAGGGAGCCGATAGGAAAAAAAAAAAAAAAAAAAAAAACATAGAAAAACTATAGTATTTGGGAACCCTCTTTACATTAAATTATACGAAACGATCTGTCGATGCAGAGTAGAAATATATGGATATTGTACAACATTTCTACTGATTTTTGCATAGAGAGTATAATAAGGAAAATATAGCATTTTTTTTAAGAGCAAAAAAAAAAAAAAAAAAAAAAACGTGATAGATTCGGAGTTTTTAGACACTCCGCTCCCCTCACAGAAGAACAAGGGGAAAATAGACAGTTCGTTCAGCTTTTACGTTCAGCTTTTTATGATATTTGGGGTATTTTTATATAAATTGATAATGTCCCGTTGTACAGTTTTATGAGGAAGATAATCATAGCTTATTTACTCCCCTTTCTGAAAAGCGGAAGATAAGCAAATTAACAGAAACTCATCTGATCTGTTATTTATAAACTTAGAAAACATTCTGACAATGTTATCTTCTAAAGTCGTGATAGATTTGAAGTTTAAAGACCTCCCCCCCCCCCCCCCACCAACATGCACAGAAGAACAAGGGAGACTGAATTTAAAATATATATATAGTACCCAGTGTTTATATTCTAATTCTCCATATCTTACAAAAATTGATCATTATGACAATGAGAGGTTTTGAGATACTTTTAAAGCCCTTTCTTCTTCCCTCCCTCAGCCTCGGCAGAGCAAGAACGTCAAAATTTCAAAAAATCATCTTATTCTAGTATTTATATTCTAAGATAAACCAAGTGTATTATTATTGGAATCATTTAAATATGATGTGATTTTAAATATGTTAGCTTTTTTATGGATGCGCTTTAGTCAAAGCGCTTTTTTCCGTTTTATTTATTTATTTTTTTTAATTATTCTTTTATTTCTTTATTTTTTTAAACCACGAAAATACAAACGGAAGGGCCAGATAGCTTTGATTGTCTCTTTTTATAGTAATACAAGAGGACTATATGTATTTATCAATTTTTAACCCTTTCAGGGGCAAGGTATTTATGTTCAAAAAATGCTCAATTAATTTATTAACTCTGAAATTTACAAATTTATTTGAAAATAACTAAAAGCTCTTTTTCACATATATTATGAAATTCAAACTGTAATAAAAAAATTACTGGTACCACTTGGTATTTTGGGCATTAAAAGTAACAGTTAGCAGAGTGCAAACGGCGGAAGGATTGAAAGCCCTTGAAGAAATTTTAACACCAAAATCTTTTTCTCTGCTGTGTTGACAGAATTTTCATATCCAGACTTCATCCAATATTTCTTTATAATAATATTCGGTTAATTATTTTACAGATTAAATTAAAGTAGTACTATTCGTAAATATTCGTTTTAGTTATAGTTAAAAACGAAGACCTTAATAGGAAACATAAATTACGTTAGATATCTCTTTATTATTTGTTAATATATTGTTTAACGATTCCTTATATGTTAATTTCTAATTTTTTCTTATCGTGAAATTTCTTTTTCTGTTTTAATTTAAATCGTTGAAATAATATTAACAATGATTCTTAAGGAAATCACTTATGCGTTATTTAAATATTTGAAAATTTAGCACTTTTTAAAATAATGTATTTTTGTATTACCATATATACTTATAGTAATTTTGCCTATAACAAACCTTCATTTTTAGATTATACCCTTCAAGAAACCAAATGCTATTTAAACATTCAATAAACATCCATCAAGTTTTCTAATTATTTTTTAAAAAGACCGCTCAATTACTACTAATATATGTTTTATTTAATGACACGCACTTCACAGAAAGATATCATTTTTATCATTATAAATTACATCTTTTCAACGAACCTAAAGCATTACTTTCGATTCCGACAAGTAAACAGAAACAACCTTCTCTTAGGGAAGAAAATTCTCTTACCTCTCACGAACGTGTAAATCATTAACACATGTTCCAAATGATAGCAGCATTTTCTGGTCACCTGCGGTGAAGGGTCATTAAGAAAGGGGGATGAAATCGCGTCAGTTCTCCCGTTGTAAAAGGATATTTTAGATTTCACTGTCCCGAAAGCTAAAGGTTAAATAATATTTTTATTAAAAGTAGCATTATTTAATTCATCTAAAGTAAATAATGAATATATATATTCATGAATTTCTTTTTTCAAATGATATTGCTTTCCTTTTAATTTTTTTACACATTTAATTATGTTTTTGCCAATCATAAATCATCTGAAATAATGTTGCCAATTTTTGATATTTTAGTTTATATTGTTATGCGTAATGAAAAACTTATGCTTTTATCTTTACTGTTTGGCAACTTAGTTTTTTTACTGTCATTTATTCATACTTAAATATTAAAACTGATTTTAATTGGCAGAAATTGAAATTTACAGCTGTTATATAAAAAAAAAGAGTGCAAAATTTCGTGGTGGTAATAAGTTCTAAAATTAGCAGCCACTTTCTAATTTCTAAGAATAAACATTGATCTTTTAAAATGTAATTTTTTATGCAAAGAAATGCGAAAAAATTATAACAATCCATTTCTAATAAATTAAAATACATATATAAAAAAATAAAAAAGAAGTAAGTCGATCAAACACGCAAAAAAGACCAAACTTTTAGTAAAAATTTATTACTATCTTGACCTGCAACGAAAAGCAAAAAGTGCCTTTTTTCAAAACAGTGAACGGAAACACAATTTGATATCAAATTATGCATTTTTAGTAGAATAGGAGAAATTCGAAATAATATGCAAAATTTCATTTAAAAATTTCATTAATTAAAAATCATGTAATTAAAGAACAAAGTTGAAACTTCGAAAATATTATTTTTTGAAAATCAAACGTATAGGTACACATAAAATGTAATTCTTAAACTCAGTTGAAATAACTATTAATTTTGTAAATAATAAAATCTATAAAATTATTGAATATAATGACAAAATTGTTACTAATTAATAATAAGAAGAAAACAAAATCTTCCAAGTAATACGCGTAATAAATTTTAAATATATAAAAAAATTAAATGCTTCACCCAATGTTATTTAAGAATAAAGAAAAAACTTTTAAAACATTTACTTTCTACAAACGTTTTTCCATTATTTACTTTTGCTTTAGAAAATTTCTTTTATCTTAAGCAATTTGACTTCTTGTTAACAGTCGATATTTCAAATTAACAAATTCGTAAAGGACATTTTTTTTTTTTTTTTTTTTTGGCATGTTTAAAGTATTCCATTAAATATTAAATTGAACTGAAAAGACTAAGATTAAAAATTAAGCTTTATTGTGTTTTTCCCAGTATTTGCTTTATTAATGTGATCTGTTGAGCAAACAGAAATTAAAATAATTCAAACAAATCAAAAGGGGCTAATTTTTGTTTGGTTACTGTCTGGTTGATAAGAATGGGAATTTAAAGAAATCGGTTAATTAAAAATGTACTGCTCTTTTTCAAAATGTATGTTTAATTTTTTTACAGATAATTACTATAAAATTAAATGTTATCGTGTAAGTGACGTCAATAAAATTAAATGTCATTGCTATATGTAGAAACAACTGTCATGTTACCTTACTGCGCATGATCTTTAGAAATGGCCATTAAATTCTTTAAATAATAAAATTTATAAATTTATTGAAAATCCTCCAAAATTGTTATTTATTCATATTAATGATTTACAAAATCATTATCATAAGCCAATAAATTCGTAATATCTTGGATTTATTTCGCCAGATATTTTATTCAATTTCTACTCATTATCCTAATATGGGGTGTTTGAAAATGAATAATTTTGGCGCATTATTCACGAGAAATATTATGCTAATTTATTACCAATATATCTGCAAAATTATCATTTTTTCTAAACATTTGAACATTACATTTGAAGTGCAACATTAAATGTACCTGCAGGAATATTTATGGATACCTTGCACATTTGTACCATTCTGAAAGAATTTTGTAGTTTGACTCTTTCTTCTGGTGAACAACATCAGTATTATTGTGAAGTTTGGAGGAATAGATATGCTGCAGATATCCCCAAATTTTCAACTTGGTTTGAATTTGATTTGAAAATCTGTCACTCTTTTCTCAGATAGATACAATTATATCAATGTCTTCTGGGGTTACTGAAGATGCAACTGTCACCTACTTTAAAGATTTGGAAATCGGGAGTAAAAGGATGATTCAGGTGTCTGGCAAATGCGACTCAAATGTGAAATTGATTCAAACAGTTCCAGCACAATCCCTCATAATATGCTCAATTCAATCAAATTTCATGATACTGCTATAAATGTCGATTCTCTAATTATATTTCAATAGATTTCCTTGTGCAAGTGTAGTAATGATGATTTAGAAAATTACTTACAATATGAATTTGGCTTCTTATCCTCTCTCTCAAAAAGAGAAATTTTCAAAGATTGCGAGATGCGAAAGACAAAGAAAAATACTTTGTATCAAATATTTGAACAATCAGGTTAGATAATGGGCCTACAACAACAAAAAATAGTTATTAATGGTGCTTTTTATTATAAATGGTGGTGTGGAAGAAGGAATCAACAATACAGAATATTTACAACGCCTACATAAATACTTTACAAAGTACTATTGTTGAAAGAGCTGGAATATTGTTTTCGATGGATACACTAATCTTGTAAACATTATCACAGCAGATGAATAAAATAGGCACTCAGTAAAATGATCAGTTGATATACATTTTGACCGACATACGATCATTAGTGTGCCCTAAAATGAGCTTCTCTCAAAGAAGACAAAGAAGACAATGTTGATTATCATTCTAACTTGTAATTTAAATTACAAAAGTGTCTTGTGCGAGAAAAGTGTTATTAATGAAGATACTCTCATTAATCAGATTGCTATATATGTAGTTAGTGAAAATGACAATTGTTGGGCAGGATGTAGATATGCATGTTCTTATTGCAGCGTTAATCTCTTCAGATGAAAATATATACTTGGAGATACAGCTGTGACAGGGAGATGAACTGTGTCCTGAGATTTGTGGTTGGAAATGCAAACTTGTTCATACGTTATTGCCTAACACATCCAACTATCTTGTTGTCCCTGCGGCAGTTATAAATAACATCTTCTGTGCACAAATGGTTGTAGGCACAGTTGTGATCTAAAACGATGAAATGCTTTTCCGAATGTTACTAATTGCATGGATACTGCTCAAACAGTCCACCACATGTTGACAAGGATGTCCCAATAGAAATAGAGCTCAAATAACATTTTTTGAAATTTCCCATGGAACCTGTGTCCTTCAAAATGATCACGGAGTTTAATATATTGTTTATTCTTAAATCATTATATTCAACGCATTTTTCATTTTTGTATGCTTTATGTTAATAAAATCTGTCACTTGTAGAAGTTATTGACCAGTCTTCCATTCTCCTAGCAACAACATTTATTAACTTATGTTTAAAATTAAGCAATTAGAATGTAGGTGCCGTTGATCCGCTCCCTATCGCTGCTGTGACTTTTGCCAAATTTCTTCATTTTTGAATGCAATTATCTTGTTAACTATGGGCTTTAGAGAAAAATGCATGTGACATATTTTGTAGAAAATTTAGTTACCTTTGTTTTTTGCTTTGAAATTTTCCTGTAAAATTTATGCATTTCAAGATATTAACAAAAGAATCATAAAAATATATCTTCTTTTACCCCCCCCCTCGCGCTCACCTCTTATTCGTCAGAACTTTTAGGATGTTCATTAGTAGACCTTCCCAAATAATCTTATCAAATTTTAAAACTTTCGGAATTGTGTCTTAAAATGACCTAAAATCTAGCTAATTTGACTGGACTATAATTAGGTTTAAAACTTTGCCCATCACGGGTGTCTTTGCAGCTCAACGTTCACGATTCTTGACATACTAATTTTAGGAATTTTTCTAATTTCTAACTGCCCCACAATCTTAAATTAAATGTTAAAAAATTATAAATAATACTAATAATAAATACATCTTTTTCGTCTTTTAAAATCTTTCTGATCCACTTAGAACAAAATAATAATATGATTAAGTTTCTACTGTGTAAAAAAAAATTTCAGTCAACTTTTACAGTTTTTCTATGAAACAAAATATGTTGTTTGAAGTTTATTAAGTTTGATAGAATGTAATTTTATGGAAGCAAAAGAAAAGTGTAACATGAAATTTGAATTAAAAAAAGGAAGCTGCAAATTGTTAGAGGGTAATTTAATTTAAAATATCAGAAAAATACACTTTAGGGGGTGCATTTTAAGTGGTTTTAGGACTTATTTGTCCATTTATGCTAGTTGTAATAAGATAAAAAAAATAAAAAGGTACATTTCGTTGGATAAGTTTAATAAGCTTTTTTCAGGAAATACACTAGAGGATAAGATTACTATTAAACATACAAAGTCTACATTTGATCATTCTTAACATTAAAACATATTTTTTGAACTTATAATAAAGTTAATAATAATATTGATATAATTTCTAAATATTAATTTAATGTATTCGATTTTGTTATCGATTTTAAATAATGCACTATAAAAAAAAGTCCGTTAAATTTAAGGCAAAAACTGCTGGCAGCTATGTTGCCAGCAGTTTTTACCATAAACAGAGCATTAAAATTAGATGTAAATTTTTAATTACATTTAGTTTTACTGCAATTTTTACGGCAAAATCTGCTGGCAATAATGCTTCCAGAAGTTTTTGCCGTAAATTTAACGGATTTCCTTTTGCAATGTAGACAGTTAAAAAAAAAGTCTTTTAATTTTAAACAGAAGTATATAAGAAAACTGTCATCCGATACAGTGCTAGATTATTTTATCTTATAAAGCATTTATTGTAAAACAGGAAGATGTTACTAACTGTTGTTTAGACTTTATCTCTACATATATTGTTAGAATCAGTCTTCAGTATTGGTATGCAGTTGCACGATTGGTCTGATTTTTTTTGGAATTTCGGAGGCAAGGGGCTTATTGTGTTGTGTCTCTAGGGATTGACACAACACAATAAGCAAATGATAACACATTCAAAAACATTCTCTTCAATTTTTGGAAATTTCCATGCCAGCAATGTTACCAGGATTTTTGCGTTAAATGACAATTACTTATTTCTTCTTTCTCCATTACAGGAAGTAAAAAAAAATCATTAAAATGGGGATAAAATAAAAGTTGCTGAGCTTGTAAACGAATCAGAGACAACAGTGTTCGAAATATAGCACTCTAACCGCTCGGCAACGATTGTAAGTATTTAAACTGTTTGCAATAAATTTGCTACAAATAATAAGGCATGATTAAATTCTTTGGAAAAGCTTTTATATATGAAGAGAATTTTGTTAATATATATATATATTAACAACTATATAAGGTACCCTGGGGTAATAACGCCAGACGGGGTAATAACGCCAAGTGCTAATATTTTGCATAATTATGAAATAATTTGGTAAATGACACCTATGTGTTCTGCGCAGAAGGGTTTTGAGTCATATAAATTGCAAAAAACAGCTTCAAGTTAATTTGTTTCATTTTTAGGTCTTATTGTTTTTACAATCAGCTAAAATTAACGCTTGATCTAAAATTTGCGAGATACGTTTTGTGATGTGAAGAGTATTTTTTTTTATCCGGAAATACTTTGTTAATTACATAAATTTTTAGTACATTTCATGGCCTTTCAAAATGTTGTTGAAGATTTTGGATATCTTCTCGAGATAATTTGTAATTTAAAATGTACAGCGCAATAACTATAACGGGGTAATAACGCCAATCCTTGCAATTTTTACCCCGGTTGACTCCCTACAGTGGCCGAGCTACATCCTAAATACTGATTCAAATAAACACAGTTAAAACTGTGAAATGATTCTAATAATTCTATTTAAGCGGTTTTTTAAGCAAAAAGAAGCTCACGGTCTGATATTCTTTTGCCTCATTCCCTCCTCCCTACACCACACCTCTATGTTTCTTACACTTTCACAAAAAAATGAATTTTTTCAATAGCTTAGGATGCAATTTGTCAATTTCTAGAGCTGAGAGTTTGTATTTTTAGAATTGGGCAATCTACATGCAATTATTCCAACTTATTTCATAGTTTTGTTTGCGTGGCGTTATTACCCATGTAGGTGGGTAATAACGCCAAATAGCATTGGTCAAGAAATCACGCCATTACATTTTATGTATTCATATCTGTTAAATTATTTTTTTTTATATAGATAGTCAATGAGTTGCTGTATCAAATCATATATTTGTTTGAAAAATACAAACTAAAACTGAGCCGTGAAAATTGCTAGAACCTTAACGTGGCGTTATTACCCCAGGGTACCTTATATATATATATATATATATATGTAGTAAACAGTGTCATGCAGTTCAGCCAACTGGACTCAAATGGCAATTTCTATTGGAAAAGAATTCAAATTTTGTACTTTAAATTACAGATTATTTTACATAAAAAGTGAAAGTTTCAATAGGACGCGCATTATATTTTCAAAAATGCCAAACTTTTGTAAAACATTATGCTTTCATTGTAGATTCCCTGGTAACGACATTTAAAATATTGCATCACCTGATAAAAGCTCTCTCCTTGTTCCTTGAATTCGAACTCGTGTTCTGTTAAAAGTTATGAAAGTGAGCATTAAGTTAATGTAGTACTTTGAAAGGCGTCCTGCAACTAGGGATTACAATCCCGAGACTAATTTCCGATCCCGGGATTTCGGGATTGTTTAGATTCAATCCCGGGATCCCGGGATAATCCCGGGATTACGAAAATTAAAATTTCTCCATTATTACCAATTTTCACACTAGCTAAATTTCATAATATTGTACGAAATAATTAAAGCAAAAATACAGCCTAACTTAAAAAAATATTTCAAGTTCAAAATTTATTAATTAATAATAAAATAGTATAGGATAAATTACAACAAATATGCTGGTAATGTTTGACAATGTAACAACAACAGCAACAAAAGTCTATGTTTTATCTTCCATATAATTTCTTTCATTTGGTGTTGAAAAAGTCTTTGAATGGGTAAATATTTACAATATGGAAAGATAATTAATAAATTAATAGTACTAATTAAATTTTGAATTATTCTCATTACCAAATAACTAAAGAATACAAATTAGGGATATCGGAAACACACGATTTTCCTCTACATAATGCTTTTTTTCCTTGAAATAAAAGTACTTAACACATACTTACATATAATAATGAAAATTTAAATAAATATATTTAAATTTCTAATTAGTGATAGTTGTTAAAATTTGAAAACATTGCATAACATAAAAAATTATTGCATACCAAGATACAAAAAGAACATTAGTTTGAATAGCTCAGTGTTTCTTAACTAATTGGTTTTCCTTTGAAACTATGATCTAAGAAATATCAAAGCATCTAAAGCATCACCTCCAAGTCGACTTCTAATTTTGTTTGCAATAAATCCTCCTGCCGAAACTGCTCAATCTGTTTCAACACTCGCGGGAGGAATAGCCAGCAAATATAGATAAACTAATTTTAAATGATGACCGCATACTCCTCCATTTTCAAAAAGAGACATCTCATTTCTAATTTGTATTGATAAATCCTTTTGTTTTGGTGTTTCAGGTTCAACAGTTCGCATGTTTTTTTCTATTTCGTGTTGTAATTTTTCCTTAAATGTTCGGTTATACTTATGACGTTCCGCAGTGGGCTCAATATGCGTTATTTCTATATCTTCAGACTTGCTATTGTCAACACTGTTATTCACTCTTCCAATTATTTCTTTTACTTGCTTCTTAATAACAGTTTTGTTAGGAAAAGAAAACATACTGCTAGTTTGCACTCAGGTCATCTCATTAAGGATTATGCAAATAATTTAAAGCACCCGATAATTCCATACGTCAGCGTTCTCTAATGCATATTTTTAGCACGTCTGTCATTTTATAAGCAAATTTTGATTTTTTTCTCCGACAATTCGTTCCGACAATTCGTTCCAATTCGTTTTCGCCTTTATTCGTTAAGATTGCGTCTGCGGCTAACAAATTAGAATCCCTGCGACAGATTGCTTCTACTATGTGATTTGTGTCGGTTTGAGGACTTCAACAATTTCGTTTATAAGTAGAAAATCAGAATCGTCAATTCAGATCTTATGCTCTAAATCGATTAAAGGCTTTCTGTATGATATTTTTCAAGAAATAAAATCGTTCAAGTATAGTTACCAGCTATTCCATCTAGTCTTGCAATCTAAAAGAAGGGAAAGTTCTTTCTTTTTTTTCAGATTTAACATACTTTTGAAGAACTTCATTCCTTGTTGCAGATCGCTTAAAATAAATTACTAATTTTTGAACTTTTTTAATAAAGTCATTTATATATTCATCAGAGTATGAAAAGCCGTTTTCATCTTCAAAATTTAAAACAAACCCCGATTCTAAACTTTCGGAAGATTCAATATCTTCATCTTTATCATCTTTTTCTAGGGCTAAATTTTCACTTCCGCAGCATGATTCAGCTATTGTTTTATTGGAGGAAGTTTCTGGTTCTGTATTTCGTTGATTACAATATAAATCATCACAAACTGCTAAAAGAATGCGATGAGAGAAACAAACTGTTGATCAGCTTCAATTTCTTTTACGGCTTTCAGCATTACATTTTGTTCATCAGTTACGATAGCAACTACATATTTTTTTATTGAAATGCAGTGTTAGCATTTCGATACACTTTTTTTTCAATGAAAGATCTATGTATAGGCACAAGCCCTAAATTAAAGAATTTGTTTAAATTTATATTTCTTGAATGGACATTAATATTCACAAATCGCTTGTTTGCAGTAGATGTCCATTCGTCAAAATCAAACTAATTTTTCCCCCGAAGTTTTAAAAGTTTGTATTTCTCTTGAAATTAACATCTTTTTTATGAAACTATATTTCACTACACGATTTCGAGCTGATACTGCAGATTTTGGTAAATCATTATAGCCTTTAGCTATAAGTGAATTTCTTAAATCAATTGAAGCGATGAAAACATTAAATGAAAAACCATCTTTAGCAGTCATTCTCGATAGAATCAAATCCAGTGATTCCTTATCACTACTAAAATTGTAGTCTATTTTTTTTTAGAAGGCAATTTATCTTCTGTGCAATCTTGACTTGAGGATGGAATAGAGTATGTAATAAATTCTGCAATCCCTTAGTCGATCCACCTAATGTTTTAAGCACTGCTTTTACATTTAGCGCTTTTTCCATCTTTTGGCGTTAAATAGTAGTACCAAATTGAAGCTGTATCATTGTCTTTCCGATGAACCACGGAATCCTTTTCATTCGACATCTTCAAAGCAAAGTAAGTCTGAATTCACGAAAAACAAAGAAGTTAGCCCATAATGACTATCATACACAAATGCGACGCTTATCAGTAAAAGCTAATTCAAAAATGATCTACGAAGTGAAGAAAATTTCGACAAACGCAGTAAAATCGAAATAAACAAATGATTTCATTTTTCCTGTTTAAAAGCTGTATGTGTTACATCTGTTTGCAAGTCAAAAAATTTCTACTGTAAAAGATTTACTCGCTTATAAATATATGTAAAAAATATTTGAGGCATATATTCTTTTTCAATCATGTATAAATTTCATGAAAATTGATTTTTTCCCAATCAAAAGCGAAAGTTTATAAATATCTTTTTAAAATTCAGCTGAATATTATTCCACTAAAAAACCAGACAATCCCGTAAATCCTGGGATTTTTTTCTGACAAATCCCGGGATTTTCGGGATTAAAAATACACCGGGATCCCGGAATCCCGGGATGCGGGATCCCGGAATTGTAATCCCTACCTGCAACCTAATTTGCTGTACTTTTAAATCAGAGTCTCAACCAATTGAACACAGTTGTCAGCTTTATGATTTCCAAAGACTCTTTTTACCTACTTGAACAAAATTGATTCATTCATCATTTTCCTTTGCTTTGAGAAACTTTGACGACGTCCAAAGGAAAACGCTAGCTTTAATTTTTATTCTGAAAGCTTTGGGAACAGATCAAGATTGTTAAACATCATTTAATGCTGTAGATTCTTTGTCCAACGATACCACAAACTTCTTTGTCAGTCAAAATTTTATGTGCAAAGGTTGCATTAGTGCCATTCGAGGTTTTACAAAGAGTTTCCATTTAACGATATGGTTTCGCACAGTGAAATCATCACATTTAGGCCATTATAGTTTATGTTATAATGATTTAATGTCCCGGTTATTTCACAAATAAAGATAGCATGGAAATTTGGTAAACACGAAGACTGATTGTTTATTTCAAAATTATTTATAACATTATAACTAAAATGGTTTAAACATTGTTCATGGAAAATTGAGAATTTATAAGACCTATATAGATAGTGTGACGGCAGCTCAGGCAAGCCTATTATTGAATTCACAGCTGCAAATCTAGTATTAGATTAACTTCGATTCGCATATCAAAACCCAATCGGTCTGTCAATTCATAACGTTGTGGTAAATAACTAAAATTCCGATTAATTATGGATATAAATCTGTATTTTTACGTAAACATGGAGCTGTTCAGCAAATCCAACGGGACTGAAATGACAATTTCTAAAATAAAATAATTAAAATTTTATACTCTAAAGTGAAGATAATTTTAGAATCACGGATCCTCTTATTTAAAAAGTGACATGTTCAACAGGACGTGCATTATATTTTTATGTAATAATCATATAATTGCCTTTTGAGTTATTATATTAATTATTTTACCTAAAGTACAATTAAATTCAAGTAACCTATTTTTGTAAAATAGAAAGTGTTTGAACTTTGAAAAAAAAAAAAAAACGTATTTTTCAGTAACGTATTTTTATAGATTCAAATATAATGCTGTGTTTTTAAGGCATTCATTTGAGTATTCATTTGAGTAAAACATGAAGAAACTTCATTTCCCTAGCAAAAAATTTGCTTTTGTGTTCAGGTCAACGGAAAATTTAAATATGCATACTTGCATTCAAGAAACTTACAGATACTTAGATTTGTGTTTATTTAAAAACAAAAACGGAACATTAAATTTCAAATCAGTAGTATATTTTAACCACAATTCTACAAACTGATGACAAGGAACCTAGAGATGATTAGTTTGGAGATATTTGCGAATATATTTCATATCACTTTGCTGATAAGTTGCCAAAATATTGCCAAATATCATGCATTCATTGTAGATTCCCTGGTAACGACGTTCAAAATGTTGCATCTCCAGATAAAAGCTGTCTCCTTGCTTCTCGTAATTTGTACTCATTTTCTGTTAAAAGTTATTAAAGTGAGCATCAGATTAATGTAATTGATGAGAGACACACTGGAGCCTAATTTGCTTTACTTTTGAACCAGAGTTTCAACCACTTAAACACAATTCTTAGCTTTATGACTTCCAAAGACGTTTTTTAACTACTTTAACAAAACTGATCCATTTCTCATTCTTTTTTGCTCTGAAAAGCTTTGGAAACGTCCAAAGAAAACGCTAGCTTTAATTTTAATTTGAAAGCTTTGGAAGTAGATGGTATAGATTTTTGAATGCTGCATGGTTTGTCAGTCACAGTTTAACGTGCAAAAGTGTCATTTACTATTTTTCGAGGTTTTACAAGTGGCTTCAGTTAGTGGCTTCAATTATGTAGTTTTCCTCAGTGAACTCAGTATGTTTATGATATTATCGTTTGTATTATTATGCTTTAATGTACCAGTTATTTCGCAGATAAAGGTAATATGAAAATTTGTAAACGCTCTATGAAGAGTAAATATTTATTGGCAAATTATTTAAGACATTATTTATGAAATTGATGAAACATTGTTTAGGGTCATTCAATGTCAAATGAGAAATAATGTAAAAAAAGCCGTGGCTGCATAGAATCCGATTTTAATAAATTTGAGATACGTGTTCATTTTATATTCAAATGTATGTGTCCACAATATTTTGACGAAGAATAAATTATTTTATCAATTTTGGACAGTTAAAAAACTTGTGATATAGAATGGCTTGCGGATAATCGTCGAAAGTTCCAAGTTTCAAATTCTATATTTTGAAAACTATTTATCAAAAATGAAGTTTTTTTATAATGTTGAAATCTCTGGCTATCAATCTTTATATTTATTGAGTAACAATAATTTGGTAATATCATAATTAATCATAAATTGGTTGTAAATATTGAAATTTTGTAATTTTTTAAAAATTTTGAAATGTTATAAAAATCAAAGGTTTTAAAAAAATCTGTGAAATTGATGCAAGATGTAGTGCTATGTATGAAGATCGAATTCTCAAAGTTTCAAAGTTGTTATTTATTTCCTTCATCTTCAAAAAAACTTAGAAACTTTTTTAAAAAAATGACAAAATCATAATTATTCCTCTTATGTTACCTCAAAAAAATAATTAAAGAACAGCTCCTACATCAACAATATTACATATACATAAGAATCAATAAGTCCATGACACACTAAAAATGTTTCGATACTGCCTTTTTAATTTCTAACATAACAAAAATGGATTCAAAAAACTAATATTTGAGACATTCTAAAGACAATCTTTCTTTGAAAACACGCGCTTTTTTGCAAATTTCTTGCTAAAAAAGATGTATGCTGCCATCTATGTTTGCTACTTGAATTTAAGATTAAAATACAGTTATTTTAAGAAGAAAATCGTTTTTCTTCTATACAAATTTAAAATATTCTTGAGGCAAAAATAAACTGAAAGCAAGAATAAAACTCCGTATACTTAAAATATACACTTTTATCTGTAATATCAAAGAGTTTAAAACTTTTAAAAGCTTTTATTCGTCTCCAAAAAAATGAAAAAAAATGTTAACTTTTTAATCAGCAGTTTTCACTATTTATTTTTTTTCTCATAAAGGAATGAAAAAGGCAAGAATTAAATTATAGATGTATTAAATATATTCAATTAGCTATAATGGCAAAAAAATTTGAATTTGGAAAAAGTGTCCTTCATTTTAAAACATATAACTGAAATATTTTATTTTTTCCACGATTTTTTTATTATTTATTTATTTTTAAATTATAAAATAAAAATACATTTACTAAATTATGCTAATCTGTTACTTATAGTTCATTCTTAAGTGTAAATAATTTTTATTACAATCTTTCCATTCCTACGGCAAATAATCAAACTTGAAATTTCAAGCATGTACACAAGACCTCGATTTCGTCTCAACTTTAATGTAATTTTTTATACCGAAATAAACTAGTCTGAACTCTACTACTTTGCGTTTCCTCGTAAATGATTGTGATATACTTATATGATGCTTTTCAATAAAACTGTTACATGTCAGCCACACCTGATTTGCTCATTTGGTGTGGAATGACCCTTTATTAAGAACTGAGAATTTATAAGAACTAGATAAACATGGCGACGGCAGCACAAGCAGTCACATTACTGAATTCACGACAGAAAAACTATGATTATGTAAATTTCGATTCACATACAATAATCTAATTGGTCTGCCAAGTCATGCCTTTGTGAAAAATACTAAATCCTCGACTTTAGTAGTTGTATCATACGTTTATCAACACATTTTCCTGTTCTCAATCAGCCATTTTTTCATACTTTCACAATGGTAAATCAATAATTCAACCGTTAAAATCGAATTCTATGTGTTTTCCAGCTAGACATGACTTAGTAGACTTTTTTTGCTTGTAAAGGCTAATTCTCGGTTTAAATTTCATCCGTGAACTAGATGCGGTGATTCTCTGTGCTGCCATCTCCCAGTCTAAAAAGAAGGCTTCACGAATTCCCCTCGAAGTGAACTGACTAGAAAAAATTATTTTCTAAAGTAAAATTATGACTATAGCGTTTTCTTTTCGTGTTGTCATTAAATAAAAATACAATCACATAAATATTATTTGTTTTTAATGAGTAAAGTTCATACATTTTTTTGTGGTCGTTCGAGCTGGGAGCTTGATCTATGGATAAGTGAATCAAATCTTACAAGTTATTTTTTTAATATATTTTATCATAAAACTTAGCTTTGAACACTATTTAAAAGAAACTAAATGCTGATTATATCACCCTTGGATATAATGAAAGGGATGAGTTCTGATTTCTTTATTGCTTGATTAAAATTTGTATTTTCTGAAAAATAATTCAAATGTAGAAGCTATTTTAAAAGAAAAAAAATATTTAAATCCAATTAAACTAAAATATCAAATGAGCTCACAAATAACAGTGAATCTGAATAAATTTGAATTAGAATTTTACGAGAAAAAAATCATTTTCTTTGAAATAGAGTCTGCAGATACATTTAGAATAAAATTTCAATTTTTTCACAAAAAAGATGTTGATAAATATATTTTTGAACAACAATCTGTGATGCACAGCTTTTGTTAGAAATTAGAAAAGCATTATTCTAAACAAAATATAATTTGATAATGTGCGCATCAGATTTATTTGTTGATGAAGAAAACACTTGAAATTTTTTTATGTATTAACAATATTTTTATTTCTTACCAAATTTCTCTTTCATAAGACTAAATTTAGATTTTTTATAAAATGTAGTTTTATGGATTATTTCTATTTATGAGGTTGTTTAAAAAAGAAGTAATTATATTTAAACACTGTGCAGTTTTCTTTTCTTTTACATACATTCTTTAATAATGTCTGCTTCTTCTGATGATTCAAAAATATTCCGGTTCCTGTGGTCCGGGCATCAGAAAATGAGCCCAAACTTATTTCTTGCAAGAAGACCCATAATATCTAAGTTTATTCAACTTAATATTATGTAATACATCATGTTTCACTTTCTTATGCTGGTAACGTCTTTCTAGCAAAAATGTCCAAATTGAAGATTACAACCCACACAACACACGTTATCTATAAGACGTCGAGTTATAGTATGAATACGTCTATAATCTCCATAATGTTATTTAGATGTGCATATCAGTAAATAAACAGACGTCGATCTGACATTCCAATTTAGATTTCTATCAGACGTCTGTGACCTGCAACAGACGATCTGTGGCTTTCACTCTTTTTAACATCTAAAGGAAATCCTTTACTCCATGTCCTTAGGAAATACTCAAGACTGCATCCAATGGATTTGCGAATAACACGCATTATGCATCTCTTATGGAAAAAATACTCTTGCTTGGAGGTCTTATAGATGTTGTCTTGTAGACTATCTGGATGTAATCAACGTCTGGAGGAACTCAGAGAGATCACACATGTTATTTCTAAGAGACGTAAAAAGAAAGTATCGTGGATATTTCTAGATAACCTATAGATGTTTTGGCCGTCTTGTATTTACAGCTTCTAGATGACTTATAGATGAATGTGTGCTATGTGGGAATTAAGTTTTTTATCGCAATAAATCTTTTAATTTTTATGAGGATAGTATGTATACTCGTAAAAAACTGAGGTTTCAATTAAAACAGTCCATAATTTTACAAAATTCTTTGTGTATAATTATCAGAGTTCTTAATTAGCTGGTATAATTAGCAGAGTGGTCTTTCCAGAAAATATACAAATAACATTATGCACAAAACCCTGTAATGAGAATTATAAAATAATAAAATTTGTATGAAAATGAGCATTTTACTAAACAATGTTTCGCTGCGCATGCACTAATGCAATCAAAATATAATATGCAAAATATGTTAGCTAAATGTATTGAGCAACTTTTAAAAATGTCTCAAAAATATAGTTTGAAAATTCTGAAAAATCGACGATAGAATAAGGTTAAATCCCAAAATGAAGGAAAAAGATGAGAACCTGTATCCATTTGTCATTGATTATTGTCAATAGAACATACACAATAATGCACATTCTACTATATTTCCATACAGTCCCGAATCATTTTACTTCATTTTGGAAAATCGGATTTTGAGATTATTCTATCAGCTATAATATTCAGATTTTTCAAGTTATGTTTTTGAGGTTAGCACAAAATTTGCTCTATACATTTAGCTAACATATTATGCACATTGTATTTTGATTTCATTCACGCATGCGCAGTGAAACATTCAGTAAACCTGCTTATTTTTCATACATTTTTTATTATTTTTAAATTTTGATTAGAGGGTATTGTGTACAATGTGTTTTGTCATATTTTCAAAAAAAAAATATTTTTTATTAAAAATTTTGCAAATTATAAGCAAACAACTTTGCAAAATTCGGGACTGATTTTATGAAATCCTAATTTCTTTCTGGGTATACATGCTATAATGATAAAAATGAACACAGTTTTTATTTATTTATTTATTTATTTATTTATTTTTTACAATAAGTCACATAATCATAATTTGCAGATTGAACGCTTTTGCTACATTAGATATGACAAGGTTATCTAAAAGATATTCGTTCTTCTTCCGTTTTTGACGATTTTCAATGGGGATTCGGGAAAAAAATCTTCGCGAAAATATACGGCCTCAACTAATCTGTTTAAACACTTGGGGTTTCAGGATAATTCCACATTTATTCTTTAAGATACATAACAAAACGTCTATCATTGCAAGTGACCGGTCACCTTTGGCCAGAGAGAGTGTAAATAATTTTAGAAATCGTTCTATATATTTTTGAAACGAAAATAATGTTCACATTTGTAATTGTTTGAAATAAATGAACGCATTTACTCACGTATTTCGTATACATATTCTTATGATTTTTTTTATTACTAAATAGGCTATTGGAAAAAAAAAACTTTTTTCAAGTATTTATTGATATTACATTTCCTTAAAGTGAATCTTAAACTAATTATAGAAGTGTATCTTTTTTAGCACGCATATAGCAAACAAAATATTTAAAAGTATATATAGTAAATATATTTAAATATAGTATATATATTTAAACATAGCAAATATTTAAACAAAAATTAATTAAAAGCAATGAATGATATTACCTTAAAATTGAGTGTAAATAATTTTTTAATAGTTTTTAGGAGTTAACTAAAAAATAATCATAGTTATAATCAGAACAAAATTTGCAGGAAATATGAATTTTATTTAAAAATTTTCTTGATATTTTCGTCTAGAAAGTGCACTTTTCTATGAATATTTTTTTTATCTTATACAATTTAACAAATCGAAAAATATGAAGAAATATGCTCCAGAATGAAGTACTAATATATCACAAAACTATTCATATAGTATCTTGTAGTAGGTTGTAAAATCCCCTGCACTTGTGGAGAAAATAAAAATTGAAAATACAGAACAAAACTCAAATTGATATTAGGTATGTTTTTAAAACCAAAGTCTCCGGGATAAATGTAATTAGAGTAATTCAAAATCATGTTTCATTATTTAATACATGTTTCATCTTGAAATCAAGAATTACTTTGTTGCATATACAGACGGCTCTCGTTAATTCTAACTCGTCGAGACCAGAAGAAATGTTCGAATTATCCAGACATACAAAAACTTTACAATTGTGTGAGACAACAAAGTGTGAGAAGAAAACATGTTTAAAGAGATATTTTTTTAAAGGAATTAATGTTATAGTATTTTTTAATTTTATTTCGACCGCCATCATTAGAATATTACTTAATACTAAATTGAAAGGTATAAATACACAAACTAATTAAGTGACTAAGAACAAGCACAGTGGAGCAAGAGTGAAGGTGTCATTGATGAACATACGAGGCATTAAGAAACTAAATATGAAATGAATGGGTTTACACGTATACTAATTTCAGAACAATTTTGACGAAAAAAGAAAGCTATTTTAAGGATCTGTAGAACTTGGGATAGTAAGGAAAAATGAAAAATCGGAATTCTATTTAGTTCGAATTAAACTAAGTGCAGAGAAAATGAGTTCGAATAAATGAAAATGTTTAATATTATTCGGTCCTTGAAATTTTCGGTGCATCCTGTTTAGTTCGAATTAAGCGAAGATTCGATTTATTCGATTTCAAATTAACGAGAGTCGACTGTAATCCATTTCAAAGTAAGAAAACAACAACAACAAAAAATACGAAAAAATATTTTTGATTTCGTTTTTTGTTTAATTTATTTACTTACTTAAATTTTCTATATTAATACATTTAGTTTATATAAATTTTGCAAGTTCTGTAATAGTTAGATAGGACAGCATTGACAAAAGCCATTAATTTTACTTCAGAGTTTTGAAACGTGCTCATCAATTTTAATTTTGCTGCAAATTTCTCCAATACCCTAGTGGTATCGGTTGATGTAATAGACTCTTCTACTTTTCAGGAATAATATTTATCTATTCCCAATACAAGCTTTCTAGAGAAATTTCGATTTATCATATTTTTCAATATTTATGAAACGAAGGTTTCAAGATGTATGTTTTTAAAAAGATAAACAATGAATTTAAATAAATTAAGGCAGATGTATCTAGAAACATTCATGGAACTTACATTTCCTTTTAAAATACTTTAATTCACATGTATGATCCTCAGACGAATAAAGGTGTTTTGCATCAGACATTTTATATAATAAACAAATTCCTACATATTGCCTGCTACGTTTAGTAATATTTTAGTAACAGGATAACTTGCAAGTATACTTACAAGTAACTTGCATTGTGGTAAAGAAGCTATATATACGTAATTATATCGATAGTTTGAGAAAATTTTAAAATTTCTCTTTGGAACATTATAAATCAAATCTTTCCTAAACATGAATATGATGCAAAAATATTTTATTAGCGATATTGTATTTAGTATGCATATATATGTTTGTAAAACAACTGTAGTTAGCAATTTTAAAGTTTTTGTATGTATTTTGTACAACTAAACTATAGAATCTGGGTGATAATTAGTTCATAAAATTTATGAGAAACAGCAAACGATGTAACTGTTTAAATTTTACTTTAAAAAAATGGTCATTTGTTACGATGAATAACATAAGAGCAATTCCATCTCAGCTCAGGCAGGGCATGTCAATTCACCATCACAGATTTTTTTTTAAAAAAATTCAGTAGTTAGAACTAAGTGATTTATGAAATTTCCTAAAAGGATTTTTCCCAAAAAATTTATTTCTCTGATTACAGAGAAATAAATTTATTTCTCTGATTCAATTTCATGATAAAATTGACTTTGAGTGTCATCTTCTAAGTCATTGTACTTTCTATAATAAATACTTGTGAATCAAATATATATATTACAAATTATTTTTTTTCTCCAAAATTAACCTTATACTATGTTTATTTCCTTTTAACAATATTCCGTAGTTATTTCAACTTATTAAATTAAAATCCTGTTACTATATCTAATCTATTAATCTTTAGAAAAACGATATAAATTCCTAATTCACCTTTAAAAAACATTTTTTTCCAACATGCGTAAATTTAAAAAATGGCTCTAAATTTAAAATATTCTTCATTAAACTTTTTTTCTTAATATTCCAAATAAAACTCATTTTTCGCTGTTTTTATCATCCCTTTTTTAAGAGAGTCTAAGTAAATTTATTCCAAAACCATACTTTTCAAAAATATCATTCTTTTTATTTATTTTTCTTTTTTCTTTGCGTTTGACATTTATTGCAGATCAATAAATTTATTTCTTTTCTCTTTTGTTTTAAATTATCGCCTGTAGAATATTCGAATTTTGATTTCGATTATGAATTAGTTAAATAATAATCTTTTAAAATAAAAACTATCGTCTGAAAAAGTTTCGAGAATGCTATGTCTAATCTCGACGCTAGACATTAAATTCTATTTACATAAGAAAATCATTGTTAAAGATTATAGAATGTTCTAGAACCTTTTATTATTTGATTTAAGTGAGGAAGCTCAGAGATGATAAAATATTATTATTTTTTCTTCTTTCGATGATTCGGTTTTAGACGACTTGCTGAAATTATGTTTTTATGATGGAATGTCACTACGGAAAGAGCATTTCCCGCTTTATCTGAATGGACTTTAATATACTATTTTGGAGCAGAAACTGTGTAATTTAATGAAGCTTCTACGTTTATTATTTTACTTAATTTTTATCTCGCCATATCGTGTTTTATATTAAATGACGAGTTGTAAATTCAATTTCCCCCAAGAGATTCACGAGGAGCTTTTTGAACCTATTATTGATGAATATTCATAAAATACTAATGAATAGGTAAAATAAATTTCTACTATAATATTTAAGAAAAATACATAGATTGTTAGAGCAGATAAACTGACAATATTTAAGATACATAAGGTATGAAAATAGCTTTAATATAATCGTTAGTACATGAATTTTTACTTGTAATCAAATTTTTCATTAAGAAAAATGTTTCAAAAATATAGATCATATCGTATTAAAAAGTAATAACGGCAATGGCATTTGGGTTATTTATTGCATTTATAAAAAAAAGCAAATTCTGCGTATAAAATACGATATCATTTTAATATTGGTTTTACAATATAAAATATGTTTTATAATAGAGAAATGTTTTAAAACTATATTGTGTCCATATCAAAAAATATGTAAAAACTCGAATTATGTGGCAAAATTTCATATCAATATTACCAATATTGTCAAGCAAATTATTAAAAAAGTGGCAAATTTATAACAATTTATACGGTATTCTAAAATACATCTTTTTAAGGAATTATTCATGTTTATTTTAAGAGCTTAAATTTGACAGAAACATTTTTATACAAAACGACACTAAACATTTATACTGAAATATTCAAGTCATTATCTGTTTGAGACTTCAAGTTCAGGAAATAATTTAATCGCATACCAAGTGATTTTCGTATTAAATTAATTTTTAAATTCATGTAATCTCAATTTTTATTTTTCGGGTCCATTTTTTAATGTAAAGTCTTTATCCTTTTCTTGAAAATAAATCAGATCAGTTCTATTAAGTCATGCCTCACGTGCAATATTTATATATATTTGCACTAAAACATTTTCGAATTTTTTTTACTCCTTATTCAAATATTACGTCATTTGCAATTTTTTCCATGCATCCTATTTAAAGTTTTCCCAGAAACTCATGTCATTTAAAAACACATGTCCGGATGTTTCTTTAAATGTGTAAGAAATCCAAACATACGTAATATAAAACTAGTTTTTGGGGGCCACCGCAACACTACACAAAATGCATATACGTAATATAGAACATGAAAATAAAATTTGGGTAAACTATTTATGAAATGCATTGCAATTTCAAAATTAAATTGAAACGAAGTTTACGTTAAAGTCATTCTTTAAAAAAAATAATTCTGAAAATTTCTATATATTTTTCATCAGAAGGAATATTTCGAAAGTCCGAAAAAATAGTCCTGAATATCTAAGATTATGAAATTTAAGAGGCTTTATCATACGGTTACTTTCTAAGTGCATATGAAATTTCAAGCTGCTATCTCAATTTATTAGGCAGATAAATAATTTCAAACCGTGTTTTGTCTATTTCATAAACTTTGCATGTCCTATTACTGAATTGCGTAGAAGAAACAGCCTTTAAACTTAAAAAATGATAATAAAATTAAATTTACTAATCTAAGAAAATGCGTTTTAAAGTTTGCATATCTACGGATATTCAGATATACTCTCCGGCTAAACGATTATAACACAAGAAATAATGCATATTTTTTAACAAGGTTTTTTTTTTTTTTTTTTTTTTTTTTTTTTTTTTTTTTTTGCATATTTTTAAAAATTTTTAAAACATTAGATTTAATTAACAACAGCATAAAACGAAAATTGATTTTTAAAAAAAATCAAAGATCCTATTTCCCCTTAACCTCTTCACTCCAAATGTCGCCACTAGGAGACATTAAAACATAAATTTAAAACGATCTTAAATATTTCTTGAATTACTAAAATTACTTCTGTATCATTTTAATAAATGCATGCATACCATAGATTTATATTGTGAGGCACTTTTGGAGCTGTTTTACACTTATTTGTAATAAGTTGGGGCCTGAATGAATCTGGGATGATGTTGGCATTATCTGCTTCTACACTGTAAAACATTTGAGTAAGGTTATTCCATAAAATTGGTGGCAGCTTTGCTGCCTCCAGTTTTATGGAGTGATTTTTTTCCCTGATATAATGGTATAATTTAAACATATATTACTGGTATAACATTGCAAATTAGCGTAATGTACACCAGTTATATCGGTTAAATCGGTTACATCGGTTATGCCACCATAGAACTGGTGTGAGATTTGCTGCCACCAATTTTATTGAGTAAACTCAAATGTTTTACAGTGTAGGAGACATTGAAAAATAAATTTAGAATAAACTTAAATGTTTCTTGAACTGTTAAAATTACTTTTTAATAATTTTAATAAATGCATGCGTACCACTGATTTATATTAAAATAACAAATAAAGCCTTTGTGCAAAAATGTTAAAAGATAGAAAACCAACGATTATAAATGCACAAATAAAGTATGAAAAGAGAGCAAACAGCTGTTTCGAATGTACTATCAAGGTTCTTTTCGGCAACTTATGTGAAAGTCTCAAAATTCTCAAAGTAATTGTCTATAGAATAAGCACAAAATCCGTTGTTCTCAAAATATAATAAAAAAGGAGGGATTTTATCCAAATGTAGTAGTACGTCTCATATTGTGTATTCTATATTATCACTAATCAATGAATATATGGATGCAACCCCTCTTTTTTTCCCTTCCATTTTGAGAATAACGGATTTTTAACTTATTCTATCCACGATTATTTTCAGAATTTTCAAGCTATGATTTTGAGACTTTCACAAATATTGCTCTACACATTTAGCTAACATAATATGCAAAAAATTTTTTGAAATCGTTGACGCATGCACGGTGAAAAATTATTTAGTAAACACACTCGTATTTAATGCAATTTTTATTATTTTTTAGTTCTGATAACAGAGTATTATGTGTCATATTTTCACAAAAGAATATTATTTTATATTAAGAACTCTGCAAATTATAATCAAAAATCTTGCAAAAAATTGGGACTGTTTTTATAAAAACCTTAATTTCTCTACGAGTATATATTTCATCAACATAAAAATGAACGCAGTTTATTACAACAAGCCACTTAATCATAATCTACAGTTTGAACGCATTAGCTACATTAGTTCTGACAGGGTAATCCAAAGATATTCATTCTTTTTTAATTTGTTGACGGTCCCCTTTGGAGTTTTGGGAAAAAAATCTTCACGGAAATTTATCACTTTTTACTATTATATTTACACCTTTTAGAATTTCAAGATAATTCCTCATTTATTTTTCTAGATATTTAACAAAATGTCTAAAATCTCAAGGGGAGGATCATCTCTGGCCAGGTAGTGTTGCACCTAAAGGAGGCTACGTTCCGTGGAGGTTCTTTCTAAGAGAATCCAACCTGTATTTTTCCAAGGAAATCCAAGATTCGAAGAAAACCACGGAAAACTCCGAACGGTTAGACCGAAGGCTGCGATTGGGCTCGAGTACAGCACCTCCGTCTACCAGTTTCGGAGGCAGAGCCTCTCGGTCTCTGGTGGGTTTAGGTAGAAAGGAAGAAATAAGATCTTAATTGAATATTGTTTGTGTATTGGTACTTTGAAAAAGGGCGATATTTTTTATTGTTCCGACAAACTCAAAGTTGGTGTGCCCTCCTAACAGTTTACTAAATCGGTTTAACAGTTTACGAAATAGGATTAAGAATATCATTTTCAATTAAAATACATCTTTGAATAGAAATTTGAATGCAATGCAATGTCAAGGAAAATCGAAGTGTATAGAAAAATATATCTACATATATCTGAGCAACCAATTATCCGATTAAACTCTTTATGTAAAATTTATACATACAGGGTGAGTCATAAATATCGAAACAGTAGGCTATCTCCTTAAATATTGCCCCTAGACCCATACTTCTAATTGCAAAAATTCATAAAAAAAGGTGAAATTTTCGATGAGAAAATTTGCAATTCCATGGGGGGGGGGGTCTATTTGAAAAAAAAATACGAAAATTTAATTTTGATACGGCCCACCGTAGGATAAAAATTCCAATTAGGAAAACTTTCTTTATCCAGTGCAGAATAATACTCAAAAATTTGCACCTTCATATCTTCAAAACTCGCAGAGTTATAGACGTGTAAATAATTCATCAGGTTTTAAGGGATTAGACATAAATTGAAATGTGCATAATTGAAAAAACAATGTCACTTTAACAGTTCTAGAAACGTATAAAAAATCTATCTTTTGAGATAGAATTTTGATTTTTTTGTGATGATTAGCTATATAATTTACTAAGAAAAACGCATCCTAAATTTCTGATACAATTTATAAAAATTTCATATGGTTAGTACTGACTTAAATGAGAAAATTAAAAAATAATTAAAAAATAAATTTTGAAAACAAGTTTAGATTTAATTCAATACGCTACTTTCTTACGCTCAAATATGAGACACTGTCTTAAATCGACAAGCAATAATAGACAATTTGTGAACGATCCCTCATTTGGTTTCAAACTGCGCCAAAAACTCTTCGTTTACAGGCATGGTTAAGTGGTGTAAATCTCGAATTTTGGAGAATTTTGGATTTTAATATCTCTGTCAGGTTTTTAAATATGAAGATGATTTTTTTTTTTTTTTTTTCAATTTAGGAATGCATAAGGAATAAATGCCTAATTGGGAATTTTCATCTACGGGGGTCGTATGAAAAATTAATTTCCGTGTTTTTTCAAACAGACCACCCATTGAGTTGAACTTATAAGAAATTTTAATTTTTTTAAATGAATTTTTGCAATTGGAAGTATGGGTCTAGGGACAATATTTAAGAAGATAGCCAATTGTTTCGATATATACGACTCACCCTGTATATATATATATATACAGGGTGAATTAAGGTATAATAAATTTTTTATCTTGATTTCACATTTTCCGTGCCATCACCATGCAATTGCTTGTGATGGCACCCATGTGGAAAATGTGTAATCAATATAAAAGTTTATTTTCTCCGATCTGTATTGTAATCAGAGATTAGTATACTGACTCTGTGTCATGTGCAAATTTCCTCCTAGCGCCCCAATCGACTTTTTTCTATGGAGGGGAGGATTCGCAGAACAGTTTTTTGTGCGTGCATAACATGTCCGTTTCTTGCGATACACGTACGGTTCCAACGCTTTGTAGGGTTTTCGCATGCGCTGAGCATTTTGCGATGAAAAAAAGGGTGTTGCCATTGGAAATTTTCGAGTTTCTGTAACTATAACCGTAACCGTGAGCGCCATTTTGTTGCATTTCACAGAATCTCGAGCTGAATAGCTAAGTCTGAAATTTCATTTCGATCGGTTGAGCGGACTGGCCGCTAGAGCTTCAAACATTGGCGAAGTTTTTTTATGACCACCCTGTATATTGTCTTCCTTACACTCCTTAAAGTAAACTATTTCAGAAAAGTTATGTACTTTTAATCGGAATAAATATTTTGAAAGTGTGAAAAAATTGTTCCGGAAATGCAAAGTTACTGATATTCAATAGGTTTCTTCCATTAATTATATAAGTACTTACCGAATTGAAGTCTCTATGTATTCTATCTCAATATATTCAAAGGGTAGAGCGTTTACAGTCACACACGCAGTCATACAGACGGTCGGTGAGATTTTTTTAAATAATTTTTTAGGAATCTTCAATGTCTCATGTGGGTAAATCCACCATTTTTTTCGATTTTTCATAACTTAATTTATTTCGCATATACTACGTGTGATGAGTAAGTAAAAGGTTTAAGAAAAAAGGTAAACGGTTATATAAGCATCATTTTAATGCTTAGAGTTAATAATTGATTATTTTCTATCGCCACTAAAAATTATTTCAAAATAAAATTTATTTTGCCTGAAGTTTTTTTTTTTTTTTTTTTTTTGAGTAAGTTTAGGGCATTTTATGCAACATGCAATATTGTGTGTTGAAATTTTTTCTGAAACCAATGTATGTTTAACAACTCAATATCTATTTTCATATTTTATGTAATCACATTATATTTTTGAATTCTCACATCTTGTTAATGAGTTATATATTTCCTATGTACAAAAATCGCATTTAACTCTCTTATGGTGTTTGGAACGTAATATTCCATTAACTCAACTCCAAGTTTCACAGCAATATAAGCAACATTTAAGATAATACAATTCTATAGATTTAATGAATTTTCAATATATTTTAGAAAAATTAATACTCTCAAAGATTACATGTTTGTAATTAAGTTTTTATTTATAATGTTGAAATAGTCATATTTTGGGGTATTTCAAACAAAATGAGAATGAAAAAACACTTTACAATTTTAAGCATTGCAAGACACTCAGGGGGTTAAATGTTTTTATTTATTTAATCACTTAACTGATATGCCGAATACGTCGTGCGGTCAAGAAGGGTTTGCTTGATCCACCACTTAAAGATTTTTGATATCACTATATTTTTTAATAACAGTTTCGTACTATACATTGGCAGAAATGTCTAGACTAAATATTACATAGATTTTAGCTTAAAAAATGTTTATCTCATATATTTAATTCATTGTATGTAAAACAAAAATCAGTTAAATCGTTAAAGTACATAAAACTTTCGCATCTTAAATGTTGATAAAAGCGTTTTTGAAGCAAACCTGAATGAATTTCCGAGAAGTTTCCTATTAATTAAATTATGTTATACATAAACATTTCAATATCGATACAAGAAAATATAAAGTACATTATTGAAATATATTATTGTAATAGATAACCATTTTTCAAATTGTTAAAGTAAAATTAATCAGCGACATCTTTCGCTATTTCTTATAAATGATATTTCAACAAATTATGATCTAGATTCTAAAGTTTAGTTATACAAATAGTTTCTAAAATTTTAATATTATACAATAGTTCTTTCCAAACAAACACGTGCATACTAACTTCAATAACGCTATTAAAATATCTTTGCATCATACTTGATACTTAGGAAATTTTTTATTGAAAATATTCAGAAGAGGAAGTTTAAATTTCTACTAAGCTACTGATAAATGCATGTAGCATACTTAACCTAATGTTTCACTTGCAAAAATTTATATTCCTTTTATCCGGTTTCTCAAATCAAATAAGAAAAAGTAGAAAGCAGATATATAAGAATTCGTTTGTTATGTAAATTATTTGGTGCGAAACAGTTTTATTTTTCTTAGGATTATACACCGTGAATTACAGTATTTTAAAAGAAAATTTAATTTCTCTAAACTTATCTCTGTATAACCGACTACAATTTATTTTAACTCATAACCATACATCTTGAAACCTTCGTTTCCAAAATATTGAGAAATATGTTGAATTTCGATACCTCTAGAAAGTTTGTATTGGAAATAGATAATTATTATTCATGAAATATGAAAGAGTCTGTTGCATCATTCGATACCACTAGGGTATAGGAGAAACCTGCGACTAAATTAAAATAGATGAGCACTTTTCAAAACTCTGAAGTAAAATTAATGGACCTCATCATAGCTGTCTTAACAAATTATCACACAGCCTCCAAAATTAATTTATTCAAACTAAATGAGCTTAGTTTATTAAAATAGATAATTTTAGTAAAAATAAATAAATAAATAAAAAATAAAAATAAAAAATATTTTCATAATTTTTTGCACCCTTACTTCAAAAAAGGAATATATACAATAAAGTTTATCAAAAACTCTCATTTCTGGCTGAATTATGTCTGGAAATGTATTAAATAATGAAAAAAGGTTTCGAATTACGCTAACCACATGTATTTTAGGAATGTTGGTTTTAAAAACAGTCCTAAAGTTAGATTGAGTTTAATTCTGTATATCCAAAAGCTCATGTATCGTTCTACATTTACTTTTTTGATTTTCACCACTAGTACAGGTGATTTTATGACCTACACCAGGTTGCTTTGTGACACATTAGTACTTCTTTCTGAAAAATATTTTTAAACATTGTTCGGCTTCTTGAATCAGAATATATATATTTTTTTCAATTTACTGTGTGTGTGTGTGTGTTTCCTGCAACTCTAGTTTTTATTATAATAACTATTGTTATGTTAATTTACTCCTAAAAACGATTAAAAGTGATGTTAACTTTTATTTTCAATTTACTGTGCATAAAAAAGAATCAGTTAAGTGGTTAAAAAGACTAAGTGAAACTTCTATGAAATTATTTGAGCTAGCCTACACGTTCCAATTTTCAGAAAAAATATAGCAAGAGAATTTTAAATTAAATTAATGTTTCACTCTAACTTATTTTTTTATATGACTATTACTTTTATATTAATTTACTCTTATTTTTTTAAATGGTTTGCTGCATGTTTTAAAATACATCTTGAGTAATATAATTTATTGCTGTTAATTAATTATTGTTTAAAATGTCATGAGTGTCCTAAGAAACAGACACTTCATCTTCATTAATTAACTTAAGTTTTGAACCAAAGATATTTCATTTCAACAAATACTTAGAAAAAAATAATAACCAGGGTATTATTTTTCTATACCCTTCTTGGTAATGAATAAATGATAAAAAATATGCACGAATTTCATTAGTAAATACGTTAATTCATTTTAAACAATTACAAATGCGAACATCATTTTTTTTAACCTTAAATAGATCCGTTTCTGAAATTATTTATCACTTTCAACTTCATTTCTTAATTTAATTTTATTTCAGTTATTTCTGCTATTAAGAAATATTTATTTTTTTTTATGTTTGTTACGAGAATTTTTTTGCAAAATTTGTAAAACAGTGTGGGTAGACATTGAAAGAAAATTAAAAATAGGCACGGAAGGCGATAGAACAAGAAGGTCAAACAAGATGCATCACATACCATCGATTGGAATAAACTTAGGTATGAACACGTTCCCAGAATGAATGATGGGGGGGGGTGAAGAAAATGTGTAAAGTTACTAAAATATTTCTAGAAAACATAGGTTCCTAGAACTTTTTATGCAACAGCAAGTTATGTAACAGATTCTTTTACATGAAATTTTGCTGTTATTTAATTTCTGTTTTTGTGTTGAATTGTTTATATATCGGGTTCGATTTCTGTATTTTCTGTATCAAAAACCACTACAAGGACAGAGCTAGAATACTGGTGGCTCGCGGAAGATGATTACTACCACTCTGATGCCAGATCTGCTATCTGAATCAGATCCAAATTAGCTTTTTTGGATTGATTTACTTAAAGAATCATAAAACAAGTAATAATCCGCTTTTCTCAATATCTATACTTTATATTTCAAATGTTTTCCGGATCTTAACTGACTTTCAATTTCACTCCTTTAGGCATCTAATACATGATATTTGAAAAATAAGACATTAGTAACAGTATTTTTTGTTCTCCCTGAAAAAGTCTGTATTGAAAGTTGAAAGCACAAAGAATTAAAGTAATTCAACATTCTTTTAAATATTTTTGTCATATTTAAAATGATTTGCATACAGTGTAATTTTAAGTTTACTTTTTAAACATGAATTTAGCATTCAGTTTATGTATTTGCTAATTTTGTATGCCTCAATAGATACGCCACGCTGTTTTTTTTATTTTGCTCTTGTAGTTATATAGAAAAAGGGTATTGTTGTATAGACTTAATATGTTATGTAGTCAATAATAAAGTATTGAATAACTTTTTTAAATAATAATGAACTCTAAATATTTTTTTAAATGTCAAATGTTAAGTTTAATGTCAAATTTAGATTTTTAGATCAAAAGCGCAGAAGTGTTAATTCAGTGATTGATGTTGTGAGGTGTATAACGCGTGTAATCCCTGGGGAAGAATATTTGAAGAAAGTTTAAAGAAATTGTGAATCATTTTTGTGTCGTTTTCGATAATAAATAATTTTTATCATTTAAAGTATGGAAAATCTACATGTACAATTGAAGCAGATCAGATGCTTTGCGGTTTTTCACTCATCCCTTTTTCTTACATCTACATCTGTGGGCTTCCGTGTTGCTCATTGCGCAATCTTTGATATTATATATATATATGTGTGTGTGTGTGTGCGTGCGTACAACATTGTATTTTTCCAGTTAGTTTTTGCGTCTATAAAAGAGATATTTTTATCAGTCTGCAGAGAAGAGCTTCATCTCTCGGAGATTATGTTTATTCAAGAACATAAAAATTAAATATTTTTTGAAAGATTCCGAATTTTTATATACACATAAATTACACAATTTAGATTAAGTTTATATAATTAATCCCATCCCCTCTTTTTTCATATCGAGCGTAGTAATCAAAATTTATAACGTAAATATGCTGAATATTATAGACGATGCTGAACACAAAAGGAGGACTGAGGCGGTGCAATCCTGGAGCTAAAGTAAGCTGAACTTTGTCTTATTTTGACATATGATTTATGATAACTCATTTTAATGAATTGAAATATTCATAAGAGGTCCCTCCTTCATTCATAAGATATTTTACAATCAACAGGTCATGAAAAAGATGTTGTCGCAGCGCTACTGAATTCCTTTTATTTAGTTATTTGAAAATATTGTTTTAAAAATAAATTATTTTTAAAGAATAGGCATTTTTAAAGAATATGTCTTATTATCAATATTTTAATTATATTTAATTATATATATATATACATATATATATAAGAATGGAAAGAAAGGTCATTGAAAGGCTCAATGCGGGCAATTAGGATATCTGGAAATTCAGAATGGAGATGTATCTCCAAAAGGAGGACCTCTATACAGTTATAACTAATGAACCCTCCCCCCCCCCTTGATCCTATAAATGATGTTTTCGCAGATAAGAATCAAAAAGAACTTGCTAGCATCAATTTATTGATAATTGATGACCAGGTCATCCACGTAAAACATTTAGAGTCAGCGTGTGAGATTTAAATTGCATTGAAAACCATTCACGAACGGTCCAATTATTACAGCAGCAATTTTTTTTTTTTTTTTTTGCTGAGAAACCTCTACTTTTCTAAATTATCGAAAGCTGGAAATATGAATGAACACATCACCAAAATTTATCAAACACGCGATAAGCTCGCCGCTATCAGCGAAACAATTAATGATGAACATCTTGGTACTTTGATGCTATTTTCTCTTCCTCCCAGTTACGACGGATTAATTACAGAATTAGAAGCAAGGGATGAGAGCAAATTTAGTATGCATTTATACGCAGTAAATTTATTGATGAGTATACTAATCGGGTGAAAATAAAAGAGAATGTGAAAATCCGCTCTCCGCTTTAAAAATTAAATACCAATATGTTGGTGAACAATAAATTTTGCAAGTATTGCAAAAACTTTTCACACAATATAAAAGATTGCTGGTCGTTCAAAAATAAAAATAAAGAGAAACAAAACCAGCAACAAACTTTCAACAAGTTTCTCAATCAGCCCCAAAGATTAGCAATATGCCTTCAAGGCAATGCAGGTATAAATACTTACAAAAATAAAAAATTCGAAAAAGAAACACATTACAGTAGAAATGCAACATTTTTTGTTGGAAATACTGTAGAAGATTTATGGGTCATTGATTCAGGGTCTTCAACCCATATCTGTAACAATAAAGATAAATTTAATTTAATGATTTTCATGAGAGTATTTGTAGCGTAACGTTTGAAAGTGGTCAAAAGCTATGATCTGAGGGTTACAGGGTTATAAAATTGGATACATTAATGCCGGATAATGCGCACAGAACGATAACATTAAAAAATGTACTGTATGTACCCGACATAGAAACACATTTTATTTCTATAAAAAAGGCTACTGAAAATGGTTGTAAAGCCGTATTTGAAAAACAATCCTGCAAAATTACTCACGAAAGTGTTATGTAGCTTGAGGGCCATGTAAACAACAATTTATACGAATGTAAAATGAAACAAAATGTGTCTCACAATGTAAATATTTGCAACCAACAAATCAATTAATTAATGGTGATAAGAGGAGGATAAGAATAGTACTGATACTGATATAAATAATCAGGATGCGAACCTAAATACACCAGGCACCCCACTTAATCTACCACATAGGTCCAACAGACAAAACAGAGGGGTTCCCCCTGAGAGATTTGCATTTTAAATAAACGATGTTTGAATTAAAGAGTCAAAGTGCTGGAATGATGTAATGAAAACAGAGAATCTAGTGGAAAATTAAAAAAATAGATTAACACTACGTTAGACGAGATAAATTCACTCAAAGAAAATTGTACTTGAGAATTAGTTAAGGTTCCACCAGGGACAGAAGTCATCGGTAGCAAATGGGCTTTTAAATCGAAGTACAACAGTCGGGTTCAAATGGAAAAATACAAGGCGAGGCTATTAGCTAAGGGTTTCTCCTAGAAATTTGGGATTGATTACGATGAGACTTTCGCACCTGCTGCGTCTCATACCACTATAAGAAGCTTTTTAGCAATAGCCTTGAATAAAAACTTAAACTTTAGACACATTGATATAAAAACGGCCTTTTTACATGGGGAATTAAAGGAGGAAGTTTACATGCGTCCTTCTGAAGGATATGTAGTCCCCAGATCCAAACGCAAGGTTTGTAAACCAAAAAAGAAGATTTACGGGTTAAAGGAAGCAGCGAGAGCTTGGAATATAAAAATATATGATTAACTATTAAAGTTAGGTTTTAACCAAAGCTCAATTTATAAGTGTTTACACAAAAGAACCACAGGTAAGAAAACAATTTATTTAATTGTTTACGTAGATGATCTCCTCCCTTCAGGGGAAGATCAAATTATTGATATACTAATATATCAGCTAAAGAAAGAATACCCTGTAACGGATTTATGTGATGCTAAATATTTTTTAGGTATAAACATTAATCGGCCAGATCAAAATACAATGACCCTAGATCAAATAAATAAAATTCATGAATTAATAAACAAATTTGGTGCAAAACCTATTGATACATCTATGAAACCAGGTTATGTTAAAATAAACGATGACGAAAATATCTTACCGGATAATCTAAACTATAGTCGGCGCACTGCTTTATATCTCAACCGTTACCAGACCAGATATTAGCGCAGCCGTTAACATCCTATGTCATAGAAATGAACGTCCCAGAGCAAAAGACTGGGAAACAGTAAAGAGAACCATTAAGTATTTAAAAACGACTATCGATCTAAAATTCACATATACGAATTTTAAAAACCTGTCTTCAAGGCATATGGTGAGTCAGATTGGGCAAACGATCAACTTGATTGCAAATCTGTTTCGAGCAATCTTTTCCTCTTGGATCCAACCCGATTTTTTGGTGTTCAAAATGACAGACTTGTCTACCAAAAAATTTATCTTCAGCTGAAGCTGAATATATCTCAACAGCCAGTATAGCTCAGGAGATTCAATGGTTAATTAACCTGCTGTATGAACTCGATATACATCAGCAGCGCCCGATCATCTTGATGGAAGCTAATCAGTCCGCAATAAAGCTTGCAGCATCTGATAAAATTCATAATAAGAGTAAACATATAGATTTGCGGTTTCATCTCTTAAGTCACTTGGTGGACAAAGACATTCTAAAGCTCCGTTACGTGAATACAGAAGTTATGACCGCAGATCTTCTTACCAAACCACTCCCCAAACCCAAATTCATTTTTCATCGAAAAACATTATTATATAGATAAGTTATCGCCTCAGGGCTTAAGGGGGGGGGGGGTTGTGAAGTGTGAAACGTGGGTAATCACTGAGAAAGAATATTTGAAGAAAATTTAAAGAAACTGTGAATCATTTTTGTGTCGTTTTCTATAACCAAGAACTTTTATCATTTAAAGTATGGAAAATATGGTATGGTACAATTGTAGCATACCAGATGCTTTGCGATTTGTCACTCATCCCTTTTTCTTACATCTACATCTGAGGACTTCCGTGTTGTTTAGTGCGCAAACTTTGATACTTTATATATATACCATTGTATTATTCCAATTAGTTTTTGCGTCTGTAAAAGCGATATTTTTAACTGTTTCTCGAGAAGAGTTTTATCTCTCTGAGATTATGTTTATTCAGGAACATAAAAATTAAGTATTTTTTTGAAAGATTCCGAATCTTCAAATACACATAAATTACGCAATTTGGATTAAGTTTCTATAATTTATCTCATATCTTCTATTTCCTACAAAACGTAGTAATTAAAATTCATAACGTAAATATGCTGAATATTGCAGACGATGTTGAACGCAAAAAGAGGACTGGGGGGGGTGCAATCCTGGAGCTAAGGTAATCTAATTTTACCTTATTTTGACATATGATTTATGACAACTCATTTTATTGAATTGAAATGTATATAAGAGGTCCTTCTTTCATCCATAGGGTATTTTACAATCAGCAATTGTATATGTTATAAAACTGCTTTTCAAACATATTATAAAATATATTACAATCGAGTAGTCTGGGAGCTATGATCTTAAATTAATAATTATTATTTATAAAATTCGAAATCATTCGTGGAAACACGTGATATCTCGTAGTATAAGTGAAACTGGCTGTTAAATCGGAAGGGATGAGCAGTTTTCAAGAGACTAAAGTAGAATTCAGGGCTTCCATCACCGTTGTTCAAACAAATTATTGCATATTAAAAGTTTATTCATCAAATGATTTAGACTAGATTTACTAAAAATATTTGATTACTTGAAATTATTTTAAATACAAGACTGATATAGTCGTAATTTTTCTAAAATATTTTTATAAAACTACCGTATAATAAATTATGTAATGTTAAGCTTTAAATGGTTGATAAATAAAAAATATATTATTTATTTTTTTCCTTAAGTAAGAAAACTTTTAATTGTTTAAGGATATGATATGAAGTATTTCATGCGTTCATATGCATATTCGATAACATTACGTGAACTTAATCGTTATTTGTTTCTTGAAGAACGTTCTTATTGAAACCTTCTGTTTAAGAATTCAAGTAAAGTCGACCCAAAATTTTTTGACACATTTTAACATTGAATGGAACAGCAACTACTTGGAATATTACAGCTATATTTAAACAAAAATGTTTCTTCTGATTGCTTTTTAGGAGTAATCTAAAAAGTATTAATTATAAAGTTTGCTAATTGATGGCGTTATAGCCTCAATGCTAAAACACCATCCAAAAAGTACAATAAACGCTTATAGATCATTTATATTTTACAATCCACTACTATATATCAATGTGTTGTATTCTTTAAAGCTTGAAGTATCCAAAAGGTCGAAAAATTTCATTCCACATGCTTATATATAATAGTAGATTGCAAAACAAAACATCCTCTCTAGCTAATTATCTTGAATCTGCTAGGATTGTTGCCGTTTTGAAGGTACAACGTTGATTTAAAATAAGTAAATATTGTAATAAATTATTTTATATCCATAAAATAAACTTTTGCTATGACAGACACAAAAAATCAAAAACTGGTGTCTAGATGCATAAATTTATACATGAAGATACCTACCTAAGAAATCGTGTAGTCGTACATATTCTAGATGCTTTAAAGGATTTCTTTAAATCACCGACTAATGGCGTGCACTCCATTCAATTGTTTGAGTATTTATGATATTAAGTTAACTGGTTCTTTTAATATTTTTTATTTCTAATTTAAATTGTAAGAAACAAAATTTAATTAAGGAAATAAAATAATATACCTGTTTTTATTTTTATTTTCAGTAATTCCATAAAAGTCAAGAAATGCTATTCTCAATGCTTTACTCAAAGTATACTAGCGTTTACAGTACCTTAACTTGTGTGACTTGGTAATGACAATGCCATTTTTATAGTCCATTAAACATAAGTAAACAAATTTCATGAGGTCTGTGAATACTGTAGTATATAACCACTATGATTTAAATTTTAAATAGGAAAGAGAAAATCATGCACCAAGCAAAAATTATAAAACATTTTCTAACACATTCAGAATAAAGTAACAAAACTGCATTATTTAAAAACTTAAAATATAAAGGCTAAGTCATTGAAACGCATAACATATTTGAAAATCCAATTTAAACTGTTCCCATCTACAATTGAAAAAATATACGAAATATTATAGCAATACTGCATATGATATATAGGTTTATGTCTATTGACTGCATGCTTACCAAACCTTTGTTCTTAACCCTTTGCGGGGCAGGGCAAATTCATTGCTTAAGTATTGAAATTAATGACTGACACCGGAATTTGAAAACAACTTTATTTCTAAATAAGAAAACGCTATTCTTCACGTATTCAAAAAACAGTAATTTTCTTTAACAAAATTCCGGTGCGAATGTGGCGTTTGGGAATTAAAATTAAGTGGTATATCTATGAAACCACCGCCCCTCAAAGGGTTAACTGAAACACCTCCATCACTGAATACCTCTTTTTATTTTTATTTTCAGTAATTCTATAAAAGTCAAGAAATGCTATTCTCAATGCTTTACTCAAAGTATACTAGCGTTTACAGTACCTTAACTTGTGTGACTTGGTAATGACAATGCCATTTTTATAATCCATTAAACATAAGTAAACAAATTTCATGAGGTCTGTGAATACTGTAGTATATAACCACTATGATTTAAATTTTAAATAGAAAAGAGAAAATCATGCTCCAAGCAAAAATTATAAAACATTTTCTAACACATTCAGAATAAAGTAACAAAACTGCATTATTTAAAAACTTAAAATATAAAGGCTAATTCATTGAAACGCATAACATATTTGAAAACCCAATTTAAACTGTTCCCATCTACAATTGAAAAATATACGAAATATTATAGCAACACTGCATATGATATGTAGGTTTATGTCTATTGACTGCATGCTTACCAAACCTTTGTTCCTTTACCAATGCTTACCAAACCTTTGTTTTGTATTCAGTAAACAATAATTTTCTTTAACAAAATTCCGGTGCGAATGTGGCGTTTGGGAATTAAAATTAAGTGGTATATGGGTGATTCTCAAAATAGGGGACAATTTATGTCTTTCGGCATACAAAAAAAAAAAAAAAAAAAAAAAAAAAAAAAAAAAAGAGAGGTTTTCTGTCATGTTTTTATATTTAGATATGTTTGTCTTAATATTATTCATTATTTGCACTCAAGCATTACTCACTTTTTATTTAAAAACACCTTAAAATAACAGAATAAATGTTCAAAATGTCATTAGCATGGATGTTCACAGCAGCTGTGCCTTGTATATACTAGCTTTTTGAAGAGTTAATATCATGTTTAGAAAAAAAAAACAAATGTTATTCTTACTTTAAATTAATCAAAGAGAGGATTTATCCAATAAATTTCTTTTTAAAAATAAAATTATAGTATATAAAAAAAGAATTAAAGTTTGTCCTCCATATTCTATTTTCAAAACAAGGTCATACTATAACAGCTGGTTATTAATCAAAATTTCATTTTCACATATGACAATAGTTTGAAAATATAAAGTTTATCCATGGCAACAAGTCATTTTATCCCAGCCTGAAAATAGAAGCATGTATTTTATTTTAAGAATAGAAATTGAATATTAGGGGCGTACATCAATTGTATGTCATTAGAATGGATAATAATTTTCATGTTTGTTTTATAATTAAAGTTTTTGTTTTACTGCTTTGCATAGGACTTTTGTGTTTTAAAAATCCCCAGAAAGGACTATTGCATTGTGTTTATATTATGGCTCATAATCTTTAAATTAAAATTTGTCATTAGCATGGACAAATATCAGTGTCATTAGCATGGTTTTTCTGTTCATGCTAAAAACTCCTATGTGCATAAATGTAACCATTCCTTATATTGTATCTTTTATAAAGTTTAATTTTACATATAAATTTAGGTATTACATTTATTATCCCTAAAATATGCATTAAATCTGTCAGAAAATCACTAAGACAGCTTCTTACATTGTTAGTGTCAGAATGTTGCTCATGTAAACAAAGTTTGCTCTTTCGTAATGTTTTTATTCTCCTTATATGTATATATGTAAAAATGGAAACCATTTGCTGAAAAGGAAGGCTAATAAATACAGAAAAAATATTTAAACAAGAAGAAAATAGAAATGTCTTAATATATTTATTCCATGCAATTTGGTTTGTCATTAGCATGGCTCAAAAAATACTACTTATTTTTTTAAAGTTAATTTTTAAATATTTAGCTCTGCTGACTACATGTAAAGTATACCTAATACTATATTAACAATACCTATTTTTTCTGAAATTTTGCTAACAGTAATTTTTTTAAGATTTCACTTTTGAAATTGTCCCCTATTTTGAGAATCACCCATATCTATGAAACCACCGCCCCTCAAAGAGTTAACTGAAACACATTATCAGTTCTAAATTATCTTTCAGAAATTTCCTCTAGTAAGGAGAATGGCATGAGCCTTTTTTGTGCTGCCCTCCATATGAGGCATAAAATACGCATACTTCAAGTAACATGAAAAAAATCATTTGAATTTAAAAACGCATTTTCAGCAACTGATATTCAAAAAGAGCAAGGTAGTCGATTTCTTCTGTATGTTCGTGTAAAAGGATGACAAATGCTATGAATGCCTTGTTCTGTCGTAATCATTTTACGATGAAATTCTGTGTTTTGTATGTTTCATTACATATGGAATAACATAATCTCGTTAAAATACTCTGCAACCATTTTTTCCTATGAACCATAATGTCATAGAATTATTTTGGGTATCCCTATAATTGAACCATTAATCACGCATACTTCATATACAAAACCAAAGATATTTTAATGATATTAAATAACGGTTATCAATTCCATTAGAATCCGTTTATACATGTATAAGTTAGAACGTGGACAATCAGACATAAACACTTTTTAACTCTGTTGTGGAGAGTTAAAAAGAGGAAATACAGAATGCAAATTAAAAAATGTATTTTTGAGATGAGGTCAATAAGTGTGTTAATGTTGTATACGCTGTAAAAATTCGTTAAATCTACATCAAAACTGCTGGCAGCTGTTTTTGCCATAAAAAATTGCAGTAAAATTAGTTATTTTTTTTACATCTAATTTTACTGCAATTTTTGCTACAAAAAATTATAGCAACATTGCTGCCAGCAGTTTTTGCCGTAAATTTAACAGACTTTTTTTTACAATGTAGTGTCGTTGCATGGATTAAATTTAGCTTCGAGTGCCTTATTGATAACCGTAAATAATTGTTAAATATTAGTATCCTTTTTACTATATCTGATCAATACTTTGTTATTTCTTGGCATAGATCTGTTAATGAAATATTAGTAACTTATAAGAATTGGTTACCATTATCTTCAAATTCGTGAAACGCTTTTTCAAAACTAACTGAAAATAAAAATTAACATTTCTAACTAAAACCTCTTTCGATTGTTTCGTGAATGTGTTGCAAATGTATTGTGCCAGTGAATAGATTGTGCGAATAGCGTTGTTAAACACAACAGAATTTTTCCAGAAATGCAGTTATTGAAATTCATTGGCAAAATTAGTCAACTCGTTCAGTAATCTGCTGTATTTTTTAGCACTTTCAAACAAAGTTAAAAAGCGCTTATGAATTCGGTTTGTCTGGCCGTCTGTCCGTCTGTCCGCGCTTTAACTCACGTAAATATACTCTGATTGCCATGACATTTTAGGACGTTTTCGACGTTTATCCTAGCACGAACCCTATTGAAAATGAAGTTTCTACCATGATTAGTTTATCTACAGGAAGAGTCAAAATTTCCCATTACATAATGTAACGGGAAACGGCCTATAGGGGGAAAATAGTTTCAAAGGAATTTTAATGATGTTATACCCTGTCAAACATATTAAAATTTATATGCTTTTACAAGGTGCATTAAAATATGCATTCTATAAAATATGTGGTCAAAATGTAGCTATTATTCATTTACAGGGCCACACAAAAGAATTCCATTAGATAATGATAAACGGGGGAATTGTGTGTGACATATTTTAAATATATTAAACTGTTTCATGTATAATAAAATTGATGTATGTCAATAAGGCTTAGTATAAATTATACCATACCGCCTTACCTAATATAATGTACATAGCATTTACAGGGACACACAAAAGATTTCAAATAGTACATTCTTTCCGAAGTACTGTATACGTATCCGATGATGCTTATACTTAAAATGCATTTTAAGTATGGTATGCGCATTTAAGTTTTATTAAATCTATGCACATTGTATGATGTGTATTAATACTATAGTTGATATACAGGGCTACCCAAAAAAGTTCGCCAACGTTACTGCTTATGATTATATGAGCATAAATTACTTAAAGGTGGTCCTTAAATAAATTATGCATTTTTACGCTGAACTGCATTAAATTTACTTAGAAATGTTTGCAGAATATGGATAAAATGATATACAGGGTCACGCAAAGAATTGGGTACATGGAGCCTATGAACGATAATTTATCAGAAAGTGATTTCAGTTATTTTAGGAGTTTTTTAAATAAATTTTAGCTTAACACTGATGTATAGAAAAGGTACCAGGCAAACTACTGAACAAAGTATTCAAGTATGTTTCCATCTATTAGTATAAATTGCTGAAAGAGAATTTTCAAGCCACTACGAATTTTTTTTCTTTTTGCTAAACTAAATTTTCTCATTATATAGTATGTATATTAGCTGTCAGATCAAATACAGGGCTGTTCAAAATACTGGAATACATATTTGGCTATATTCGGATTTATATCCTTATTTACATAAATAACGAAGTTTTTTTAAAGATTTCATGAAGCGTTGGAAAGTGCTTCATAATCTATGCTTAACGCATGATTTTTCTTACTTGTTTTTATCTAGAGCAAAATATCTCCTATTTCTAAAATTGTATCATTTTAAAGGCACCATGTGGAATCTGTTTTGAAAGTGTTTTACGTGTGTTGTTTTTTATTGTTCTAAATTTTGTGATGTTTATAAAGTGTTAATTTGGTGACAAAATGTTCAGCGCAAGCTTATTGTAAGAAAATACATCTATCACTATGTACACACTATATACAACACTATTTCACCACAATTAACAGTACCATTTTTAGAGCACATTTCTAGATAGCAACACTTTTCAAATATAATAAGGACACATTTCTAGATAGCAACACTTTTCAAACATAATAAGGACACATATCTAGATAACAATACCTTTCAAACATAATAAGGATACATTTCTAGATAGCAACACTTTTCAAACATAATAAGGGCACATTTCTAAATAGCAATACTTTTCAAACATAATAAGGACACATTTCTAGATAGCAACACTTTTCAAACATAATAAGGACACATTTCTAGATAGCAACATTTTTTAAACATAAGAACACAATCACAACACAAAAAATGGGTTGTGTATGAAGTTTTTCAATTCATGGCACATTAATGTGCTCTAAATTTGGTGCCAAAAAGTGTTAAAAAAGTGTATATTTAAGTATGATGAGAATTTGCATTGTAAGTTTAATAATGTAAAAGTTGTTGTTATGACATAAGAATTACTGTAATAAGTTAATGAAAATGAGAGGAACAAAAGTAATGCAAATTAAATCATTTCAGAAAAAAATTAAAAACTACCGTTCCAAACTCGCTTTTAATAACCATGTGTAATGCTTTAATGAAACATTAAGAAACGTAATAAATATTGAGAATAATGCAATTGGAAAAAGTAGTACTAATGAATTTTTCATTAAAACAGTTATCAAATGTATCAGCTAATAATTTTAATGTATAACTGGATCGAAGAAATTCACTTTCGCTTCAAAAGTAAGTTGATAATTAAAAATGCGCATACTAATTATTATTTTCAAGTGTTTGAAGATTACTTTTATATTTTAAGTAATATAACTTCTGAAATTGAAGACGCTTTTTACCGAATGTTGCATAATTTTCGAATATTTTTACTAACTATATATTTCCAGGAATTTGATAAAGCACTAATAAGTAAATTCATATGATATATGTATATGTATATATATATGTATAATTATTCATACTTTTACATTTTTTAAACAGCATTTTTACTTTTCTTTTTTCTAAGAAAAATTTTTCAGTAATAAAAACAAAATGAAAATTCGAGATATTAGTTTTTATTCATCTCTATGCATAGTCATATTAATGTATTATTGATTATAAATATTATTTTTGACTTGGAAAAATGTTTTATAGTATTTTATTGAAGGTATGAGAAAGATTTAATTTTGAAAAAAGGAATAGATATAACAATATAATAAAAAACATGATTTGATTTCATCTTGCACAACAAGAACATTTTATTTGCTACAGATTCTAGTTCAGTTTTTACTTGTCATTTATCGTTAATATTTCGGGTACTTTTGAAGGTCGAATGTCGATAGTATTAAGAGGCTGTTTATTGGTTTTCATGTGGCCTTTATTCTATAAGAATATATATAACAAAAATTATGTTTTGACTTTACTTTTCACATCAAAGTAATTTTATTCGTTACAGATTCTGGTATAAATTTCGATTTTTACTTGTTATTTATAATTTATAATTCTGTTGATTTTGAAGTTCGAGTTTCGATAGTATTAAGAGGCTGTTTATCGTCGTATTATTATTTTGTCCGTTATTATTTGGATCATGATTTAACGAAGAAGTTCTGAAAATCCTCGAAGGAAAAACATGCGCATACATTAGCTCGAATAGTATTAAGGATGATACTGAAGAAAACTACAGGTATGTAAAACGGAAATCGTGTTTCAGTTTTATCTTTCACACCAAAGACATTTTATTCCTTACAGATTCTGGTTTAATTTTCGATTTTTACGAGACATTTATCATTAAGAATTAGGTTGATTTTGAAGTTCGACTTTCGATAGTATTAAGAGGCTGTTTATCGGTTGTCATGTGTCCTTTATTATTTGGATCATGAATTAATGAAGAAGTTCTGAAAATCCTCGAAGGAAAAACATGCGCCTACCTCAGCTCGGATAAAATTAAGGGTGCTACTGAAGAAGATAACTATAGGTATATATAACGGAAATCGTGCTTTAATATTATCCTTCACACCAAAGACATTTTATTCGTTACAGATTCTGATTTAATTTTCGATTTTTACTTGTCATTTATCATTAAGAATTATGTTGATTTTGAAGTTCGAGTTTCGATAATATTAAGAGGCTGTTTATTGGTTGTCATGTGTCCTTTATTATTTGGATCATAAATTAATGAAGAAGTTCTGAAAATCCTCGAAGGAAAAACATGCGCATACCTCAGCTCGGTTAGTATTATGGATGAGACTGAAGAAGTTTACTATAGGTATATATAACGGAAATCGTGTTTTAGTTTTATCCTTGACACCAAAGACATTTTATTCGTTACAGATTCTGGTTTAATTTTCAATTTTTACTTGTCATTTTTCATTAAAAATCATGTTGATTTTGAAGTTCGAGTTTCGATAGTATTAAGAGGTTGTTTATCGGTTGTCATGTGTCCTTTATTATTTGGATCAGAAATTAATGAAGAAGTTCTGAAAATCCTCGAATGAAAAACATGCGCATACCTCAGCTCGGTTAGTATTATGGATGAGACTGAAGAAGTTTACTATAGGTATATATAAAGGAAATCGTGTTTTAGTTTTATCCTTGACACCAAAGACATTTTATTCGTTACAGATTCTGATTTAATTTTCGATTTTTACTTGTCATTTATCATTAAGAATTATGTTGATTTTGAAGTTCGAGTTTCGATAATATTAAGAGGCTGTTTATCGGTTGTCATGTGTCCTTTATTATTTGGATCATAAATTAATGAAGAAGTTCTGAAAATCCTCGAAGGAAAAACATGCGCATACCTCAGCTCGGTTAGTATTATGGATGAGACTGAAGAAGTTTACTATAGGTATATATAACGGAAATCGTGTTTTAGTTTTATCCTTGACACCAAAGACATTTTATTCGTTACAGATTCTGGTTTAATTTTCAATTTTTACTTGTCATTTTTCATTAAGAATCATGTTGATTTTGAAGTTCGAGTTTCGATAGTATTAAGAGGTTGTTTATCGGTTGTCATGTGTCCTTTATTATTTGGATCAGAAATTAATGAAGAAGTTCTGAAAATCCTCGAATGAAAAACACGCTCATACCTCAGCTCGGATAGTATTAAAAATGCGACTGAAGAAGATAACTATAGGTATTTAAATCGGAAATCCTGTTTTAGCTTTATCCTTCACACCAAATACATTTTATTCGTTACAGATTCTGGTTTAATTTTCGATTTTTACTTGTCATTTATCATTAAGAATTATGTTGATTTTGAAGTTCGAGTTTCGATAGTATTAAGAGGTTGTCATGTGTCCTTTATTATTTGGATCAGAAATTAATGAAAAAGTTCTGAAAATCCTCGAAGGAAAAACATGCGCATACCTCAGCTCGGATAGTATTAAGGATGCGACTGAAGAAGATAACTATAGGTATATATAACGGAAATCGAGTTTTAGTTTTATCCTTGACACCAAAGACATTTTATTCGTTACAGATTCTGGTTTAATTTTCGATTTTTACTTGTCATTTATCATCAAGAATTATGTTGATTTTGAAGTTCGAGTTTCGATAGTAATAAGAGGTTGTTTATCGGTTGTTATGTCTCCTTTATTATTTGGATCATGAATTAATGAAGAAGTTCTGAAAATCCTCGAATGAAAAACATGCGCATACCTCAGCTCGGATAGTATTAAGGATGCGACTGAAGAAGATAACTATAGGTATTTAAATCGGAAATCGTGTTTTAGCTTTATCCTTCACACCAAAGACATTTTATTCGTTACAGATTCTGGTTTAATTTTCGATTTTTTCTTGTCATTTATGATTAAAAATTCTGTTGATTTTGTAGTTCGAGTTTCGATAATATTAAAAGGTTGTCTATCGGTTGTCATGTGTCCTTTATTATTTGGATCATGAATTAATGAAGAAGTTCATAAAATCCTCGAAGGAAAAACATGCGCATACCTCAGTTCGGATAGTATTAAGGATGCTACTGAAGAAGATATCTATAGGTATGTATAACGGAAATCTTGTTTTAGTTTTTTCTTTCACGCCAAAGACATTTTATTCGTTTCAGATTCTGGTTTAATTTTCGATTTTTACTTGACATTTATCGTTAAGAATTATGTTGAATTTGAAGTTCGAGTTTCGATAGTATTAAGAGGCTGTTTATCGGTTGTCATGTGTCATTTATTATGTGGGAAATGAATTAATGAAGAAGTTCTAATGACCATCAAAGGATAAACACGCGCATACCTCAGCTTGGTTATAAGTAAGTATGCAACTGAAGAAAATCACTATAGATATTCGATTAAGTTTCTCAACAATGAAAGTTTATTAGGCATGTTACCACATACAAAGTATTCTTTTTAAAACCTGACACTATTCAGAGCCGCTGGTAGCTTGTCATATTGAATGTCATGACACAAAATTTTATAAACGACTAATAATACCATAGGAAAAAAATCCTACAAAAAATAAATAAAAATAGTTCCAATCAGATCCGATAACGGGAAATTTGGCTCTGTACATGGAAAAAAAATCCAACAGAAACAGACAAAATTAATAATTCGAATAAAATGTCAGGTTTTATTCACCATAACACCCTACATAATGAACTTAGAAAAATTAAATACTCTTACGTAACTTAATACTAGAACACCCAGAAGGAGTTGATTCGACTATGTGACATAATTTCAATTTAAGCAAGTTATATATATATATATTTGAAATAAGTTAAATCTAAACCATTTTAAAAAAAAACCTTGTATGAGAAAAACAATCATTAAAATACAACGTTTAAACTCACAAAAATTAAAAATTCTGAACATACATATATGTTTCGCGAGTATAGGGACTCGCTTCCTCAGTGTTAAAACGGAAAAAAATGTGTAACATACCCCCCTCCCCCCAACTACCAGTAAGTCGGGAACCCAAAATGGTTTCCCTTTATATAATGCCCATTAGTTTGAGCAATTTTTGCGGGGGTATATGCATAATACAGAAGAAGGACTGGACGACAATTATAGATTGTATTTATATAATTGCGAAAGCGCCCAATAAATCAAATATTTATTATATACGATTTATTATAATCAAAATGAAAATCAATTACTTGTGAAAAAGAGATGAAACTAAAACTTTTAGGTGAATGGAACTTACCATGATCATCATAGGGAGAGAATAGATATTTTATTGATATTTAATAGATAATTTAAAATATGTAATAGGATTTACGAATATGTCATAGTTTTTTGTTACAGGTAAATTACGCGTTCAGATTCAGAAGTATTTCTTTCATTTCCATAGAAATTTCTCAATTGATTAAAAATTTTATTTTACATAATAATTAGTTGACAAGAAACAATTTATAAACATTTATTAGAGTACAAATTAATTTTCGTTTCCGTTAATTTAAGCATCGTTTATTGTATTTATAACTTGAATTTATTTCTTTTATACCAATATTAAAAAACCTTTAGTATTTCACACATCGTGATTTATTCCTTATATAAAAAATATACTATAAATATATTATGAATTATATAGTATAATATATGTTTTACTAATTTTTACAATTATTGTTACAACTTTATTTTATTATCTATGTGATTTATACTATGACCATAACCGTGACTGTTAGTAAGTCACATGTAGTTTGTATCTGATTGCACTACAAATCTTGCTAGGATATGCGTAATGGTAAATATCTTAGTATATATATCTTTTTTTTTTTAATGGAATAATGTATTATTGTTATTTTGTCATATTGATTTTATTTTCTTCTATGTGTATCTTTCTACTAATTTGTCATCTGAATAGCTTCCAGCCAGTCGGGTGTATTGTGAGTCGAATTCTTAGCTTTCAGCACGACTCATAACAGAAACTGGTTGGATGTTTTTGCTTTTTTGTTAAACTATACACCCCTGATGAAGTAGTTTAATGAAAAAGCCTTCTACTGCCTTTTTATCCATTTATCTTTCATTATTTTGGTAATATGCCTTCTATTTCACTTCAAACTTCAACTGCTTTCAATAAGATGATTGTAAAAATACTGGTTTCATTGGTTTATTGTATGGTAATATATGAATTACTCTGGTTATATAATGTCCATTTATCCACATATTTCTTAGTAATTTGGTAATCTGCCTTCTATTTCTCTTCAAACTTCAACTGTTTTTAATAATATGAATGTAAAAATACTGGTTTCATTGGTTCTTTTATTGGTATTGTCTGAATAACTTTGGATGTATTTATAAAAGTATTTATATACTATTATATATATATATATATATATATATGAAAATTACCCAATATATAAAATATTGAATTATTTATCAATCGTGATTTATTAATTAATATTTATAGATGATTTTTTTTATTATTTATAGCCTTATAAAATATTTTTATAAAGTGTATAGTGCATATGAGGAAATATAATTTTTATGCTAAATTATTTAATTATTTAAAAATATCAAAACATACATTTTGCCTCTCTTGCATAAATAATTTATTCCACAGCTAATCGTTTAAACTATGCATGCAACAAAATTCAAGTTCTTTAAATAAACTTCTTTCATTTGATGTATCTTCTGAAATTTTTACATTAATTAATAGTTCATTATAAGGAGGTGATGGGTTTATTTGTTGAAAAAAGTTCAGCCTTTGATAACATGGTGAATATAATTTGTCGTATCATGAGTACGTTATGCGAAAAAAAATAAGCTACTGATACTTCACGTGTTTAAAGCTTGATATATTATCTTTGAGCAGCAAAGTTTGTTCTTCAAGTGAAATATGAGTAAAATTACCAGCTGCATTTGACATATACATTACCAAGTTCAAGAAAACAAAATATTCCTTAGTAAGATTTTGTAATACATTTTTATCATCACAGTGATTTAAAAGTTAAGTTATTTATTTTTAATATGGTACACTTTTATTATTTTTTTATTGTTCCGTACTTAAAAAGTTAAAACGGAACCACTATAAGATCACATCTGTGTCTCTCTGCCTGTCTATCACAGCCATTTTACTCATAAAGTATTAATCGTGGAAAATTCAAATTGGAGGAAATAATAAAGACTATTGACAGATAAAATTATTGATTATTAAATATTCACAAATATATTTAGAGAAAATGTAGTTTGGCTTCTTAAGTTACTTAAAAGAAGTCTTTTTCTTGTATATCGTATGGGGTATTGTGTGAAAGCTTTCATAATGCTGAACAGAAAAGTACACTTTTTTTTTATTGATATTATATTTTGATAGATATATAAAATAGAGTGCAAAAATATTTCTTCCCCCTGATTCTACTGAAATTAAAATTAAAAAAAAAATAGAGGTAGTAGATGTCAATTGAAGTCTTACAGGAAAACAATAACGATTTCTCTAGATGGCATAGTTTTTGAGAAACACGCTTTTGATCATCACATGCAAACTTCAATTTACGGGCATGCAGCAAAGGTGTTCAGGAGCGCTAGAGGTATAAATCTTAACAGAATTATTAAAGCATTGTTGGTAATGATTTTGAAAAAAAATCGTCGGTACATAGCTCAGCTATTAACCATTAAAACACGAACGATTTGGGCATATATAATGACAGGGTCGGAGTGCTCTGTGTATCATCAACTTTTAAAGTCTAATTAACTACTATTAATGATGTATTTGTGTAATGTAATGGCCATTAGCAGTACAAAAGCAATAAACGTAAAATTTGCTAAAAACAGACTATTTTAACTAGAATTAACCCATAGATGCCCAAATTATATTCTTCGTTAAAATTCAAATTTTTGATTTCCTACCACCTTTACAAGATTTTTTTTTAATCAAAGAACTTGTGATGAAATAGAGTATATATTTTTATTTTCATATTTACTGGTGTGAAAGATACTTTTTTTGACACAAAGTCTAATGATCTTAATGCCACAAATATGCCACTAGGTGTTAAGTTAATCAGATAAATACCATTGGATTCACGACCAGTTTACATTGAGTGGATCTGACTATGCAGCTCTCGTATACAACTTTTGATGATACATATGTGTAATGCAGTATAATGCAGTGTAATGCAGTATTTTGTAAAATTAATTTGAATTAATCCTAAAAATACTATGGGATTCGCATCGTGTTTGCATTGAGTGCGTTTCTCAATATGTTCCCGTTTCATTAAAAGTTATTAAAAACTTATCTCGAAAACGCGCAACATATCAAGGCGCAGTGGCAACTTTGTTTCTTCCTTTCGCAGCATGATTAGCTCAATGCCAAATTTAAACTTTGAATAGGGGTTTTGTATTGGCTAGAACTTAAAAAGAAAAGATTATTTCTATGCTGAATTAAGTTTTATGAAATGCAAAATTAAGTTTAAATATGCACTACTTTTATTATCAATACTAAATAAAGTTCATTGTAGATAGATAAGAATAAGATTTTTAAAAAAAAAGAGTAATCCGGATTAGCAATACTTAATATTATTTAGGCTTCACATCTTTTTTCAATTTTTATGCTATATAGAGCTTCTCTTACATATTTCTAGCATATAGAGCTATGTCCGATTCTACATTGTATAGATTTTTACCAAATGTTATTATTTTTTTGCAACGATTTTTTTTATAATACAGTTAACTCCTTCACGATGAGTGCCTTTTTTTTCATTTTTATTATTTTTACCACAGGTTTATCAAAACAGAAAATATTCTACAATTGAATCACGAAAATATTCTAATTAAATAAGCTAAATTTTGTGAAAATTTACTGGTGGTAAAAATGAAGGATTCTGAGAATCGTAAGTGGCACTTATAACAGTCACTCGTCCATAAACAGTTAATAATTTATTTATTTACTGTACAAAACCCTCTGAGTGCGAGTAATACTCGTTCTTGACCGTTTATTATTTAATTAAATAGAAAGTAAAATAATTCTTTAAAACTTAAAGCAGAAACGGCTTTATTAAGTTTTCTTAACTGCGTTTTATTAGTTGTATTCTATTCTTCCTATTATTTTGATGTTAAATGAAAACTCTTACTTAAAGGATATTATTACCAACTGTGTTGATATATATAATTCATTTGATGTGGGATGTGTTTAGGGCAAGTTGCAAGATTATTCATTTATTCATGTATTTAACTTTTTTGTTTACTCTTTTGAGACAGTGGCCACTTGCGGTTTAAGTTGGCGTTATGCACGAATACTTTTTTTCCTTTATTTATAGATATCAATTCTTTATCAGATGTCAAAAATTAAAATAGAAATAATAGATTAAAAACGATAATCAAAGTAATTGCAAATTTCATTATTAAAATTAAAAGTTTTCGGTAACATGCAAATAGTTTTATAATGTAATGATTATAGTAATGCAGGGTTCGAGCTTGTCTTAGAATTTAAAGAAGAGGAAATTATTCGGTACCAGTATTTTCTCATAGAATTTTTTTTTTTTTTTAAATAAGACAAAATTTTGCGCGTTTGAACCAGTTTTATCTTTTTACAATAAAAAATCTAGTATTCGACCTGGAAAACTAAAGGTACCCGTACATACTCTGTAGTACTACTAGTTCTATTTTATTAATACGAAAAAGGTTCTATTTTTCTGTCGCATCTTTGATGCAAATTTATATCTATTTGCTACTTTTTTAACTTTTGTGTCAAATGTATGAAAACAGAATCCAGATAAAGATTTATAAATGCGTATTTTAAAATGAAACTTTCCAATAAAAAATGAATCTTTTGCTATTGCAATTTGGTGTGAAATGAAATATTACAGGTTCACTGATTTTACTGTCCATTCCTTTACACTCTTTTATTGTCCTCAAATGGTATATTTTATTAATTGAAAAGTAAAATTTTCAATATTTCTAGATGACAGTTCTGCAGTAAATATTTTACATTAAATTTGTTTTACATAAAACTTCTCCTTTTCTAGTAAGATACGATATTATTTGACATAATTTTTTATTTAAAATACGATTGATACTTTTAAAAGTTTCATTTAATTTAACCTACCCACTGCCGCGGCAGGATATATCCATTCACTAGGTTACAGGTTTCACTTTAGTTGAAGCTTTATTTAAATTAATATAATTCTACAAATATAATCCAGTTTTAAGATATAAAGTTATGATTGATACTTTCAAGGCTTATAAGCATATACGTAACAAAAAAATTATACCATGATAGAAAATCCCCCTTTTATTAACATTTAAAATAAATTGCAGAGAAAAAAATCACAATTTTGCCTTTTTGCTTGGCGGTCAGGGGGTTAATAAGAAGGAGTTTATTAAATAAAGTTAAAATATGTATGCATATTAGCTAAATGAAACTGTATGAAAACATGTGAGCATAATATTCGTAAACATTTCACCTTTTATGAGCCAAGAATTAATTTTTAATTCCTAATAAATTAAAAATTATCCCTATTTTCCGAGAGTAGTTAATGAAGTGTATTTTATTGCCTTTCTTCAGCATAAAAAGAAAATACCCGAATGTAACTGACGTAGAAACAGCTTTAGAAAACTATTTAACGACGAGGAGACATAAAGATTGCAGGTTACATAAAATCCCTGCTTACCGAAGTGTTCTAAACGCTTTAAAAGAACATATAGCTTTTTTCATTAAATTTTATAGAACATAGCATTAAGTAGAATTTTTATCTTGATGTCATGAAAAATTACTATTTTAAAAAAGAAGCTGCATTTTTTGAAGAAATGTTATACTTTTTAGATACGTTCGTTATTATTGATATTGAATATTGATTATAGAATATTGATTTAAGTGGTTCCAATTATTAGAATATTTTACATTAATTGTCGTATAATTTTTACGAATTCATAACGGGTTGTATCATTGATTATATTCAGATGATTTTATTTAAAATCAATAATTTTTTTGCAGTTTGTTTGCTTTAATCTCTTAAAATGTGTCATGTGAGTGATATTCCTTAATCTATTAAACTTCGTATAGTTGATTTGTATCGCTATGGTAAAAATCAATGCTATATAGTGAATTATTTACATTGTTCGCAATCAAGCGTTAGTAAAATACTAACACAATATAAAAAAAAAATGGAAATTTTCAAAATAATTGGTGAAATGGCTGCCAAAAACCAAAAACATCTGCTGGAGATGACTGGAAACTGAAGCATATATATAAGGAAAATCGTTTTAAATGTGTGTGATTTAAGCACCGAAAATTGAAAGAAGGAACTGATATTTTTACATGGAAAACACTAAGATGTCTCTATAAGTTTAAGTTTGAATCTCGTGTACCGAAAGCAAAACCTCACATGATTGCAAAACAAAAGCGTAAAAGATTCAATCGGTGTAAATAAAGACATTTATTGAGCAAAAAAGATAGGAAAAATGTATTACTTAGTGATGAAAGTTTGTTTTGTGTTTCGTAAGGAAATCAAAGCATTCTAGTTTGGAGAATGAAGCAAGAATCATTCGATAAAGAATGCCTTAAACATTAATTCCGTGAAATTTGCTTCTAGTGTTGCATTTGCTGCATGGTTTAGGGTTGCGTGAGTGCAGAAACACCTGGAAAGTTACGCAGCATCTATCTCAGATATATCAAGGAATTTTAGAATAATGCATGACTCCATCATCAGAAGATTTATTTGACAATTATTGTATCTTTCAACAAGATTTAGCGTCAATGCATCCCTAGGTGTCAACTAAGAATTGGTTTCCCTAACACAACATTAAGGTACTTCCTAGACCACTAAACTCACAGATCTCCAAGAAAATCCTACTTCGTGTAAACTAAAAAGTCTATTATGGTCAATTAATAGTGTTAAAAATGTTTGTAAATACCTTGTATATAGTATGCAAGATCGATTCTATGCTGTTATGAAAGCTAAAGGGAGTGCTACAAAATATTAACTACCATTTACTTCATAATATAAGGTAATATTGCTGCGTAAAATAAAATATTCTAGTATTTTGAACTAACTTCAATTTTATTCTAATATATTGATGTGTTTCAGAAAACTCTATAACTAATTTATTGAACTGTATGCTATATTTTGTAAATATTAAAATCTTACCTAACTTTCCAGATTTTATTTATAAAAAATTTAATTGCATTTGCTTAGTATCAAAGTTATATAAATGGAAAATATTTCTTTCAAGTTACTTTTTCATAATTATTCTAATAATTTGAATATGAGCTATATAATCACATATTAACTTTTAAATGAAACATTTTAACTAATTTACCCACCAGTTACGTTTTTTTTTTACATTTTCCGCATCTTTAAAATATTAAGGCTTATCTAGTTAAAACTAAAAACCAAACTATATGTAAGAGATTTAAAGATTTTTAACACAGTGATACCTTTTGTTAAAAAAATCCTTCGTCTGAACAAAAACTAGTTATTTCATGATTTTTCTTTCACTTGTATTTTGTTATTATTATTTTTCTCGCTAAAACTATTGCCATTAAAATAAAATCCTGTTCTAAAATCTGTTCAAAATAATATTACCTAAACTGTTATAACCCTTAGAGAAGGAATGATTTCTGGTAGAATTGAAAACTTTTGCTCATTTCCCCTAGTAAATAGGACCGTATCTGATGAAAAAAAAATAACCGGCCTTCAGCTATGGTAATGAAGCATCCATGTAATTTTGTGAGCGCACGCGCAACTTTAAATTGCCCCAAAAGAGGGAAATGTTATTTCTTCCTTTATATCACTTAGTATGTGCTCTATTTGAAGAACTAATGCACCGAATTTAATAAAAATTTACAATAATAAGATAGTTCGTGATGTAAATTGATGCTGATTAGTTTTAGGGGAAAACTGCATAACAGGTAGCGTTTTTATGCTGTTTTTTTTCACCATTTACGCAAAATCTATATTTCGAAAACTAAAGCACGGATTTCGCCCACGTATTTTGCCCACGAGGTGACGCTGCTATGCAGCATTTTTCATGATTTCAACAGTAATTCTATCTCATGAATTAACTCACAGATTTTCGTCAAACTTCAGATTTAGTTAATTCTTGATATAAACTGGTTCTCTATACATTTTGGTGCTAATCGCCCAACAAGTGTCGCTGCTATGCTGATTTCTTTTACAATTCCCGTAATAGCTTTATCTATAACCCTAATGCAGGAATTTTTATCAAACCACAGATTCAAGTTACCTTGATAAATATTATTGCAGGTTATATATTGGTGTAAATCACTCAACATGTGGCGCTTTTACGTTTCATTTTTCCCAATATCCTGAATAGCCTATTTCAAGAGCTAATGCACCAAATTTCATACATTTAGATTCCTTACGATGGACATAGATTACCATTTAATTTTTCTACTGAGGCACTGAATTTTGATGCATTAAAATGTACTTTTATACATATATATTTTTTTCTATTGTGCGTAGAGGAGAGGGATACAAATAGAAAAAAAAATATTTATCTATAAATTTTTTATATAATTTTTATCTTCCTGTTCATACTAATTTCATAATTACCGATCATTATTAACTTAACAATAAGAAATCTGTTTACGGATTATATTTGCAATCGGTCGATTTCATGAGTAATTGTATATTGATAAAGAATGACATGTGAAAAATTGCAATTACTGATGATTTCTAGTATATTAAATAAACTAAAATAAATATAAGAAAAATATAGTAGAAAAATAGGATATTATTTTACGCTCTTTCAGCTTACGATCGCAAGAAATTTTAAATCATTTAAAAAATACTACGTAAAAATTCAACATAGTGTCAAGTCCGTTACCAAATGTCAAGTCTGTTACCGCACTGTTTATTTTAATAATTATCATTTTTCACCATTGTACTTTTATTTTTTATTCAACTAAGAAACAACTATGCAATTTCCTTAAAATTTAATAATCTACATAAATATGTACTGTGATTATTAGAAAAAGTTCTTGTATAATTTCTATGTGATCAAAATCTTGTGGCTAAAACTGTCTCTCATTCCAATTTAATTTAAGTATTATTGATAAATATCATATTTTGAAATTTAGGGACATAAGAAACTTCAAATTAAATTGATTTTAGGAAATTTAATAAATTTGAAGCTGAATATTTTCAATAATTTTGTATGGTAACGGACTTGACAACTTGCATCACAAGCCAACTTTAAATAGCATTTACATAATATATTATAGGGCAAAGTGCACAACCAATTTTTTTCATCTACCTTAAACATTTACTTTAACAGCTGTCTCCATTTTTAAAATTACGAAGTTTGAATAATAAAATAAAAATTCAGAAATGTAAAGGAATGGCGAAAATGTCCCACTAAATAAATAAAACGTCAAATGAGAAATCACGCCAATGTCTGGACATCATCGGTATACTTGTTTCTACTAAATATTTCTTTCAGCTGTTGGCACATAAAAAATTTCTGATTTAATTTTTCGAAAAAACTACGGACATTACATTTACACACATCTATATGTTAAGAAATTGATTAAGTATTTGCCAAAACATATAAGAAACATTTAATTATTCTCATGACAAAATCTTGCAAAAATTCTTCAAAAAAGACTTTTTGACTTAAATTTTATGAGTACGTCAATAGCAGCTGTTTTATTTTCAAACTGGAGAATTAACTTTCCTTTACAAAAATAATATATCAAGTTTTAGCACGTAGTTTTCATCAGTTACTTTTTTTCCCACAATTTATTTTTGATATGAGAGATTATATCCATCATGTTACGTGACACTCAACTTGTTTTACTGTAAAATACATTTGTTATGATATACTGCTCTAATGAAAAAGTAACATCGAGTAAACATCATTTTTAATATTTAACATAGTAGTTGAAAAAATTAGACTTGATCAAATGCTACAAGAATGACTAAATATATAATTAGAGTTTAACTCATTTGACGAAATCCTATTTATCTCACTCTTCTCTCTGTCTGTCACAGTGTCCGTACACAAAAAATGTATAAGTCAGAGACTTATACAATTGTGTATTTACAATTTAATAATACATTCAATAATTCATACATATAATAATTCAAAATATAATAACACATTATCCGTGTTTTTTTTTTTTTTCGTATAATATGTTTATGGATGAAATTTCATCCAAATCACGGTTTTTGAAGGAATTATTACACTGGAATTTCATGTTTATTTGTTATTTAGAATGCAAAAGTTAAGTAAGCATAGATGTTAGTTTTACTGCTGAAATTTAAAACATTTTTTTTTTTTTTTAATGTGTAACTGCCAATTTTTTCGATTAAGGAAGACACGTTTCGTATTTTCAAACCGTTTCGGAAAATTTAGTCATAATTTATGTAATGGATAAATTGTTCTGCTATATAGGGTAACAACCCCAGTAATTGGCACTTTAAGAATTTGTCTTTAAACATACTTCAATTTTCATTACAAAGAAATAAGATATTTACTTGGAAATATTTTTAAATCAAAGAATGCATATCTGTGCATCTATTTTGCCCACTAAAAGAAAAAAAAATTGAAAAAGTATTTTTATAAAAATATATTTATAAAAAGTTGCTGAAACCACCAGTAATTGGCACCTGGAGCACCAATGTATGACACCTTGTGATCCAGTATTTCGCACATGTTTATATTTTAAAAAAAACTTTAAATTTTGCATTGGGTTTAATCGCTTTAAATGAATTTACTGTAGATGAAGATGCCATATTTCAGGTTTTTAGGAGTAAGAAATCAGCATATTAGTCTGAAATGTAAACACTTTAAAACAATACAATATTCTTATATTAATACCCAGTAATTGGCATGCTGTCCCCAGTAATTGTCGCAAGATGCTTTAATGGATTCCAATTACTGACAATATTTCATATTTTCAGATAAAAACAAATGATAAACAAAATTTGTCTATAACATTAAAAGTACTTCCAAAATAAGTGGTTTAATCTCAAATTTCTTGCGAATTCCTTGTAATTGGAATAGGTGCCAATTACTTAGAACTAGCGAAATCGAAGCACCATTAATTGGCATCTATCATTAATTCAGAAATCCGAATATTTGTGTCGAAAATACTTTTACACAATTGAAGTAACCCTTTTTAACTAAACAAAACTGTTGTCGATTAAAATTTAAAATATATTATAAATCGGATAATAATGAACTGCAAAGCATGCCTTTCTTAAGCTAAAGAAGAAGCATTTGCAACAAAAATGGCTAATTTGATACAAGTCATAATTGTTTCTCTTTCCTAGGCACTATTGTCATCTAGTAGCATAAATCAACGTCCGATGATTTTTATTCCGATGAGGCTGATATTGTGAATACATAAAGAAGTACGGCTTTGAAATTACATTAATTAGGTATATTAAATTTTCATTTTTTCCTGTAACTGTGAATTTTTTACATTGTTATTACATGGCAATAGAATGTATACAAATACAGAAATTGCATTGGTAAAATATGTTTATTCTTCTTCAGTGTAAAAATGTAAGAAAAAATCGAAAGGCTTCGTAAAAATTGGCTATCTTTTAGCACTATGATCATTCAAGGATAATCTTAAATCCATACACGTTAATTTCTGACGCCTTCATGAAAGATTTCGTTCGGGAAAAGAAAAAATCCTTAAAAATCAAGTCCAAAATTTATTTATATAGTGATCTGTTTAGGATTTTGAGAAAATTTGAATAGATGTAATTTATGTATGGATTTATACGCGTTTAATTATAGAGTTTTTTTTTTTTTTTTTTTTTTTTGTAAATCATGAAGATTAAAAGCACAGAGGAATTTAAAAATCGCAAAAAATCATCAAACTGTCGAATTTTCATTTTTAGCATAATAACATTACATGAACTCCCTACTATTGAACGCAAAAAAAAATTTTCGATTTCGACTATTTTTACTGGAGTTACAAGAATTTTTCTCCAATCAGCTGATTCTGCCACGCCTCTTTATTTACCTTTTCGCTGATTCGCAGCCATAAATTTTAGCCTAGTTTTTGTTTTACATTACTCAATGTTATTATTTTGCACTGAATACTTATTAAATTTGTGATTTCACAAAACAGTACTTTAACTGTAACTTTTAACTATTTCTTTTAACGTTTGTTTATATAGTATTTAGAGGAATTGCTTTTTGCCCCCAATCTTTTTAGCGTAAAATAAAAAAAAATATTCAACTTCTCAACAACTACTTAATATATTTAACAAAATTTGTATAATAAAAAGGTATTTATACCATGAATATTTCCAGATAATTTAAAAAAAATCTTCAAAAAATAAAAAAAGATTACACTGGTCAACAGCCGTTTTGGTGCCTAGGTATTTGAAGCCGATTTTATATGAATTTGATGTCCTGAGTTCAAATATGGCATTAGTTTTTCCCTAACAGCTCAAATTTTTAAGATAAACAACTTTTTGTGAAATATATGTTGCATTATTTTAATGTAAACCTATGTTTTAAATATATATATATATATATAAAAATAAACACAGAACTTTTATTTTTATGCTATACAAATGTTATTTTGTATTATTATGAAACACACATATTCAAATGATTTTTTTTTAATATATATTATACAAATATTTTTACTCACAAAAATAGAGGAAAAACTCATCAATGAGAAAGAATCTCATTGAACACTTCAGAAGTTTCTCTTCCGTGACATACTTGAATTTATTTTAAAACAGTCCCTTCTTAAACTCCAACAGTAATCTGCCATCATATACGTATCCTATCTTTGTTGATAGCAATCCATCATAGTTTTTAATATCCTGGTGAAATCTTTCACTCTGTTCCTTACTTTTGTCTCCTAAATATTTAGGAAAATCCTGTAAGTGGCCTCGTAAATGGAGAACCTTAATGCTCATATTACACCCAAAAGATTTAAAACTATTATATATTTCATTTACCATTTCTACATATTTTTTTGCTTTGTGTTTCCCTAGAAAATTTCGACAACTGCCTCAAAAGAAGCCCAGGCTTTTTGTTCATCCTCATTCGTCGAATTTATGAAGGCAGGATCCTTAATCAGTTGTCTTATTTGTTGTCCGTAAAATATTCCTGTTTTAATTTCTTCACAACTCAATTGGTGCTTTTTTCCCCTTATATATGCAAATAATGACCCGCTCTCATGATGAGTCTTTACAAACTGCTTCATAAGATCGAGTTTGATATGCAGTGGAGGAAGTATGATTTCCTCTCATCCAAATAAAGGGTTTATTAATATCATTAATTTCCCAAACATCTATGCTTTCTCTCTCTTAGGAAAATTTTCTAAGCCAGTGGTGTGTTTTATCCCTGCTATCCCAAAGACACAAAAACAAGGGTATTTTGTGTAAATTCTTTGGTGTCCAAGGACAATCATCTGGAAAATATTCAGGAATACCCATTTTTTCATCAATCCTCTAAATTCTTGACAAAATACAAGATTGTATTCTTGGGAAAAGAAGGGTAGTAAACTCTTGTCTTATGGGATAAAATGTAGCTTTGGCTCTATGATTTTGTCCTTCAATCTTGAAGCCAGTAATTCAGAATCTTCTTTTGAAATATTGAGATCTCTTCTGAAATAATTTAACTCATCCTGGTTGAAACATTGAGGCATTGATGACATCTCCTCATAATCACTGTCATCCTCATAGCTACCTGCAAGATAATCATGAGTACAGTATTCTGGGAAAACGTTGGGATCGGTAGTTAAGTTGAGTAAGGAACCGGGTATCTTGAAGAGACTAAATCAGGATATGTTTACTTATTACAATTGTTTCGATTAATTGGAATAGTATTCCAGGTCTAGGCACAGTCATCTAAATGATTTTGGGGTTCTCTCCAAACCATTGGTAAGCCGAATTTGAGACTTCTTATTTTCCATCAGCCCACGTCATAAATGTTCTGTACAAGTTTGTCAGACATGTTGCAGTACCCAGATTTTATCCTGATCATCAAGCCTAACCCCAAAGTATCCAAGATAAGCTCTCTTTACAAAGTCAGTAGCATTTTTTCTGTGCTCTTTTAACTTGTATTCCCCGCATATGTAGCAAAACTCATTTGGATGATTTATACAACTTCTTCTACTTGAACTCATTTAAATTTTATTCAACAACACAAACAACAATCTACAACACAACTCGTTTTACGTTAAATTTATATTAATTCTACCTTAAACACAAATGTCATGGATATTCAACAGCTTTAGAAAGTCAAAGAAAGCCAGTTTTGTTTCAATGGAGCGAACTCTGAAACTAATCTTATCTCTTGGTGGTTTTTACATTTGGCTTTGTGAATGAGCGGCGCGAACTCAAAAGCATGTGCAGATCCTCAGTTTTGCTTACACATCTGTTTTTTTTTTTTTTTTTTCAAGATCTTATGGTATTAAAACGTCCTTCAAATCACCTGCAGCGTCGTTACAGGGCTATATATCAGAAGGTCAGTTTAAGTGTCCAAGGTCACTTTAGTTCTAAAAAATATTTTGTTCCCCTTGCATATCTAAAAAAGTAGAGCTGATAGAGAAAAACTGATTTCATATTTGGATTCAACGACCCAAAATTATCCAAAATCAGTTGTAAAATCTCAGGCACCAAAAAGAAATTTTTTTTCTGTAGGCCTGTGTTATCTTAAATTAAGATACTTTATGTCTTTTGCATGAATTACTGTCGAAGTCACACCTTTTATGTGAATTTACCATAAAAACAACAAAAAAACTTACATATAAATTAGAAATGATATTATATCCATATATTTAACGAAAATTATGTCAATTAATGTCTTTAGGAAAATATTAAACAATTATAACCATTGTAGTCAAGAAAATCTGTTTTTCTCAGAAAGAATATTTTCATCGTTTTCATGATTTCAAAATGTTCCTTGCGAAATTCTTTATGCCCATTTTTTTTCAATTTTATTGAATGCTCTCTATATATATGTTAACAAATGTTACTAGAAATAAACTTGTTTAGACGCATTTTAAGATTTTGCATTTTTTCGAAGACGCATTTTTTTTTAGTTATATGGAATTTTTTATGATTTTTTTTAACGAAAAATACAAAAAAAATTAAGTTAAAATCATTTTTTAATGTTTTACAGGCAATATGCTAAAAATACTTAGTAACTTTTTTTGTGTGTATGAAAGAGTTATTATGGAAAAATTTTGACCAAGTATGTAAAAAATGGTTGCGCCTACAGCATTTTGAAACATTGCCATTTTTCATTAATTTTTTTTTTTAATTTTTATTTCAAAAACTATTGAATATATTATGAAAAAAATTTCAAATTAGAGATATATATACTGTGACTATTTCCAGAAATTAAAAAAAAATTCATTGAAAAAAAAATGTTTTGAGATTCCACTGTACCTTTAAAACATGAAATCTTTTAAAATGGAAACTGTGTTCTTCTTTGTAAACAATGAACATTAAAGAATATATTATCGATTAATTAAATAAAACAATGTAAAGAAATATAATAAAACAAAATTTAATATCTTAAAAAAAAAGATAAATTATTTATGGAAAGTTTTAAAATGATATAAAAGCTGAAATTAAATAAACATAAACTTTATGGTTTTTTTTTGTCTCTGAAAAAATTTCAAACTGTATCAAAAGAATTGCTTAAATATGTAAAAACTAAAATGAAAAAGTATGTAGTCAGCATTGCAAAAAGTATTTCTTACACAAGCATTATTTTTTCATATAGTTTTTCGTATAATTTGAAAAATAATAATTAAAAAATATATGCATTATGCAGAATTTTAAAACCAGTTTTTAAAAATAATTCGATTTTTATTTGCTACAGTTAAAAAAAATTGCAAGATATTTTTTTAATTATTTTTATGAAAAATGCTAATGTAGGTTTTAATTTATGCACGTATGTTTTTGTAACGTAAATGCATTTCTTTGATCTAAATATATATTAAAAACATCAAAGAAAATTGTTTGGGCGGATGTTAAGGAAAAAAATCATCAGCGGTTCTTTTTTTCTTAACTTTTTGCCTTTAAATTTCCATATCATTTGCTTGTATTTGTTGTGTTTCTTCCGATAAAAAAATCTCATGTAGTTAAAAGCTTTCATAATAAAAAAGAAAAGTATGTTAATTTAAATTCTAGAAAATTGTAGATGCATTAATTTTTCAAAGTGATTTAAATTATTTAATTAAAACATTGCTTATGCCATTAACCTTTCTGAAGTTTGATATATTAGTATATTACTGTAAATAAATTAACTTTGAGAACCAAATTTCTCTCGTAATTTGTGGTGTGTCTTAATGAAATATTGTATCAAGGAATTTATAAAGTATAAGATACTACTAAAAACGTACACATAAGAATTTGAAAATACATCAGTATTTTTTGCTTTTATGTAAAACATCCCAGAAAATAGTCCCTTGAAATGTTGTTTCATTTATTTATTTTATGCTGTATAATGAATAACTAAATTTTGACTTTTAAATGAAATTGGTTCTCTTAGTTAATTTTTGATATAACTAATAATACTAATAATATTAATATTAATAATACTTGTATCCTAAATAAAATCATAAGACGAAATAAATATTTCACCTTGACTTAATAAAAAAAAGACACATTATGAACTTTAAAAAGCTCACTATTTTACTTAAAAGGTTATTAACCTGAGAGTAGTCACATCATTTTTTGGAACGTTATTAGTCGCGTTGGGCTTTTTGCCGCCAGTCCCCCACATACAGAAAATGTAAAATAGAACCATTTTCCACTAGTTATTCAAATATTACATTTCACTGAAGTTATAAACTTACATTTTACTTTAATGATACATTTAACTCGTGAGGTTAAGAATGAAGGGAAAAAGTAAAAATGAACTGACATTAGTGAAAGCTGCATTTTACGCCAATTTCAACAAAAATGTATCTGAAGAAAAAAAACGAGATCACTTGTTAGTTCACTATGTTGCTTGAGAAACATTTAAAGTCAGCTACATGTTAATTCTTCATTATATTTGTAATTGGATATAAGTTAGGAGAAGAATATGTTTATGGGCGGCAAAAAGACCGACACGCCGTCTTTTTGCCGCCAGTCCCCCTCATACAGAAAATATAAAATAGAAACATTTTCCACTATTTACTCCAATATTACATTTCACTGAAGTTATAAACTTACATTTTACTTTAATGATACATTTTACTCATGAGATTAAGAATGAAGGGAAAAAGTAGAAATGAACTGACATCATTGAAAGCTGCATTTTACGCCAATTTAAAAAAACATGTGTATCAACAAAAATGTATTCAACAAAAATGTATCTGAAGAAAAAAACGAGATTACTTGTTATTTCACTATGTTGCTTGAGAAACATTTAAAGTCAGCTACATGTTAATTCTTCATTATATTTGTAATTGGATATAAGTTAGGAGAAGAATATGTTTATGGGCGGCAAAAAGACCGACACGCGACTACTGTTGGGTTAAAATAATAAAATAGACGTTACGAGATAAAAAAGAATTATTTTATTACTTTTTAGTACTTTCGGTCTGCATTACCCAAGACTTTAATCAAAGAATGTCTTGAATGACTAATTGCTGTTCATCTATACAGAAAAGTCACTTCGATTTGAAATAGGAGATTAAATAATTATCAGCGTTGAAAATTGATGTCACAGTCTTATGGATTGAACCTAAGCAGAGAAATATATAGGGGATACCAAGGAAAGTTTCTCAACTTTTTATTTTTATTTTTGTATTTCTTCTATTTATAGATCTACAAGATATAATATTATTCCTTAAACATTCCTCTACAAACTTGCATAAATATTTTTCAAAAAAACTAAATGTAGTTTTTAATAAAAAATAGCTAAGGCTAACCACGCCGCATTAATAAATGCGCCATGTATGTGGAGAATTTTTTTTCAGCCCACGAGTCAATTTGCAAGACAAACGCATAGTTACATAAAGAAAGAAACCGTTTTATAATGCATGCTAAAATTTTACTCATCGTTAAAAAAAAAAAAAAAAAAAAAAAAAGGCTTCTTTCTTGAAGTGATATCAGCTAGTAAACGATAACTTTAATAGATGGTGTTACAATGTTGCAACTTTAATCAGTTCACCACTGGCATCACCTAGCGATTCATTTTAAAAATAAAGCGAATTGAAAAAATCGCTGTATTGGAAAATGTGCCTCGGTTTCTTTCGCAATATATACAGGGCTCCCAAATGGTACGCGAACTGAACACCAATGTTTTTAATAGAAAATTTCATAGCAGGTATCTACAGCATTTGTGCTAAAATGAACTTCCGGAAACGATTTCTGAGCAATTTCCAAGAAAAATATAAAACGAAAATCTTTATATGAAAATTTTGATATTCAGTTGCGGACCATTTGGAAGCCCTGTACATTTATAACTGCAATTCCATTCACTTTATTGCATCTGCATCATTTTGTTTTCGTAAGTCACTTTCAATATACGGTGACGGTCAAAAGTTTCCGGCCAGTTAGTTTCTTTGATTTATTTACCAGAAAGTTTCCGCAAAGTAGAAGCACAAATGCTTTAAAAGTTAGGAATATGTTAATGACCTCAGACCATATAATCATTTTAATTGGATACTAAAGACGCTTCATGCAAAGGGGCAAAATTCGAAGTTCGCGTGTGCAAAAGTTTCGACCACTCATCATTCCTTAGTTTTTTCTATCAGCAAACAGTTTTCGATCATATTTGTGAATGAATCAACGTGAATAGCATAGTTTAAATTCAAAATTGAAAAGTTCAGCAATTATTGTTCGTAAATTAGTCATTAGTTTGTCGTTAAAGGGCCAAACTTCTTGAAATATTGCGGCAAAGTTCTCGATCGGTAGATAGACTATGAACGATATTTAAAAATTATATGAAGCTGGCCTGTGAACAGAATTGTCAGGAGAAAAACAATTGATGATGTGTGCAGATGTGTGCAGATGTGTGCGGATGAGTTGGAATACAAATATTCCAACTCAGCCAAAATTTCCAAAAAATTGCAAGAAATGATGAAAAAACTTACCATAGATGATATTTACCGTTAAACGGTTAACTATATGAATGTCACTTTGCTCAGTCGTAGTATTTATTACTTAAGGTATGGTGATAAAATAATAATTGTAAATATTGTTAATCACTGTAATTTTCTATTACAGGGCTCCCAAAAGGTCCACGAACTGAACACCAATATCATTAAGTAGAAAATTTCATGGTAAGTTGCTACAGAATTTGCGCTAAAATATACCCTTGAAGCAGGTTTCTGTGCAACTTGTAAGAAAAATCTAAAAAGGAAATTTTTGTAAGAAAGCATTGATGTTCAGTTGCGGACCATTTGAAAGCCCTGCTATTATGCCTTTTATTCTGAAATTTGAGAAGGTGGTCGGAGATTTTTGAGAACATACGTTTTCCTTTATACTTAATTTTCTCAGTTAAATTTATTGATATTTAAATGTTATTCCATAAGTAAGTGCCTAACTATAATGTGTATAATTATCGCTTTGAGATTCGTCTTCATATGGATATACTTACAAATTAACTAAAAATTTTTTTGCAGGTCGGAAACTTTTAAGCCACTGTAAATGCGTAGGTGGACAGTCGAAGTAGAAGTATTTTAGATTAAATTTACGTTGAGTAAATCATTTAACATCCTTACCGTTAGTCTTAATGCATCTCTTTGCTGGAGTTTTCAGAATTTATTATCGCAATGTTTAACTATATGTTGGAGTATATTCTAAGACAAAAGTTCGTTACATACTTGAATGTTTTTACACGGGATTTTTGTGCTAATTTGGTGTTAGATCACGAGCATTGGGGCATCAAAACTATGCAAGAACGTCTACTGAATTTTATTCATTAAATAAATTTTCAGTTCGATCTTTAAAAAAAAATCAAGATGTTTTTACACATAATTGAAGGAGGTATTAATGCAAACAAGCTTAGTTTACAACATGTCAAAAGATTTTTTGCTGTTGCTGTCATAAATAAAAGTCCATTTTTTATAACCAGCAAACTTTAAGTATTTGACTCTAATGTCGATTCAAATGTTCGTTATTAATCGTGTTTTCTCACATATATTAATGGAAAAGAATAAGTTTGATTATTTTTAATACTTTTTTAAATACTTGAGATGATTGGATTATCCTTTTAGCTTATTAATTTGAAGTTTTCTAGAATACCATATTGCATTTAACTATCTAATGCAACATATCCAACCTTTTTGATTTTTGAAGCCTTTTAGAAAAACATTTTCTGTATGAAAATTTTAATATAAAAAATATTCTAAAAAAATATACATTTTTTAAAAATTCACTAATACTTTAATAATTACTAAATAAATGTCCTTAAGTGGCCTACTACTGGTGCATTTACATTATGTATGCAAATTAATGAATTTACATTTTTATTATACCTGTGGTAAATGCTTAAACATAGATATATATATTTTTAAGTTCACATAAACCTTTTTTATAGGAAAAATAAAAACATTGTTATGATGTTGGAAAGTATATGTTTTGTATTACAAATAATACAATGCTCCCATTTGGGAACATTGGCGTTTAAAGGGTTAAGGCTAACTATGCCTTATTGGTAAATGCGCCATGTATGTGGGGAAATTTTTCCAGTCTGCTAGTCCATTTGCAGGACAAACACATTGTTACGCGAAGAAAGAAACCCTTTTATAGTACATGCAATGTCGTAACAATAAAAAGAACGGTAGAAGATTTCTTTTTCTACACTTTAATGAAGACCTAAAATTTTACTCAACGTTAAAAAAATGAAAAAAAAAACAGCTCCCCTCTTCAAGTGATAGCAGCTAGTAAACTGTAGCTTTTATAGATGGTGTTACAATGTTGCCACTTTAATCAGTTCATCCATCGGCATCACCTAGCATTCTTAAATCCTCTTGGGGAATCGAATGAACGAATTTTCTATAAATATGAGATTTATGTATTGCTTCATAAATATTCCTTCTGATTGTGTTTTGATGTAAATCGCCTTATTGTTGACATTGCTATGCTGTATATTTCATGTTTACCACAATAGGTCTATCTGAAGCACTACAGCACGAATTTTCATGAAACCTTAGATTCAGTAAGTACTTTACATGGATAGATGCTATTTACATTTTTTGAATAAATCACCCAACAGGTGGCACTGCTACGCTTGATTTCTCACGATTCTTTAATAGCACTATCTCAAATGTTATTTTATGGATTTTCATTAAACTTTAGATTGTGAAATGACGCTCTTTACATTTTGATGTAATAAGTTTCACTGCCATGCGAAATTTTTCCCCATACGTGTAATATTGTGTACTGAACATAGTATATAACATATACTATATTTGGTTACAGCACCTCATTTTTTTTTGCTTCATTTTGGGAAACACCAGATTTCAAGCTTGCTCTTCGACGAACATTTTATAATTTTCAAAGTATATTTTTGAGAACTTCATAAAAACCTCTGTATAAATTTAGTTATTTATGTTATGCACATTATATTTTGATTGCATTTCCGCTTGCACAGGGAAACATTATTTAGTAAACCTGCTCATTTTTAATCCAATTTTTTAACTTTTTAATTGTGATTGTAGAATTCTGTACAATAATGCTTGTCATAATTTGTGAAAAGAGCATCTTTTTTATGTTAAGAACATAGCAAATTATAAGCAAAAAACCTGGCGAAATTTGTGATTTTTTTTTATAAAAATCTTAACTTCTGTACGAGTACACATGCTGTCCTCATAAAAATGAACACAGTTTATTACAATATGCCTACAATGATGTCTACAGTTTGTATGCTTTTGTTAAGCCATATTTTATTGAGTTGTCTAAAGGCTACAAGTTTTTTCTTAATAATGATGGTCCCCTATGGAATTTCAGGAAAAAAATCTTCGCGGAAATGTATGACATATATTGTTCTGTCTAAATTTCTCGAGTTTGAGGAATATTCTTCATGCATTTATTTTTAAAAATATCTTTAACAAAACGTCTAAAATCGCAAGTGATCGGTCATCATCGTCTATATCGGTACATCAGATACCTTGATAAATATTGGGGGCAAAATGCTTTGATGGTCGCTGATGACTGTATTTTTATTATTGCTACCTCCGTAAGTTAATATTTATTTAAACCTTTAAATCCAAATACAGCCAATCACAAGTGACGCTGGTATGCATCTTTTTTCCGATTTTCACAATAGCTCTATCTCAAGAATAATTTCAAGAATTTTTATCTAAACTAAGAATTCAATTAGACTTTGACACAAGATGTTGTTTATTGGATTTTAGTATTAATTGCCCAAGTGTTTGTGCTGTTAGGATGCATTCTACAAATTCACACAATTTTAACGATAATCTTATCTGAAGAATTAAAGCACGGAATTTCATATCTTCAAAATCCTCATGACGGTTATAAACCACCGTTGAATTTTTTAGTGTTATAGCAAATTTTCAAGTATTAATAAAAAAGATATATAATAAATTTTTATTATTGCTACCTCCGTAAATTAATATTCATTTAAAACTTTAAATGCAAATACAGCCAATCAGGTATGTGATTTCTTATTTTCCTGCTTTGCTTCTACTTTTTACTTCTTAATAATTATTTATTTTTTCTTTTTTTTATCAGAACAGCCACTTCAATTCGGGTATATATAGTGAGGCTACATAACCTGGGACTGTGCCTTTAAATTAATGAAACGTAATGTAAATTGTAAATTCAGAGCGTCTGGTGCGAATTTGCAACTAATTTAGAAGCAATAAACAATAATCATATGAACTCATCTAATTTTAATCATGATCACAAAGCCGAGCTACAACTGGGTGAGGTGACAAACGGATAGACTGCGTCAGTTCAGCGCTAGAAAAAATTCTACACAATTGTAGCGGAGATTATCGCTACATATATTTTCCTCTTCATAAATGCAATAATTATTTCCCTTTAATAAATTCTTTGGTTTATTTTAGTTTCCCTTTTCACTAATAAACCCATTAGTTAAATGAATCCTACATTTAATAGTTAAGTTCTAACTTTCATATTCCCTCTAATAGAAGTAAAACTTTTCATCTTTTGGAGCTCTCTGTATAAAATAATAATAGAACTTCCTTTCTCACAAATCTACTGTTGTGTCTGTAAAAAAACATCTGCCCATAGAAACCGCACTTATTAACAAAAGAAAGAAAGCTCTGGGCTTTGTTCATCATAATCTCTTATCCGTTACATTTTTATTAACATCTGCCTTACACACCCTGTTTTCATTCTCACAATTAATGCTTAAACCTAGAAATACTTTTATCTCTGTTTATCCTGACTGTGCTTTCTTTCTATTCAATTGCGCATCTGGATAACTTAAAGTTTTGTCTGCAAAAGGCAAATGTATGTAATGATTTGCTTATCTCAGATACTTCCCAAGCTTAAAATATTTCTTTAACCCTATAAAATATTCGCAGATGTAAAAATAATCCTTGGGTTCCCAGAACGCAAATGTAGTCACTGATACTGAACGTGTAGTTTATCAAATATCGCCAAAATTCTTTGTATGAAAGACTTCTGATGCCTTTTGGCGATAAGGGCTATGACATTGTATCGTCACTTTGCTGATTGCTTTGATACTGACAACATGTAGACTAGAGCTCTCTCAGAATCCCCTCCCCTTATGGGGAGTTGCACTGTCGTACCTCAAGTTAAATAAATGCATCGTCGTAAAATGTAACTCTCGCCTTTTCGGAGTTTTTTTTGTGTGTGCTTCCTTTGGTAAATCACCTGGGCCTATGAATTAACACCTTTACAACAATGATGAGAATGATTCTGATATACTGACTGAAAACTTTGAATGCTTAGCAATCAATTTATTGTACCAGGAACAGTTTTCGAGGTTTTCCCCTACCGGACAGAGAGCTACGAAAACCTAGTGTAGTCGATTTATTCTATCAGGAATGGTTTGCCAATAATAGAATTTTATTGGGAGTCTTGACAAATAGCACTTTTTCTAGTTCCGTATAGTCCCAAAATATAACATAGTTTTGATCGAGACTAAGCCGATTATTTTAAAAATTTCGGATTACTCAAACAACATCAAAAATACTTCACTATTCTTAAAGGTGTCCTTATTCGTAATTTAATACATTGGCAAGTGATATTTATGTGATAAAAAGTTTAAAATAAATATTTTTTTAATTACTTAATTAAAAAAAAAAAAAAAACACTAAGAATTACAGAAGTTATTTATTTTCGTGCAGTTTTCAGTTTTAATTTTTTTTGATTTTTGGATTGTTTTCTAACAATTTTTTCTTGGCTATTATTCATATGAAGAATAAAGCAAAGATTAATTTCCCAGTCAAATGTATGCATTTTCCTGGATATCCCTTTTTCAGCTTCTCATCCTTCTTTCTCTAAGCTTCTAACACTAACGATTCAATTTAGCGCAATTTCAGCGACCTAGATATTTTTCATTCGAAAATACTTCCTAATTATTTTTCTCTGGTGAATTGAATACATAAAAAAAGGCGGGAGAGAAGACGAAAGATTTGATAAAATATTTTTGAAGATACCTGATTTACGAAAGCCAGATTTTAAAGGATACAAAGAATTTTGTCTATACCTTTTGATCACGAAACGACTTCTATTAAATAACAATCAATCTCGAGATTCAGAAGAAATCTATCATAATGATAAGTCATATGTGAGAATGTGCAGTCTGATTTATCAATTTTCAAAAAATAGTGTACTCGACTTAGCGGGATTGGAAATTTTGACGAACGAAGGCAAATGAATTTGCATTATTTACTTCAACGTTGCATCTCAAACCGGGAAATAATATAAAATTCAAGAATGTAATAATTTATTATTTTACAAACTTAAAAAAGGAAAATTACTTTCTAAATGTTTTTAAAGATACATTATATGAATGCCAACATATAAATTATAACATAAAAAAATAGAGCGAGTTTCAACATACATATAGTTAAAAATATACAAACTAATTAAAAATTAGAGCTTTATTCCGAAAATTAGATTAGATTTTCGATGCTTTATTTTCTTGTGTAACATTCATGTGACTTTTTTTTTTGTAACATACTTGTTTTCGTAAACTTTAACTAAATTAAACCTGAATTTTAAAACTCGCACAGCAAATACAATTTTTAAAGTAGATAACTTTCTCTTGTAAAATTCTGGATTTCTTTGAGACTAATTATAAAAATATAAAGTGTCTTGCATGTATATTTTTGAAGTAAATGAAAATTCTGCATGCGAAATTTTCTTCTCTAAAAGTGACGCATTGAGGATTAAATAAAAATATATTTTTTCAAAAATATTTTCGCGAAATTTGTTGATTGTAGTTCCTTTTCAGTATTAATTTTTTCTGTATCAAAACAAGAAATACCACGCGGAAGATCTTATTTTTGTAAACTAAATGTCACATATACATAACTTATATAAGAATTATGTTTTATGATTTTTCAGAAGTAACTGTAATTGTGTTTTTAAATGATAATTTTAAATGATAAATATTAAGATAACAGAATAATTAATCTGTTTTATAGAAAAGAAGGAATTTTCATACTGGATGTAAATTATTATTTAATATAAAGGTTATTAATTAATTATTAATTTACAATCGAAAATTAAATGGAAAAATACAAATCGTACAATCGAAAAAATAGATTAAATCTTTCAGGAAAAAAATAATTATATTGCCAAAATGTATAATGATTGAATGTGTAAAGGTTTTTCTTAAAGTAAAAATGCAAGAAAAAGTATTTATTAGCTTGTATTTTCTTTCTTTTTTTCAAAGTTATAATCTCATTTTGGAATTTGAAATTAAAATTAAGTTTTATTTGCTTATAATGTCCCATCTCTCTTCAACAGGTGGCTGTATTTCATACATGGCATTCACGATGATTATGAGTGTTTAACAGAACGGAATAATTTACTATTTTACAAACTTAAAAAAAAATACAAATTATCACAATAAAACTAGAACGAGTTTCAACATGCATATAGTTAAAAATATACAAACAAGTTAAAAAGTCCGAAAATAAGATTTTATCTCTGATGTTTTACTTTTTTGTAACGTTTGTGTAACTTTTTTAAAGTTTACTCGTCGTCATAAACTTTAACTAAATTAAATCTGAATGCTAAAACTCACAAGGCAAACCTAATTTATAAACGGCAACTTTCTTTTGTAAAATTCCGAATTTCTTTATGATTAATTATAAAAATATAAAGTGTCTTACATGTATATTTTTAAAAAGTAAATGGAAATTCTGCATGCAAATTTTTTCTCTCAAAAAGCAACGTATCAAGAATTAAATAAAACTAATTTTTTCAAAAATATTTTCGCGAAATTCGTTGAATGTAGCTCCTTTTAAGTGCTAATTTTTTTTGTAGTTAAAACAGGAAATAACACGTGGAAGATCTTATTTTTGTAAACTAAATGTCACATATACATAATTTATATAAGAATTGTGTGTCTTGATTTTTCAGAACTAACTGTAATATTGTTTTTAGAATTTTCCAAATATATTTTTAATATTAAGGAAACAGAATAATTAATCAAGTATATAGAAAGGAACGAACATTGAATATTTATTATTATTTAATAATAAAGATCATTAATTGATTATTAAATATTACAACGTAAATTCGGAGAAATAAAAAAATTCTTTTAGCAAAAACTATTATGTTGCTAAAACTTAAAATGATTGAATGACACCAGGGTTTCTGGAGAGATTCATATTAAACTGCGTAAAAGATTTTCTTAACACTAAAATTATCAAGACCGTCATTTTGACGGTTTTCAATTTTCTTGCTTAAAAAATCGATATAATTTATGTATTGCTCTAAAGTTTTAAGACATGATTTTTAATGAAATATGAGAATAGGTAAACATTCCTATTCAAATTCCACTCACCCAGTTTAATTTCCATAATCAGTATGACCTTTTTATACTAAGAACCGTCAAAATGAAGGCTTTGGCAATTAACAAACAACCCGATATGGTACGGACTTCCCAATATTCGACAAGGACTAGTGCTTTTCGCCCTTGCTCAGTTCGCTCTAGGCTTCTGTCAAACGTGGTACAATAGTAATTGGTAAATGTAAGCAGAATGCAATCATTATCTGTTTTACTTCTAACGTAACAAAATTCTTGGTGAAAAGTGCAATCTGTGAAAAGTGTAATCTGTGAAAAGTCCAATTTCGGAAAATAAAATGAAAATATTTTTCTAAAAAAATAACATTTATTTTTTGTAAATTCTGGGCAACAATGAAACGATTTCCAGAAAGAAAATGTTTATTTGAAAAATTCATAAAACTCACTAGTATAAATGAAGACTGTTTGAACACTAATTCTAGTAAAGATAATTTGGACATATCTTGCGTGAAAAAGAAAACTGATTTCTCAGACTCTGAAAAAACTGAAGATAAAATTGAAGTACAAAATATTGAAGAAAGTGAAGAAGATGAATATGAAAGTGAAGATTCAGGGAATGAATTTGAAATTTATCAAAAGAGCCACAAACGCAGAAAGCGATTGCGAATATGTTGAGATATTGAATCAGATAGCTAAATAAAAACCGAAAAAAGACATTGCTCTCAACGGTACTGAATGGGATGAATTAGGGAACTAATGTGTTGGCAGACTTGAATCACATACTATATTCAATGATACTTCAGGAGCAACTTGTTATGCAATTTGCTATGCAAATGCTATTTTGTATGCTGGTGATCACTGCTGAGTGAATCGTCGACCTAGCCTTCAATCGCCGTCAGCACTACCTATTGTTTGAGATGCGAACTAAAATAAAAAATTACGGTAAAAAAAACTCCTGACATTATACATAAACCTCCTGCAAAATTTTTTTAAATAGCTGTCACTGTTTGCAAGTTATTGAATTTTAAAATCCATCAGTCATTTTCGGGACACCCAGTATGTAACACAGGTAGTTTTAGTGTTAAAGTACAAAATGCAAGCAAAATATATTTTTGCTCTCATTTTCTTTTTTTCTATTGTATGACATCACTGTGGCATTTAGGTATAAAAATTAAGTGGAATTTACATATAATGTCTCAACTCCCTTCAACAGGTGATGTGTGATGATGATTGTTGGTGTGTAACGTCGTAATTCAAATTAATATATTTGAAGGAAATTAAGCAAGCCCCTCCCATGAAATAAAAGTAAAAAATGTATGATATTTTCAAATACAAAACAGAAATTCACTCAGGGAAGCGGTTTCGATATCATGAAGATGTAAATTTTTATATATTTAATATAATATTCAGTTAAAAACGTATCAGGGTGCGGCTCCTTCGAGTTACCTCGATTCTTCTTGATTTCGAAGTAAGAGAAGAATCAAAAACCCGGTCGAGGGTGCTGTAGCGACCTCTTCCTTCTCGGAATAAGAAAGGAAGAAGGGTTCTTGAAGGGTACAGGCCGTCGATAGAGCCCCGCGTTTAACCCGTAACGTACGTGCACTTGAGTAGCCTATCGCTGTGTTATTATGCGGACAATCACCATCCACTAATTGATATTTTAAGCTCAGTTAAGACCTACATTTTGCTGAAGTTGAACAGAATGCTTGGAACTCCCTTCTTCTCTTTCTTCTTGCACTTTACTGACAATAGAAAACGGGGGAGATACAATAGTCAGGAAGATAACTATCTTAACCCTACTTAAGGCTCCTGTCCCTGCTCGTGAAGACGCTCACGAGCTAATGCTATTCCTATGGGGAGGCATTTCGCTGATTTCTCATTCACATTTGCATATTTTTGAATTTTTCTTTTTGCACATGATATTTGAGTTCATAATGAAGTGCACTCGTTGATTAAATTATCGATTTTTGTTGCTGTTTGATTATAATATGACTTTCAATTTTGAAATATGAAAAAATACAGGTGTTTTTTCATTCAAAGCTTAATAAAATGTTTTCTATAAAACATTCGAAAAATTAAAAAACACCGCCCCTTAGCTTAAACATTGAACTTTTCAGATAATTTTGTTTCATATTTTTATACTAATTAGGGAATGTAGAATGGAATTATTTCGAATGGAATTTTTGATGAAAATTTAAGTGAAATCTCTTAAAATACCTGCCTTTCATAGGTCACGCCCATTTGACATAGATCGATAAGAGCGCTCACTATCTCCGTGGAGTTTCTGTAAGGGGGAGAATATCTAACACATGTGTTTTTAATAGGGGTGACCACAGAGAAAACCCTAGAGGCAAACAAACTGATTTATACCGTCCAGGATCTTTGCTTGAGGAAAAACAGCAAATTTTACGAGGTCCATTATAGAAAATTTTCTCTTCTACAATTTTTGAGTTTTCACCGGTTTTCTTTTACGTAGATTTCGTATGAAATACTACCTATTGCGATCGCTCCAATGTTGGAATTTCTGAAAAATTTTCTCAAATCTACACTGATCACGACCCCCAGGCCCCAAAGCTACCAATAGTAAAAAAGTTTATATATATATATATATCTGTCTATCTATCTATCTATCGGTGTATATCACTTTTTTATGGACACGATAACTTATTTAATTCTGCTCATCTTTTCAAAATTGATACATAAAATCAAGGGGCATAAAATCTCGGTCGATTTCGTTAATGGGCCAAACCGGACCAAAGGGATAAAAATAGGAAGGGTTTTTGTGAAAACAGAAAAAAACCCATAACTTCTTTATTAAAATAGATATTGAATCAGTTTTAAGTTTATATTACTTCTAAAAAATAGGCCAAGAGTTTCTGCATTGCAAATTTTTGATAAAATTGAAAATGGGCTGAAAGGGGGGGGGGAGCAAAAATAGGGGTTTCGGGAGTTAAAAATTCATAACTTTGTCAATTCTGAAGATATCAAATCCAATTATTTTTTTATAAATGCTCTTAATATTACCTAAAACTTTTGCACTGACAAGTTTTTGATAGAAACGAGTCTTATTGCAGAAAAAAATTTAAAACGAAAACAAAAAAGGAGGTAAAAAAAGAAAAAAATCCATAACTTCGTCAATTCTTAAGATATCAAATCCGATTAAATTTCACATACATCATCTCAATTATATCTACAACTTTTATACTGACAAGTTTTTCATAGGAACAATCCTTATATCAAAAATAAATTAAACAATAATAGGAATTGCAGAAAAAAATCTCAATTCCAAACTGTTTATATTCTCACTCATTTTGCTCTCAAATTCATCCAATTGGCAGGTTCTCTTTTTTTAGGAACTATATAATGTGGCGTATTGGTCAGTTTTGTTTTAAAAACAGAATATAATCTCAAAAAAATCCGAAAAATGGCATTATGAGCAGGGTTTCCTGAAGTTATCGTGATTGAAAAATTGAAGTATTCAAATAACAAATTGCTTATTTTCTGATTCGTTTTTTAAATCCATTTTTGCTCGCAAAGGCTTTCATTTCACAGATTCCCTTATTTAGGAACCGTATAATATGCCTTATTGTCTAGGTTTTTGATAAAAGCAGAATATATTTTTAAAAAAAGCTGTGAAAGTGGGCAATTCGAACAAAATTTCCAGATTCCATCGAGATTGAAGAATTGATGATGTTTTCAATTAAAAAATTGCTTTTTTATGACTCATTTATAAATTCAGTTTTGCTCTCAAATGCATTCAACTGATAGTGTCTCTTATTTAGGAACTATATAATGCGCCTTATTGGTCAATTTTTTCATAAAGTCAGAATATATTTCAAAAAATGCTGTCAAAGTAGGCATTTGTGCCGAATTTCGCTTAAGATGATTATGATAAAACCATTTGTTACAGAAAAATGAAATTAAAAGTTTTTCAAAAGCGGCCAACTAAAGTTGTTAAACAGGGTTTATCTATATTCATATTTTAATTTTTATTGTTGAAAGGAGCACTCTTCGAAATCTACCTCTGCCTATAGGCCAAGCCGACAGGGATTATTTTGTATATGTGTGTGTGTGCATTATTAACAGAAGAATTTTCAAGTACATTAAAATATTGTCACATTGCTCCAAAATCTACGAGCTGGATATAAAATGATGTACCCATCCTTTCTCTCTTCTCCCTCCCTCCTTCGATACGTTACTGTAAGCCCCCAAACTTTATTAGAAACAAGGAGGTTGAATTTCAATATATAACCTGCATGTTGTATTTATATTCTAAAGCTTATCGCCAAACTAAACGGTATTATCAGACATATCTGATATGCAAATTGTGATTTATTTATTTAATTATTTTTATGTTTAATAAAGAATTTTTTTTACTTGCACTAATTTTAAATAACATATGTTTATATATTTTATTATATTATAATATATAACTAATTTTAAATAAAAATATTAAGCATTTAATAGTGAATTTAGGCTTCAAACAATTCTGTATATGTGGTTATATATGTAGCGAAAAAAAAGAGAAGTGCATTTTTTATATTTGTTTCTTCCCTGTATTCTATAAATATTTTTTATGTACGCACACAACATGTTGTATGTACAACACATTTGTTGTATTACACAACAAATCTTTTAGATTTGTTGTGTTTATTTTTTATGATTTTCAATAAATGTATATCATTTTCATTTTCAATATTAATGAATTTTATTCATATTTCTTTAGAACTTATAAAATTAAATTTTTATATCATAAACAAATTATTGCTTAGATCATTTGATTATTTTGCTTATGTTTCACTTCATATTAATTTTGAGATGCTCTCCCGAATACCGGACACGTTTGCTATTTAGAAAACCATAAGGTTGGATTGAATTTTTTACAGACACTGGATTTTATGAAAGTATAGCAAACTTGTCAGTGTCCCTGCGATCACTCCTTTGATTTTAGAGAGACATTTTTTGTATAGCTGATATTAAATCTCTTTAAACATTGTACTGATTATGTCAATATTTTTGAACATTTAAATTACATTATTATTAAATTCAAAATATATATTTAACAAAAATTACAGCAAAATCTCTCAATAGAGCTCTTCGGGAATGCTCAATTGTTTAGCTTTTTGAAGATTTTTGTTATTCTGAGGTAAAAATACATACTTATGTATGAGTTAGACAGAAAAAAATTCGCTAATTAGAGATGTCCATTATGAAAATTTTACAATAAAGCCTTTATAACGGACATTCCCAAAGAAAGGATATCTCTATTTAGTAAACGCATCTTTCAATTCACAACGCATGCGAAGTTGTATGTTTTTATATCAGAAAAGCGGACTCCGCCGAATAGTGAATAAATTCCATGTTTTATTGTTTATTAAGAGGTTTAATTATGTATAGATATATATACCACTAACGGTTATATATATATATATCATATTTTAAAATTGCAAGTATAGAAATTCAAGGAATAGTGTGCATATCAATATGTGAAACAATTAACTATGAAATATTCAATTTAAAAAACAAAAACAAGATTTTTCATAATGAATTTAGAATTATATATAAATATATGCATATATAAATCTTATTTTACTCAAAAAGTCCATAGTGTTACAATTATTACTATTATTTTTACATAAAAAAATTCTGTGAGCCAAAATGCATTTTAGAAAAACGGTTGAAAAAAATCTCATTGATTAATATTCTATGTTAACTTTTCATGAACTGTTTAGAATAATACTTTTCTTTTTAATTTCTTTTTTTCCTAGTACGTTTAGTTACTTATTGAAGTTTCATTAAATAACATGTTTTTGGTAAATTCTTAGCGATTTCATTAAAAATATAACTACTATAGAAAGGAGGCAATTATCATACCTTTAAAATGAAGATTTATATGAGGTAATGTAATATATACATTATTGAGATCAGAAAGGAAGCTTATATTTTTCAAAAATTAAAAACTATATATAAGTGATGAAACATGAATGTTATTGAAAACAATGCATATTTATTGATAGAACACATAAAAGGAGATAAAAAAAAACACTCAAAATAAAAATATATATACAAGAATTTGCTGCAGCAAACTTACTAGTAACCTCTGGATTAAATATGTGAAGTTTATCGATACATAATGAAATTAGACTTGTGTTTTCTTTGGCATCTATATTATTTGCCTCACTTCGGCTTTTTACCATGTGCTGCTGGATTGTGGCAGTGACTTTTATTCTTTTTTGATCATTAGATCTTATCAGTCAATTTGACTGATTTTTGGCTAAAACGATTGTATGCACCACGCTGCTTTTTATATCATTGATATTTTTGGATTAGATCGATATTTAAGACCATCATGGCCTGGATCACTATTTTGTGATTACACTTTTTTGAGGGTATACACTATCACAAACAAGTAGGCGAAGAACACATAGCCTGTTAGTCGACTCCACACTTTATCTTTTTATGGCATCTTTTAATTGGCACTATTATTTTTAGATGATGTCGATGTTTTAGATGATGGCGATCACACTAACTGAAGAAGACACACGATCACATTGGAGACACAGAAGGTACTCAGCCGGTCAGTCAGCACTACAGTCTAACTTCTTAGGAGATCATCTTGTTAACGTAATATAGAAGCAAAAGATTCATACTTGAAGAATTAACTAACAAAATATAAAAAATCACCAGCCCACGCTGCAGAAAAGGCTTTTTTTTACCTAAACTGAGGCGCGGCTTTTTCGCGTAAAACTCGTAGCTTGCCGCTTTTTCAACTGTTGCCAATAGGCGTTGAGAAGAACTGAGGGATAAAAAAGTGGTTTTCTACCGTGAATGATTCTTCTCTGTTTCTCCCACGCTGGAGTGGAATTCACGTGTTTTCTCTCTCTTGTGATTTTCGTACTGGCTGTGGGAGAAATGAAGTGTTGTTTTTTTTGTGATGCGTTTGCTCTGCCGATTGATTTTGAGTTCTTGCCACTTGTTTATATTAATATGTAGAGACCTTTCTCTCTACAAATACATATGTTTAATACTGTTTCTTTTATTATATTTTAAACTACTAATTTATTTAAACTAATGTTGGCATTCACTATTCCATTGTAAACAATTTATTGGATAAGTCCGAAAACTTATAAGTCCATGCTTTAAAAATTTACTATGCACACTATTCTAAAGCATAAAGGAAGATAACATTTTTTTTATATTTTCCGAAGAGCATATTTTGCCACCCGCTCAATTTTTAATTTTGTTAAATGGATTTTTCCTGCAGAATTATCAATTTTGCTTTAATTTGGCATATAGGTTTGTTCTAATAATTTGCTTCGTTGATATTTTTTCTGTTTTTCGATCATTTGCACTTTTTGAAATAAGTAAATAAAATAAAGAAATCTATTGCCCCTTCTACCACACCGGTAAGTATTTACGTTAGGAAAACGTTTTAATATTGAAAAAGATTACATAAAAGAGAAATATACTAATATATGCAAATTCTAATACAAGGCAAAGGTTAAACATTAACAAGGTAAACAACAAGGCACAGGTAAAACAAGGCTTATTACAATCACAATCAATCATATTTTTTTTATTTAAAATTTTTATACGGTTTTCTTTTTTTTCTCTTAATTTTGTGTTGATTTTTCCACACAAGTAACACGAATCTGGTTTTCAATGTTTAAGCTCATTATTTCACATAAGTTTATTCATATGGCGATGCTTGAAATTTTTGCGAAGTTTTGTTTGTGATTTTTTTATTCTTTCGTGCTTTGCAATGCTTTTTTGAGGAATGCGGTTTCAACTTTTAGTCCGATATAGTACATTTTGCCCTCTACGACTTATTTAAATTTTTAGAAATTTTTAATACGAATTTGTCGCATTTTCCGGCTAATTTTTATCATTCGTGAAAGTGTTCTTATTATGATGTTTCAGCCACCAAAATAAAGTTTATCCTCTGCTATTTTTTAAAATTTTTAGTTTTTCTGTTTTCTTTTCTTTTCTTTTTTTTGTGTGTGTGTTTTGCAGCTATTTTTTCCACATCCACTGTAATTTTTTGGTGAATGTAATAAATGTTGTCACGTTTTCAATGCATTTTTTTTCCTAAAAGATTTTTTGAAAAACTTTATACGATTCTCTAGATTTAATTTTTTTACTTTTTTTTTCTTTTGTAAAAGGAATTGTCTGTTATTAGAATGTTTCGAAGCTTGCTAAGAAAATTTTGTCCACTGCATCGTAAATTTTGAAAACTTTTCGATATAATTTTTTGGAATTCATACAGCAGTATTTTAATTTTTCACGATATTTTATACGACTTTTAGAGTTTTTTCCTTTTGAGTCGATTTTTTTTTTTTTTTTGGCTTTCATTGTAAGATTACGGTTTCAATTTTTAATCTATAGTAAACTTTGTCTTTAGCGATTTTTGAAATTTTTAGGAATTTTCAATACGAACTTTAGCAATTTTTCGTAATTGCATGTAATCCTTCCGCCTATGATATAATATTCAATATAATTGTGACATAATATTCAATTTTCTTTAAATCCGCCAAACTATTTTATATTTAATTTTCAAGTAGAAATATTTCAATTTTAGTCTGCAAAGGTTTGGCTTAGTAATGAAAGTATATTTTATTTATTTAATTAATAATGATTCTATCTATAATTAATCCATGATTTTTTTTTCTTCTGAAAATATACGTTTCATTTTTTATTTTCAAAAACTGCATCCCTAATAGAAAATCATGCAAAATAAAATTAAAATAATATATTTTTTAAGGTTATTCTGTGAAAAAAAATATTGTACAAATCTACACATTATAATTTATTTTTTTATGTTTAATTTCAAGTTAAAATACTAAATAGTTTTTTTTGAAAAGTGTACGACAAAATGTAATTTGTATAGTCTAGTAGAGGATTCGCTTCGCTCATCCTAATTAAAACTATAGTGAATTTAATAAAATAACCATTCAAAAAACTTGTCCCAATTAATTTGAACGGTTATTATTGATTCAAATCTCCTCCATTACTGAGCAGGATTGATACATTTCTAGGGGAGATTTGATACATTGGTATGTAAGTTTTAAAAATTTCGGACAATTCAATTTGTATCATACAATATATTATGAAAAATCTTGAGATAGTTTAGTAAAATTTAGAATCGGAAGCTTTGTAATTTTGAGTTTAGCGAAATTCCCGCCCGAAACACGCCATACTGCACTGTCTACTACTCCTGGAGCATCAGCAATCTCTCCCGAAGAAAAGTGCCTGAATTCAACATTGCAATTTTCCCCGCTAAGTTGGAAACTTGTCTAAAACGGAATTCCCTTGTGATTACATTTTTATAGATTTTACTGTAAATGAATTTCTTGAAATATTGTATTATTTATTTATTATTAATAAAACATAATATATAACAAGCCAATGAAGCAGGGAAAGAACCAACCGGTTGGTGATGCAATTGTAGCAATTTTCAACAACATCTATATTTTTTCAGAAATTTATATACATATATATATATATATAGCAGTCCCCTCCCCCCCCATCCCTCCTCTGCCAAGAAAAATCACATTTCGAATTTTACTGAGTTTCTAACAGCTGACTTATTTTGAGATTTAACACTAGAACTACCGGCGTTTCACATATACCTAGTTTTACCGCATCCGTCAAATTGACGGATTTTTTATCACGGCATTCATTGTAATTTTGACTTATTTAATGTAAATAAAAATATATAATTTAACAAAAAATCATTTAATATGATAATTCATTAATTATTAATAATAATTCAATTAAAAAAAACAGTTTATGCATTTACAGTACATTTGCTTTGCATGAAATAACTATGAGGGAAATATTTTACATGTTATCTTAGATTAACACTTGCAACGAACTTATTAAACTTAGTTAATGTAAATAAAAGAATATAATTTAACAAAAACAATATTTAATGTAATAATTCATTAATGATAAATATAAAGAAACTAAACAAAAACAGTTTCTATTTGCATTTACAGTATATCACATTTGATATGCGCGAAATAACTATAAGGCATATATTTTACAAGTGTTTCTTATCTTTGATGAACACTTTCCACAAAGATATTTGACTTAGTTAATGTAAATAAAATATATATATAATTTAACAAAAATAACATTTAATGTATTAATTCATTAATTATTAATTTAAAAAAACCACTTTCTATTTGCATTTATAGTACAGCATATTTTATATGAATGAAATAATTATGAGATACATATTTTACAAGTACATGTTACCTTAGTACATGTTATCTATAGGTACTTAGATGAAAACTTACCACAAACATATTTGTTGCCACAAACGCTATGTACACATACATTGCAAGTATAAATCGTTTTGTCTTTGTTGCATAATCGAATTTGGCAAGATTTGCGATCATAGGGAATATTTTGTGAATTTTCTAGAATACAATCCATTGACTTCTGTAGCGTCGTTTTGTAGTAGCTGCTATTTTATTAGAACACTTAGAAGAAGCGTGATCAAGTATAGTAGTCCAGGTCTTAGATGTGAAGATAGCGAAAAAACCCCACAATGATGTAACAGTCACAGTTTTTTATTTAAAACATAAGGGGAGGTACATAATAAAATCGGAGAAAAAATCCCCGAACAGAGATTTGCAACTTCACCAGACAAGAGCAGCGAGTCAAGTGTCCTCGTACATAGCAAGAAACCGCCACTTTTTGGCGTGAAAGACAATCGCCAACATACACAAGTTCGCCCATGCACAATGGATAGTATACGCCAAATAACAGTTAAAATGCAGCCGGCAAGATCAGAATTCAATTTGGTTGCCCAGCTGGGATGGGAAAAAAAAGGTTGCCAAACGATAAATGTTACACGTGTTGTTATGTCTAACAACGAAGCACACCGAAGGGGGCAAAAGATTTTAATGCGCAGATGTTAAATTCTTTTTTAGGATTTTGTCGAGAAAGGAAAAAGGAGCGTAAGCATAAATTTTAACCGAGATACAGAGAAGATCTCCTTATAAGGTAATGCATAATTGATTCGATCAGAATTAGCCGACATCTGGAAATTGTTTTTAACGGTTGATTAAAATGTGGGTGTATTTCTCACAGATAATCTTGGGCAGCTGCAGATTTTCGGTTAGAGAATTAATAAGCAAGGAAAATGGAAAAGGAATGAAGGGCAACTTAAAACTAATTTTGAATTGAAAAGGGAAGGGGGTGCAAAGGAATAATTTAAGAAAATAACCAATATGTAACGAAATAATAGAAAATAAGCAATAGAAAATAACAAAATAATCGTTATAACTTCCGTTCTTGTTTTTTGGGAGAAGGCTTCTTTTCTGCTGCACCTATATTCACTGGAGAGTTCTTCGGATAACTGAAATAAAAATTGTTTTTTAGTTATATTTTTTTCACAAGTCTCTTTATATAAAATCCACGCATTGATTGCTGCCAAGTCCAAAATATTATAAAATACCTGTAAAAGCCATCTACGTGACCCTGCTTTTACGCTATGTTTGCGGGCCATTAGGTCAACTACGTCTACTCCAAACTTAGTCTCATTGCAAAATGATACAGTTGCAGGAATTTGTTTTCGATTAGAAGCAATTTTTACAGATTTATGTTTTGAGCGAGTACTTTTTTACGAGGCTTACTTTTGTAAACTGTTAAAACAATATCATTTGATTTGTAGAGTTTTGTGGAGAAAAGAGCCATGTTATCTTTTCTAACTTTAGCTATTTTCGGCAATTCTCTTTTATTTGCTCGTATAGTTCCAACAAGACTTGTTTTTTTTAGCCAGTAGCTTCTTTGCTAGCTGCATACTTGTAAAAAAATTATCCTTTGTTATATTCCTCCCACAACTTACGTAGTTTTTTACAAGATTCAAAGGTACTCCTGATGGTCTAAGTTCGTCTTTGCCTAAATAGGGAAAGCCATTTATAAGATATTTACTTCGCACATCTACAACTAACCAAAATTTAATTCCGAATTTGTCTGGTTTTTTGGGCATATATTGCAGAAATCTGCATCTTGCCTTTGTGGGAAACAATTGTTCATCTACGCTTATATCCTGATCTGGTTTGTAACAAGCTTGGCTGTTATCAATAAAGGACTTCCAAATTTCGGAAGCTAATCCAAATTTGCCAGTTCGTAAGCGAACACTCCTCTCACTTTTTTTTTTGTCAAAACGAATGAATCTCATAATTTCTAAAAATCTATTTCTACTCATAGTTTCGCGAAAGAAAGAAGGTCCCCATTTTTTTGACCACAAATAGGATAATTTCAAATTTTTCGCTTCATAGGCATACAAAATAGCTAGAAACGCATACAATTCTTCAATAGTAGTTTTCCAATCGTCCTTCTGTAAAATATTTCTGGCCTCTAGCTTAGTGCAAGTTTTTATGTGCTTCATCATTCGATTATCAATTATAAGTCTAAATGCACTGCTAATATTACCAAGCATAATGTTTCGTTTCGCATAACCAGTTGGGCCTGAAGTATCCTTGAATATAATGTGTGATGGGAGTCTACCAACACAACCATTCCCTATTTCTTCCCATTCAGTACCATCGAGAGCAATTTTTTTTGCCTGTTTTTTTCCGTTTCCGTTTGGCTGTCCGATTCAGTTTCTGAAATTATTCGCAATCGCTTTCTGCGTTTCTGGCTCTTTTGGGGAATTTCATCTTCACTCCCTGAATTTTCACTTTCATATTCTTCTTCTTCACTTTCTTCAATATCTCGTACTTCAATTTCATCTCCAGAATTTTCAGAGTCATTATTATTACTTGAATTAGTGCCCGAACAGTCTTCATTCATACTAGTGAGTTCTTTGTATTCTCCGAATAATTTTTTTCTTCCTCGAAATCGTTTCATTTTTGACTAGAATTTACAAAAAATATATGTTATTTTTTTCATAAAAATATATACATACTTTTTTCCGAGATTAGGCTTTACACTGATTGCACTATTCACAGACTGCATTTGTCACTAAGAACGTTATTACATTAGAAGTACAATTGATAATGATCGCGTCCTAATTACATTTACCAGTCACTGATACGTTTGATATGAAGCTTGGAGCAGACTGAACATAAGCAAAAAGGGCTAGTACATGTGGAAAATGGGGAAGCCCGCACCACTTCGGGATGAGTTTGTTAATTGCCAAAGCCGTCAGTTTGACGGGTCTTGGTATAAATAGGTATAGGTCATACTGATTACGGAAATTAAAATAGGTGAGAGGAAATTGAATAGGAATATTTAAATATTTGTACGTTTCATTAAAAGTCGTATCATAAAATTTTGGAACTCGCCATAAATTATGTCAAATTTTTAAGCATGAAATTTGAAAACCGTCAAAATGACGGCCTTGGTCGTTCTAGTGTTAAAATATGCAATCATATAATACGCAATACTGAACTACATAATCATCTTTATAAAATACTGATTTATTCAAAACGGAATAGAAAGGAACAAAAAAGGTTGATATTTCTGATGATGATTGAGTAAATTCAATCGAAACATGTAAAAAATTATTAAGATCTTTTAATGTTTTTATTAGTATTTGACGTCCTTTTTAGCAATTAAATATTTTAATGCATATTTTTGAAATGATAATATTTTTATTTACAGGTATTCTTTTTTTGCATATGTTTCACTCCATATTAATTGGCATATCATATTAATTTGATGCAGAAAATAAACAACAATTACAGAATAATCATCATGAACATTTCTCATTGATAATTTAAATAATTGCCTTTTTTATTTAAAGTATATGCACCTAGAGTGAGCCAAATACCTCGGGTCACTAATTTTTTAAATTACGGGGAAAAAAGGAACCAAAATGCATTTCTGAAAATTGACTGAAAGAAATCTCATTGACTAACATCCTTCAATGTCAACATTTTGTGAACTATTTGGAATATTTGTTTTTGTTTTTAATTTCTGCTGGTACATTTATTTATTTTCTTGGGTGTCTTCAAAAAATTTGTGGTAAATTGTTAGAGATTTATCGTTATTTACTTAGACACTCTACTGAAAAGAAAAGTATACAATAGATGATGTATTCAGGAGGTAACTCCAGAGCAGTGTTTTTCCCTGAGCATCGAAATGGCGGAAGCTTTGTAATTTTGAGTATAGCGGAATTCCCGCCCAAACACTCCATACTGCACTGCCTACTACTCCTGGAGCATCAGCAATCTGTCCCGAAGGAAAGTGCCTGAATTCAACATTGCAATTTTCCCCGCTAAGTTGGAAACTTGTCTAAAACGGAATTCCCTTGTGATTACATTCTTATAGATTCTACTGTAAATAAATTTCTTGAAATATTGTATTATTTATTTATTATTAATAAAACATAATATATAAGAAGCCAATAAAGCAGGGAAAGAACCAACCGGTTGGTGATGCAATTGTAGCAATTCTCAACAATATCTAATATTTTTTCAGAAATTTATATACAGGGTGTTTCTAAATTCATGGTAAACTATTCTTTATGTCGATATTTTGTTGAAAATAAATTATAAAGATAAATTTGAAAAAATGCCGATAGAGGGCGCTTTAGACTTTGGAGTAACGAACAACTATTTTTTACCGTTATTTTTTGCATCTCATAAATTTTTTTAGAAGCTTACACATAAACTTAAATTTTGAGATGAAAATCTAAATCGTTGGGAGTGGTTAAGTAGAGCAAACTGAACTGTGGGGGGAGGTTCAAATTTCAAATGATTATAAAAAACGGAAAAAACAGTCAATTGATTTGCGATTATCACTAAAATTATTCTTTTTGTCAGTATTATCGTGAAAATAAATTAAAAAGATAAAATTAAAAAATGCCGATAGAGGGCGCTTTAGACTTTGGAGTAACGTACAACTATTTTTTACCGTTATATTTGCATCTCATAAAAATTTTTTAGAAGCTTAGACATAAACTTATATTTTGAGATGAAAATCTGAATCGTTGGGAATGGTTAAGTAGCGCAAACTGAACTGTGTTCAATGGGGGTGTGGAGGTTCAAATTTCAAATGAATATAAAAAACGGAAAAATTTGTCGATTCGTTTGCCGTTTTCGCTAAAACTATTCTTTGTCAATATTTCCTTGAAAATAAATTTTAAAGATTAATTTCAAAAAGCACCGTTAGAGGGCGCCTTAAAATTTAGAGTAACCAACAACTATTTTTAACCGTTATTTTTTTTTAATCTAATTAAATGCTTGCAAATGCTTACATTTAAATTTTGAGCTCGAATTCTAAATCGATGGGAGGGGTTAAGAAGCGCAAACTGAACTGTCTCCAGGAGTTGAAATGTTACCCTCCTCACCCCTCGAACACATAACAATATTCCGCTACTTAATTACTCACAACGATGCAGATTTTGAGATCAAAATTTAAGTTTGAACATTTACAAGCATTTAATTAGATAAAAAAAATAACGGTTAAAATAGTTGTTGGTTACTCTAAATTTTAAGGCGCCCTCTAATGGTGTTTTTTGAAATTAATCTTTAAAATTTATTTTCAAGGAAATATTGACATAAAGAATAGCTTCAATTTTTCCGTTTTTTATAATCATTTGAAATTTGAACTTCCCCACCCTCAATTGAACACAGTTCAGTTTGCGCCACTTAACCACTCCCAACGATTCAGATTTTCATCTCAAAATTTAGGTTTATGTATATATATATATATTATATTATTATATATATATATATATATATATATATATAGCAGTCCCCTCCCCTCCCCCTATCTTTCCTCTGCCAAGAAAAATCACATTTCGAATTTTACTGAGTTTCTAACAGCTGACTTATTTTGAGATTTAAAATATGCAATCATATAATACGCAATACTGAACTACATAATCATCTTTGTAAAATACTGATTTATTCAAAACGGAATAGAAAGAAACAAAAAAATATTTAAATTTATACAGGTTTCCATTTTAGCTGATATAATTGTTATTTTTTAAGTTAAATGTATGCATATTTTTTTATCATTCATGACCGGATTATGTTAAAAATATTTCATTTTCACAAATTTTACTGTAGTACTTTCAGTATTACAATTGAGACGTTTAAAGACACATGAGGCTACATTATTCAGGCGAAGACATTTTCAAACTCATAACAATCCCTAAAGCGGTTTTTACAAATATCTCACATTTTATCCCATTTAAATGTTTTTTCTGCAAATATCTGAAGCCTATATCTAATGTTGTGCTTTTCTACTTTTCGGTATTTAAAAGGGGGGGGGGGGTAACAAACTTTTAAATTCGGATTTCGTTTGGAAATTATATTTTGAAATTTAAAACATAATCAGAATCAAAAAAGCAGAAACACGCAATATTGGTCATCGATCTAATGTATCATGAAATATAAATAAATAAATAATAAAATAAAATAAATATTAAAATTCAAGCGAGAATTCTGAAAAAAATGCTCTATAGGCGCCAGGTGAAGAGGAATGTCCCCCCCGGCCACCCATTGAAATCAACACTGCTCATATTATGTTAAACTTTCCCTGCTTCCCCTCCTCTCCTTACATTTTTTTTAAAAATGCAATTATATATATATATATATACATGTATATATATATATATGTGTGTTACAGGCCAAACCCTATTTTAGGCCAAACCGGTCTATCCTGACGTCCATCGGATAAACTAGTTTTTCCTAGGCCAAACCGATCTGCCCTGACGAAAATCGGATAAACAAGTTTTTCCTAGGCCAAACCGGTTTATCCTAACGACCATCGGATAAACTAGTTTTTCCTTTGCCAAATTAGTCTATCCTAAGGCCCATAGGACAAACCAGATTTCCCTAGGCCAAACTAGTCTGGCCTAACTCTTATAGGATAAACTAGTTTAGACTGCTGTTTATTCGTCTGAACTAGTTTATCCTAGGCCAATTTAATTTGGCGGGATTTTATTGAATTCAATGACCGCCTCATCGCCAACATTCTTGTTTGTTCTAGGCTGATCTAGTTTATCCTAGGCCAATGTAGTTTTACGAGTTTTTAGCTCACGGCCATCAAAGCCAGAGAATTAATGGGCTCACTGGTACTGTATGTATGTATGTACGCATGTATGTACGTACGTCTGTGCTCAACGCGATAACTCGATAGAAATAATGTATTTGACGTGTTTTTATCTCATCAGGCTGTCAAAGCCTGAGAACTAATGCGCCCGAAGGTTCTGTGCCAATGTAAGTACGTAATGAAATAATTCTTGATAGAAATACTCGATTCGCATCAAACTTTCAATGTAGATTTTTTCTTATGAGGAGCTTTTCTGATTAATTTTTGGGGGTCATTAGAGAAAAATAAGGGGGGAGGAGAACGAAAGGCTGAATCACCCCTTTTCTTATTTTAAATAAATGGATTTCCATGCGTTTTAGCATATTTTATTCAAATTTTAGACATAGGTTTTCTCTTGAGGCGCCTCCATGATTAGTTTTGGGTGTTCATTGTTTAAACATTATGGGAGGGAGGAATAGGGTTAACGTCGCATAATTTATGTAAATGCTTTTTTCACGCAGAATTTACTGATTTTCTTTAATTTTAGAAATTAATTCATCCTGTAAAGCGCTTCCCTAATTAATTTTGGGAGTTAATTGAATAAGAACTACGGGAAGAACGGGGGGATCCCGCCTAATTATGGCAAATGGGTTTTTCATGCAGAATTAACCGATTTGCTGCAGATCTTGGATTTGTTTATTCAATAAAAGCTCTTTTCTGATTAATTTTGGTGGTTCTTCTGTTAGCTATAAGGGGGATACCTACAATTTTTTTCCTTCCTTAAATTAGATAAATTGGTTATAATACATAATTATCCAATTTGCTTAAAATTTTAGACATGAATTCATTTGATCAGGTGCTTCTTTAATTAATTTGGGTTTTTTCTTTTGGTTAAGTATAATGTGGTAGTGGACATTTTATCGCCTTCCTTAAATTAGATAAATGGGTTTTTATGCAGATTTATCCGATTTGCCGTAAATTTTGAATATAGTTTTTTTCTTTATAAGGCGAATCCCTGAATTGTTTTGAGGTTTTAATGATTAAATATAAAGGGAGGAGTAGGGAATTACCCTCCTTAAATCAGATGAATGGTTTTTGGAGCAGAATTATCTGATTTGCTTCAATTTTGGATAATTGTTTAATTTTATAAAGCTTATCTGTGATTAGGGTTAAGGGTTCAATGGTTAAGTATAATTGGAGTAAATGGTAAAAAGTAATCCATCTTCCTTCATTTTTCGAGGGTGTTATTCTTTAAAAAAATAAGACCGTAATACACAATTAGTGTAAATAGCCTGTGAATGCAAAGCCATCAATTTAATAGGGCAATATTATTTTTAATATTGATTCCGACTATTGCTCCATAGCTAACCTTGTGCAAAGTGGTTTTGTCATCACCTTTATATAATGTATTTTATTCGAAGGGTTATAGAATACTGTCAGAGGTTTGCACGGGCCGGAATTTCGAGGCCCGGATCCCGCTTCTCCCGATGGAAAGTTATTTTGCCGTGACCCGAAAATTAAAAATTCAGCCCGAGCTCTGCCTATAGAAAAATCAGTGAAAAGAGATTCAGTCCGGCTCAATCTGGTCCTACTCAATTTCTTCAAAAAATTGAGATTTTATTTAACATACAATTGGGATTCATTTAAAAAATACTGCATACATGTTTATTGGATAAATTTACAATGTATTTTTAAATTACGATGCATTTACAGAATTATAAATACACAGTGTATTATTGATTCTTAAGATTTTTAAACCTTTCAATATTCAAATAGGGATTCACTATTCAAATAGGGATTCAATAGGGAAACTAGTTTTTCCTATGCCAAACTTTTTTGTCTAAAGTCCATAGGATAAACTAGTTTTTCCTACGCAAAAGGGTAATCCTTCATTATTTCCTTCATACTTAACCATTAAACCCCCAAAACTATTCAGGGAATCTCTTTATCAGAAAGAATCTGTATCTAAAAAAGTTGAAACAAATTCATCAATTCTGCATCAAAAAACATTTATCTAAATTATATTGTGTTATCTATATTGCCCTTTCTTTTAGACTTAAACAATAAACATCCGCAACTAATCACGGAGGCGCCTTGCCACAATGATCATATATCTAAAATTTTAAATGAAAACTGATAATTCTAGATAATAAATCCATTTCTCAAAATTAACGGTGGGAGATTAGCCTACCGTTCGCCCCCTTTACTCTTAACCAATGAATTTCTAAAATTAATCAGAAAAATACCTTATCAGAATGAACGTACATCCAAAATTTGAAGCAAATCTGATATCTCTATCAAGAGTTATCGCGTTACACTTTTAAAACTAATGGTGACACATTGCACCTTTTAGGGGTGAAAGGCTTGTCTCACTGGTGACATCCCTAAAGGAGCCAGAATGACACCTTTAATTTTGGTGAAAAGATGGCACCCTTAATCCAGAGTGTCCAATAATAAAAATCTTAAAAATATACAAACCGACTTTTGGCCCGCGAAGGATTCGAACTCACAACGTCTGATTACAAGTTCAACGTTCTAATCGCTCGGCCATCGAGCTCACTTTCATTCACTCATAGGCATATATTTTACTTGCCGTCACAGAAAACAGAAAGATACACGTCACAGCGCATGCGCATGGTTCCAGTCACCCGATGAGGTGCCACATTGCAGCCAATACGTAGTGCATGGCACCTTATTTAGCTCCAATCACCCAGTAAGAAACCTGTCGGCACTGCAACCACATATCCAAACCCCTATGGCACCCTAGGGTTCCAAATGCCCCGGATTCCAACAGACTCTAGGGCGTTTTCACCTCCGGGTCCCAAATGGCACCGGTTTGTCACCTTCACTTTTAACAGTGTATGTACATACGTGTGCACATACATACATGCGTTCATACATCGGTACATGCATATACAGAACCTGTGAGCCATTATTTCTCTGGCTTTTACGCCCGTAAGCTAAAAACACGTAAAACTACATTGGCCTAGGATAAACTAGATCAGCCTACGACAAACAAGAATATTGGCGTTGAGGCGGTCATTGAATTCAATAAAATCAGGCCAAATTGAATTGGCCTAGGATAAACTAGTTCAAACCAATAAACAGCAGTCTAAACTAGTTTCTCCTAAAAGAGTTAAGCCAAACTAGTTTGGCCTAGGAAAATCTAGTTTGTCCTATGGGGCTTAGAATAGACTAGTTTCGCCTAGGAAAAACTATTTTGTCCGATGGGCGTTAGGATAGACCGGTTTGGCCTAGGAAAAACTAGTTTATCCGATGGGCGTTAGGATAGATCAGTTTGGCCTAGGAAAAACGGCCTGCCGAATATTCGGTTTGGCCGAATGCCAAAGTATTCGGTCGAATCCAATACTTAATATAGCCTTTTAAAACACATTTTTAAAAACTTTTCACAATTTCTACTTTTAACTGTCAATTTATATATTTAATATAATTAGAAAATCATGTTTAAATAAAATAGAATGTTTTTACATTATTTATTTGCTGTTTGTAAAGTATAACTTAAGAAAATTGACCATAAGAAGGCTTAAAATGGTGATTTATTAGAATTCTATTTAGGAATAAATGATGCGAATGCAGATGCATTTTCCTAAATTTTATTTAGTAAATATAATCTGTTTTTTGCTTTTCCCAAATGAAAGTCCTTAAACAAGAAAGAAAATCTTTTGAGATTAGTAATAGCTATCAGGACAGACAATTTTTGTTCATGAAACCATAATCATTATCAACTTCTTGAGTCATTAGTACATTGTATTTTATCTGACTCTAGGTGAAACTTGTGTTTTTGTTTCTTGAATTAACAATAAATAAGATATCATAACTATATTTTTATCTCACATGCTTTGATTTTTGTAAAATATGATATGATTCGAAGGATTGAAAATGCCACCATTCATAAGAAAAGAACTATGAGCTAGAAATTCCTTTATTCATAATTAAGTTGAAAGTATACGTATTTTATATTGAAAAAAATCTGCCTTGAGTTATTTAAAAAAAAAACAATTATGAGACTATTCAGTTTTTCTTCAACCATTTTCTCATTATTCCTCTTTGATTTTAAAATGTTTATTTCAATTCGTAGAAGAAATCTTGAAATTTAAAATTTTATTAATTAAAAAAGTCTCATAATTGTGCTTCTTAAATAAATTAAGGAAGAATTTTTTCACACTAAATGTTCTTATAAAAAGCTCTTTTTTATCAAAATATAAGATTCTCTTATTAAATATTATGAAAAATTGTTTTAAAAAGTAACATTTTTATAACTTTAAACTTTGATATATAAAAAGTATTTGGAACGCAAAATATTCGGTACTCGGCCGAATAGTTACTATTCGGCTTGCCGAATATTCGTCATTCGGTTCAGCTGTCGGCCAAATATTCGGCATTCGGTATTCGGCCAAAATCACTATTCGGTGCATCCCTAGTATATATATATATTAGTCATTGTATTGTGAATTATCTTTTCTTTTAATAATTCTGAAATTTCTGTGTTAGAAAGTTTTGAATGAAATTTGAAGTTTTATTTTATAGAAACTAATTTGTAAATTGTTCTTTAAAACTATAAACGTATTAATAAAATTAAAAAATTATTTGTCTTTCATTCAGATAAGATAAAAGAAAAGGCATATTCGGATATTAAAGAAAATTAAATGACAATTACAAAACAACGCTATCTGCCGATTTTGAATGGGTGAAAGAACGGATTTATAAGCAATTTAATTAAACATATCCCCAGTTAAATAAATACTAATTAGGTATTTCCTAACCTTATAGAAAACTCTCTCTCGTTGTTTTGATAAATTACTTAGAGAACAATAAATTAGGAAAAAAATAAAGAGATTTCTGTTAATCTAACATTGAAAACTGTTTTTACCCTCCTGACTATATTACTTCTTCCGGGTGTATTTCGAATTGCATGCAACTGACCGCAAAGTATAGCTTCCTTTTGTATGTCCAGCTCAATGCTATCTGGTTAACATCTGTTTCTAATCCAGTTGCTAATGATTCTTTTGTACATAAGAAGGGAAAAAAGCAAACACCTATCATTGATAGTTAAGTAACTAGCAGGTGTTGAAAAAATACGCCTTCGTCGTAATAAATCACTGTAATTTGACAGCCAAGAAATTTTTTTTTTACCCTGATTGGATACAAAATTCTTCAAAGGCACCTCCCTTCCTGGCGGTCATAGCTTGAACTAATTTCCCAATATAAAGAGTTTGAAGTTCCAGCTCAGAAGGACAGGGGCCTTAAGGAAAAGATTCCTGTCCTATACTTGGATTGGAGTTGAACCACAAAAGTCATTAACATCAAACGTGCAACCTGCTAACCGCGAAAAATCTTTGTGTGTGTTTGCAGCCTTAGACTCCAAGCACCTGTGTATTTTGCCCAAATTTAACTGAATTCCAGAATCCTTCTTCTCCCTTCTGGTGGTTTACTGACAGTAGAAAATGGAAATATTATAATGGTTCAGGAGATAACTATATATACTTTACAGTTGGATTGAAGTTGAACTGGTAAAGTCATTATACATCAAACACGAAGCCTGCGAAAATAAAACACGCCGACTTCTAACAGCAAAATGTAGTTGTGCATTTTATTTTTATTTTTAAGGGTTGTGAGGCGCAGTCCTCTTTGAAAGGCAAATAATAACAATTGAATTTATACTATTTAATTTAACATTGCATCGGGAAATCATATACAATTCAATTATGTTATAATTTATTATTTTACAAACTTAAAAAAGTAAAATTCCTTTCTATATGTTTTTAAATATATAATATTTGAATACCAACATATAAGTTATTACCAAAAAAGCGAGTTTCAACATACATATAGTTAAAAATATACAAACTAGTTCAAAATTAGAGCTTTATTCCGGTAATTAGATTTGATTTCCGGGGTTTTATTTTCTTTTGTAACATTCGTGTTATTTTTTTGCAACATACTCGTCGTCGTAAACTTTAACTAAATTTAACTTGTATGTTAAAACTCGCACAGCAAATATAATTTATGAAAAAGGTAACTTTCTCTTGTAAAATTCTGAATTCCTTTGAGATTAATTATAAAAATATAAAGCGTCTTGCATGTATATTTTAAAAAATTAAATATAAAATTCTGCATGCAAAATTTTCTTATCAAAAAGAGACACTTTAAAAATTAAATAAAAGTAAATTTTTCAAAAATATTTTCGAGAAATTTGTTAAATGTAGTTCTTTTTCGGTATTAAGTTTTTCAATATCAAAACAAGAAATAACATGTGGAAGATCTTATTTTTGTAAACTAAATGTCACATATACATTGCTTATATAAGAATTATATGTCATGATTTTTCAGAACTAATTATAATAGCGATTTTAGTACTTTCTAAATATTTTTTAATATTAAGAGAACAGAATAATCAATCTATTGCATAGAAAAGAAAGAACTTTTATATTGCATGCTAATTATTATTTAATAATAAGTGTTATTAATTGATTATTAAATAGTATCAAGTGAATTTGGAGAAATAGATTAACTCCTTCAAGAAAAAATGATTATGTTGCTAAAATATAAAATGATTGAATGACATCAGGATTTATAAACAAATTTATTTTAAAAGATGTAAGAGTTTTTCTTAACGTACGAAATGCAAGCGAAAACATTTTCTTGCTCGTAACTTCTTTTTCTTGAAGTTATGATATCATTGTGACTATTGGAAATAAAAATTAAGCGGGATTCACATGTATTGTCCCACCTCTCTTGAATAGGTGGCTATACGTCATACTGATGATTGATGGTGTTTAACAGCGCAGTTCAGATTAATGTATTAGAAAAATATAAAGAAAAATTCCTCTCACAAAATAAAATTACAAAATATGTATTATTTTCAAATACCAAATGGAAAATCACACAGGCAAGCAGCTTCGATATAATGCAGATGTTGATTTTGAAATCATTAATGTAAAATACATTTGAAATCGTTATACAGTGTGGAGACTTTCGGGATGCCTCAATTCTACCTGGTTTCGACACAACAGAAGGATCTAAAACTCGGCAGAAGGAAGACAGGTCCTTTCAGAGCACAGGACATCGATGGAGCCCTACATTCAACCCGCAGTGTATATCTTCGTTCAACGTGCACTTTAATATCCTGTCACTGGAATTATCTAGTGAGCAGTTACCAATAACTATCTGGTCTCATTTAGCACGTGTAGCAAACAAGAAGAAGTAATTGTAAAACTCATCTTAAAAACCAATCATATTCGATTATCGACAGCAGTAATCCTTTTTTTTCACCAAGAATAATTTACATTACATAATTTTAAATAAATATCAGAATAAAATAACGTTTTTAAAACTGATGCTCGAGCGAGAGACACGAGCACGCCAATTTTATTTTATCAACAACGTTAACTGCAAGAATGTACAGTTACAGTCAAAAGAATCCACAATAATATACAGTTAAATAAGTGAAATATAAAAATACGAATTATTTTACAAATCTATTTTAAATATTATAAATACATTTTAAAGTAAAGAAAAATTATTTTAAATTATAATATTAGCAGATAATTATTATAAAACATTTTAATTTGTGTTTGCCGTACAATGTGTTTCCCGTACAATCAAAGGCATGGAAGAATGTAGGACTGGGAGCAGGAAAATACAATGATAGACCAACGAGTGAGCCAATAGTGGTCTTAATTTTTGCCATGTGCGTCACTTCACTTCCGGCAGACATGGATCATTAGATTCCCCTATTAAAACTCTTCCAGATAAAAAACTTTTTTTTTCTTGTGCTTGATAAAATATCCCTGCCTGTTGGCTCTTGGATTAGAAAGGACCACTTTGACAAGTTCTGATGCAGGTGAATGAACAGGACACAGACGGATACCACAGTTTCCACAAGACTAATTTTTGTATTTTCTCCTACTTCTGCAATCTTGACATCCGTAATGTATGTAAGTGGTACCATTATATGGAAGTGGGGCATTAGTTTTCCCTGTTTTCCCTCGATTTTATTATTTACTAACTTTATGTTTACATTGTAAATAGATATTTGTGTCTGTCCGCCTTCTAATTGTGATAAAAAAAGCAGCCTGATGATAGGAATTCCTCATTTTCGGCTGGTGGTAGAGTAAGATATAGATGGAATGACATTCACAAATATCCGGAAATGGTTCTTGATGTGAAGTTCCATGTGCGGTGTCTGTGATGCAAAATCAAACTCATTCCGGCAGCTCTAAGGTGTTGAGCGCAGTGTCCAGAGGTCAGAATGATACAGTATGTTACACGGTTTTGGCTAGGGGCACATACTAGTGACCTTAAATTGTTTTTAAAAATGGCGATGCCGGAAGCATTTTTAAGCATAGTTCAAGAATTACTTAAAAATTGGACTATATTTTAGGATTTGGGTAACTAAAGCTCTTAAAATTCAATTTTTGTTAAAAAATTTTAGATTACAACTCTTTTTTTTTTTTTTTTTTTTTTTTTTTTTTTTTTTTTTTTTAATAAGCTTAACATATTAAAAGTCTGCACTTGCTACTAAAATGTTTCTATTTACAGCTCCATAGGACTACGGCAAATTTCTTATATGGAAAAATGCTGAAAGCAACTATTTATGTCTAATAGTTAGTTAACAGTTTTATAAAACCGAAGACAATTTTGAACACTTTAATCTAGCTTTTCCAAAGAAATATTGCATAATTTTTATAAGTACGTAATAGTAATACGAAAACAACATTGTGCACCATCCTCAAAAGAGCCCCAAACAGCACTTTTTTACTTACGCTGACAATTATATTAATTTACCCTTAATTTCTTTCTATTGTTATCACTGTGTTTAACGATGGGAAAAGCTGCGTAAAATAACTTACTTTTGATGTTGTGTCTGTACCATATATCATCTAATAAAAAAGTTAATTCTGAGCATCCCTTTTAAATCTTACCTGTTTTATGTATTTATCTATATTATATGGTACAGATATGGTTACTTAATGGCAAACTAGTAGACATTTGAAATTCAGAGAAACTGGAGACTAGAAATTTTATAAAATTTTAGTTATTGTCAAAAAAGTAAGATTTTTTGTAAAAAATTAACTCCCTTTTTCTTGGGAGTTGGAGATTTTATCTTTGAATGTATTAAAATAATTTATTTTATGGAATAAATAATAACAGCATAATTTTGAAATAGAAGAAAAATTTTAAAACGCACATTCTTGCTGTTTCTTCTTTTCTCCTGTATTACTTTTTTTTTCATACATGGGAGCTAAACTCTCTGAGATATTTTAGTTCATATTTATGGCTTTTAATGTTTAATTTGGACATGAAAAATTACAATTCCCGATAACTCAGAACGTCTAACGTTCTTTTGACAATAGTCTGTTAAAATCCCAAAGATCGATTGTCATTTTTTTATTATTAATTGGACTGTCAATAGATAGTAAAATTTACTGTTGTTAAAAATTTGCAGATTTATGAACCTCAAAGTAAAAGATAAGGTGATTTTTTTATCAATTTAGAATACCACCCACATCTTTACTTTTTAACGTTCTAAACGACCGAATAGCTAATGGAGCTTTTTCTAAAACAAAAAGATGTAATGAGTGGTAAAAAAATATTGCATCTAAAAATCTGTACAGAAATAACACAATCCATACAGAAAATATAATACATAAAAACATGTAAATTATCACCTACCTCAAAACGTTTCTTCTAGTATATAGAGATTAAAAATTTTCAAAACTTTCTATTTAAAGAAAAATAATTTTGTGTATTTGCTGCTGACTAAAAAAGAAATATACAAATCCCCCCCCCCCCAATTTACACTGTTCTTTTCCTCCCCAAATTAAAAAGGAGTTTTAAATTACTGAAATTTTAAATTAAAAATATGATTTAAATAAGTAGTTGATTCATTTATTCCCCTTCTTCACCCTTATAAAGTTCGGCTACACCTTTCGCTTTTCGCAGTTTGCAGATTTCAAAATTATTTAAAACTCTTTATTTAAATTGTCATATTCGCTAATCTCCAATAAATAACTAACAATAATTTGAAACACCAATCCTCTGAACATTTCTGCTTTCCTCTACTTTCTTCTTCCAAATCCATTAAAATTCTAAATTTTGTAATTTTTTTTTCTGTATTTCATATTTTTGAAGTTAATAGTAATAAATATAAATTTCCTTTCCTCATGAAATTTTCGTTTGTAAATACATTTTCTGATTGATTTTAATATAATGTGGCATAATTTGTTGACTGCAGTTCATATTTTCTTTTTAAAAACATCCAATTACAATACATTAATTCGACATGGTTAATAAAACGAATATGAAAAGAATAACTGTTTTTTTTACGCTTGATAGAAAATTCAAGTAACTGAATTCATTAAAAAAAATAAGAGTTGACGTTTTTTACATTTCAAGATTTGGTGTAATAAAACAAAATCGTTACATTTACGGTAAAGCAATGTTGCCAGCTGTTTTTGCAGTAAAAATTGTTGTAAAATTAGATGCAATAAAAAAATTACATCTAATTTTACTGCAGTTTTTGTCGTAAATTTAACGATTTTTTTTATATAGTGTACGAGATTTCTCTATCAAATTATTTTATTGGTGAAGCTGAATCAAAAAAACATTGCAATCGGCAAATAATTACTTTTTCCGTGTATTTCTGGCAATGTAAAATTTTTATTTACGATGAAACCCAATGGACGCAGGCAGAGATTTTTCAATTTAAAAATTTGGATTTTTTGGATAAAGCTAGTTTTGAAAGTCACATCCTCAATTGTAATTTAATTATTGAAAATTTATTTATTAAAGTATATTTTTTATATTAAACTCTTACTTTTAATCCACAACTTATTTGTAAATTTAGATCTTTTAAAATGTTTCATTGCAGCTTTTTGGTGCATTCTGGCGAGCCTTTTTTGGCGCATGCATACTGTTTTCTTGAGCTCCATGCAATTATGCGGTTTACAGAAAATAGTCGGCCATTCATCATCTACAGTGAGCTAATTGAAAAATGCTAAATTTGATGCTTTATTTCATAATTAAGATGCAAAAATATGAAAATGATATATTGCTAGCAGAAACACACTTCTGTAGATAGTTTGAGTAATTCTAGAATATAAGGAAGTGGGTAAAAATCTAAGAATACTTTTTTCCGATTAAGGAACCTTTGCAATTTAAGAAGTGCCCATATGAAAAGATTTACGAAACTAAGATTTCTCTGGTCTCATTTCCTATTTACATATAAAAACCAATTTGCGTCATAAAAAATCTAATTTAACAAATTACAACGACTATTTGGAAAAGGATATTTTCAAAGACTCAAATTTTAAAGCCTTATAAATAAACTCTATATTTAAATTAATAATAATAATAATAATAAATCATTTTTAGGATGATCATAATGAGTCATATATTACGCACATCATGCATTAAAAATTAATAATCCTAGACCGATGATTAAAAAAAAAAACAGTAGATTATAGATATACAACTTTAACTATTTAAAATATGCATTTTTATTTAATATAGTTATTCAGACTAACTTCTGAATGCCTCATATTACGTACGACATGGATTAAAGATTAATAATCCTGGACCCATCATAATGAAATTTAAATGAAATTTCACTTTTACAATTTTTGCAAATTTTTAAACTTCTAAACATTGCCCATTTTAAATTTTTATACTGTTGCATAATTATAAAAATGCACTTTTAAATTAAATTTGTTTGAAATCTTTATCAGAATTTGTTTTCAAATTATTACATTTTTTAAGAATTAATTACTTTTTTGTCATTTTGGCAACAGAAGTATTCCATTTTTGGAACATGCACCAATCAGAAAAAACGAATAAAAGGTAATAAAATGCGGAATTCAATCAATAAAAATATTCATGTATACTTCAGATTTTCTAATTCTCTACCGAGAGCAACAACTATTTTCCAAATAATTAAAAGAAATCTAAAAAAATACCCCAGACATGTATACAATAAATTAAGATCTTTTAATTTTTAGAGTGTAAGCCACAATGAATTCTGAAAAAATTAGATAGCCGAGTTTTTACTTATCTCCTCAGTTTTTTAATCTCCCAGAATACCTTTAGACAAAATTTTTCGCTGGTTATCATTATAAGTATTAATTGAAAATATATTTATTTTTTTTCCTGCAAAAAATTTAACATAATTTATAATTTTGTCATAAGGTTACGGGAAAAGTTGTAAATGATGAACATCCGTATTTTTCAGTATACGCGTTCTAATTTACTCATTTTTCATTAACAACATTAATCTTAACAAGTTCTTAATAAGGCGGCTAATATACACTTCTTAAAATATTGAAATTATATTTTTTTTTTCAAAAATTCTGCTTTTACATAGAAATAACAACTCTTTATTATCACAAAATATTAAAATGCTGTCTCAATTTTCTATCTAATTTTATACATGCACATGTATTTTTTTCCTAATTCATATTTAATAAAACTGAAATACCCTTGTCTTAACATATGCAAATTCAAAAATCCAAATGCTTTAATTTTTTGGCACTATGTTCCTAATTTTTTAACCTCAAATTATGACACTTAACACTACATTCTTTTAATACTTGTATTGCACTTTTTCTTTCTCCACTCAAATTAATTGATAAAAATATTGTGAATTTAAAAAAAATGCTTAACATTTGCTAAAACAAAACTATAATAAAATAAAGTACGTACAGACATAAAAAAATATATTCTTTGGTTTTGTAATATGCTTAATCTACATCATACATAAAAATCGCTTTACACAATTAAAAAAAAATATATTTTATTCTTCAAAACATAAAATCAAAAGCAATTTTCAGCAAGATCCTTTTTTATTCCGTCAGAATAAATTTATTATTTCATAAACCATTAAGTGCTTATCCAAATTTTTAAATAAAAGCTTTTAAATGCAAAGGTATATTTTTTAAACTGTAAAAAATGATATTAAAGCGAAATAATTTATAGTTTTTTGCTGGTATTAATATATGATTTATGGTTTGTTTCTGCAGGATAGAATTTTTTTTCATAAATGTTTTTTAATCAATGTATATTTATTCAGCAATCAATTATATTAAGTTTATATATCTTTAAATACATATCAATTCTTACAATAGTGATTACTTTTTACATAAAACCGATACATCAAAAACATGGAAATATAATCGTATAAGTAATTATCACGGAACAATTATATAAAAATAAAATCCCTTAAAATAATTTTGAATAAAGGTCTAGTATATAACAATGTATTGTCATATAATTTTCACATAATCTGGGAAAGGTTGCTAAATAGTACATGAAAGGTTATTTTATTAAAACTTTTAATGCCTTTTCTTCTCAACTTATTTCCCATGCCATTTTAAATTACGCAGGTTGTTCAATAAGCAATAAGATTAATTTTGCTGCTGCAAAACCACTCATCGGAATATTAATTTCTGTAGCATAAAAAAACTTGTTGTCTGTATTAACAAAAGCTATCGATAGATGGTGTGTACACGCTCATGTTCTTGAGTATCATGTGATAGAACTGAAACGTTTTTGCGGGCATCTACACTGTAAAAAAACTGTAATCCTACAGATGTGAAGTTGGCGAAATCTGTAAGTTTGCTAAAATTTTATCTGTGCATTGTACAAGAAAAGATATAAACATATAAAACTAATTTTTGTAAAGATGTAGAAATCTGTAAATTTACAAACGAATCCACTAAAACCATAGTTACCTTACTAAAATTTTACCTGTAACCTGGGTTGATGTTACATGGAAAATTCTAGGAATTTCAGTTTCCTAAAGAATTCTTCGATTTTCAGCGCAAATCTGTATTTGTTGCAAGAATTTTTACTGTCGCCATTACATAAAAAGTTCTAGTAATCCCAGTTTCCTAGAAAACTTTTAGCAACTTTACAGATTTTTTTACAGTGTACGTGAGCGGCCAGTTGTCGAAATGGAAACGACGATTGAACAACGTTATGCGATGAAATTCTGCCTTCATCCAAAAAAATCAAAATCACGGACATTTGACATGATACGGGAAACTTTCAACAATGCAGAAGTGTCAAGGGTAACTATTTTTCGCTGGCATAAAGATTTTAAGGAAGGAAGGAAAAATGTGAAAGATATTAAACGTGATAGACGACCTACAACGTCCACCACAAAGACAGTGATTAACACAGCTGCGATTATCATCAAAAACGACCGCAGAATTACAGTTTTCTAAAACATTCTCAGTAACCTTACAGATTTTTTGATTCTTAGTAAAAATCTGTATCTGTTACATACATTTTTGCTGTTGCCGTTACATAAAAAGTTCTAGGAATACCACTTTCCTAATAAAGCTTTTAGTATCTTTACAGATTTTTTTACAATGTACGATTAAGCGCAAAGAGAAATAACAACACTGACGTTGGACATTTGAATTTCTCCGAAAACGTTTTGGGATATTATTTTAATTTTTAATACATTTTGAAGGAATTTTAATGTATTTTAATAAATTTTATGTTACATACATAAACATATACAATCAATTTTATTACGTTTTATACAGACATAAAAAAATAAATACAATAAATCCAATTGGAGTGAAAAATTAGCCAGAGTCAGGAATCGAACTCGGAACACAGAACTAAAGGCTGTTGCTCTGGTCCAGGGTTCAATTCCTGGCTCTGGCTAATTTTTCACTCCAGTTGGATTTATTGTACTTATTGTTTGCATGTCTGTATATTATTTGTGTGGTCCTTTATAATTTGAATGTCTGTATATTATTTGTGTGGTCCTTTATAATTTGAATGCAGGCGTTATTTGTTTGTGTATGTGTGTTTGAATACGTTTTATTTGTCTTTAACCAAGATTTAATTGATGTAACTGAAGCTGAAGTTTATATGTAAAAAATACTTTTGCTTTTTCAATATGTTTAACTCTCTTGCTTCCCTGAGCCTCATAAGGTGCTTCTAACTTAAATAATAAAATGCAGTGTTTTAGAAAAGTTTTCGACAAAATTTTATTTTGAAGGACGATTTTTAAACTTTTAGGTACTTTCAGGTTTATGGTATAAATAAAATGTTTACCGCATTTTTAATAACAATTTAATATTTCTAATTCAAAGATCTATTTGATCTAGATTACTAAGAAATAAGCCCCAACACAAAGTGCTTTATTCTAGTATAGGAAAAAATATATTTATAGACCCTCATATTAAACTTGTATAATACTTTACTCAAAAATATGATACAGCATATATTTAGCGTGTCTTTATACATACACAACAATATGAATTAATTCATTTTAACGATCTACATATATCCGTGTTATAGTACATGCACTGTAAAACATTTGGTGTAACGTTACTCCATAAAACTGGTGGCAGCATTGCTGCCTCCAGTCTTACGGTGGTTTGTAACCGATATAAATGGAGTAACGTTGCACATGTCTTGTGTAAGTTTACACCATATTATGAATAAGGTTACAGCATTCCTGTGTAACGTTACACCACAATCGTCTGTAAATTTACGCAGAAGCTGTGTGTAAGGTTACACATGTTTAGGAGTAAGCTTTCACATCATTTGTCAGTAATCTTACGCAGTAATTGAGTGTAAGGTTACACAATAATATTATGATATATAACACAAATTCCAGTGTAAGGTTACACCACGTGTGTCTGTAATCTTACACAGTAACTGTGTGTAATATTATACCATAATATTGTGAAAGATGACACAAATTACTGTGTGAGGTTACACTACAATTATCTATAAGCTTTCATAGTAACTGCGTGTAAGGTTACACATTTGTAGGAGTAAGCATTCACCACATTTGTCTTTAATCTTACACAGTAATTGCTTGTAAGGTTACACCATAATATTGTGAAACATAACCAAATTCCTAAATATGTTTGTATTGTTACAGAGTAATTTTGCGTTAGGTTTCACCACAATATTGTTCAACATAACACTATTCATGTGTAATGTCACAATACAATTGTCTGTAAACTTCCACAGTAATAGTTTGTAAGGTTACACATTTGTAGGAGTAAGCTTCCCCCACATATTTTTGTAATGTCACACAGTCATTGCGTGTAAGTTTATACATTAGTAGGAGTAAGTTTTCCCCACACTTTCCTAGAAAGTTATCCATTTTTATGTGTAAGTTCTCAGGGCTACACAGTACATTTTAGTAAGGTAACACTAATTACCTGTAATTTCTCACAGCATTCGATATATTTCACTATATATTCTTTGTACAGTTACGCAACATATGTGTATAGTTATACAATTTTTGTGCGTTGGATTAAACCAGGTTTGTTTGATTAGCTATAGAAAAATATTACGCTCAAAATTATCAGATTTTTCATTACTTCTGAAAAATGTGGAACAATTTATAATTTTCCTTAGACTGAAAATTACTTCTGAAAAATGCCCATATCTCATCAAATATAATTAAAATATACCGTTTTGCTGTTCTATTTAAAAGTCCTTTAATTAGTCTTTTCAAATTTGATGTAAATTTGGTTGTATGTATTTTGAACAAAAATTATAACATGTTTCCGAATTTGCATGCGATACTTATACGAATACTAATCAGGACTCGCATAGTCATTTGTTTCAATGATAGACCAATTTGAGCATTTTCCGTTACATAGGTGAACAAATCGACTTTATACTTCCATTTATTATATCCTATTTGAAGTCGCGATTAATTTTTTTTTTAATTAACTATTATCTTAAACATTTCCCAAATTCAAGGATGTTTATTTTAATTCCACAAGAGAGTTTCAATAAATGCAGATATTTGACAAATTGCATAATAATCGAAAGCCACTTAATGTTAGGACATGATTGTACATTTTTAAAAACGCCTGAAGATCAAAGTACAATAAAAATATTAATTTTATAGCCTGTCATATTGTATACTAATGTTCTTTTATTATACAAATTCCTTAGGGTGATAGTTTTTTTTAGTCTTGGAATCTTGCAATTAATATAAAATGGAGATTTAAAAGAGATATATCACTTTTCTTACTTGCTATTTATGTGTTAAATATCTATCCAATATGTTCTGTACTTAAATAATTTTAACAGCTTTTCTATATTAATTGTAATCTTCTAATTTTGTTTTCGAATTTGAAAAATGTTTGAGAGAGAATTCAATCTTTGAATTTCTTACCTGAAACTGTCAATTACTTCTTGATGAATCCGGAAAACCTAATTCACCCATATAAACTTATTAATTATAGCTTTTTGTCAACTCAACTAAATAAAATGCAGGTAATATAAATCCAGTAAATGGTGGTTAAGCAATCATACTAAAATATTTTTAATACAATCATTTTAACGGTGAAAGAATGATTTTAACTGTAATTTTTCCTTTGGCTGAAAACATCTGGGACCAGTAAGAAAATTACAACTAATATTAGTCTGTACTTTTGCCATCTATGCATGGTTCAGTAAACAGTAAATTTCGAAGCATTTAATAGTTTGTTCAAGTAATTTGCTTCAAGTGTGCTTAAATCGTAGGTATTTAATACCCGTTGTTTGGTGATGAAAATAAGGCAATTCTCATTTGTTTTGAATTTAGTTTGCGATACCTCTTTTATCACATTCAATAAATTCTTCTTTGTCTACCACAGAAAAAAAATCAAAGGACTGCGTTGAAAATGAAAGAACATCTTTACAGTGTATTGAGTTCATACACCTTTATTTTTTTGTTTTATATAAACCTGGAAGCAGAAAGTTCAAGATGAGTGACGGATGTCGCAGTTTTTTTTTCTTTTACTGATTTTTTTTCCATCGGACCTTTTTTTAAGTTTAATAGTATAGCTTAGCTTTTTAATACTTAATTTTATTATCAGTTAAAGTTAAAAGCACAAAAAACATTGAAAGTAAGTACTTCGTTGATTAATTAACTAATCAATTGCAATATTTTACCAGCATATTATTTTCTACCAATAAAAGGTCTGTTGCAGATACTTTGATAATTTCCAGCGAATGGATATATCCAAAATATATAACTATTCTTTTTAAGATTACCTTGATTAAGAGTATAGCTAACTAATTCTAATGAAAAAAAGGGCAATTGCGTGGTTTTATTCCCTTTTTTAATGAAATGATTAAAATTAAAATCAGTGTAATCTATGTTGGAGAATGAAACACTTATATATTAATTCACGAAAAATTATTCAGTTTACAAAAAATTGCAATTGCTTGTGCGAACAAATATTCCTTCATAAAAGTTATACAATTTATTTTATACTTTAGACAAATAAAAAAGAATTTGGAAAAAATCTGTATATTTGTAAGGCATATACTTTTGTAGTTCTGTTTAAAATAGAGAATTTGCTGTTATTACTTATTTAAATTATATCAGTTTTATGGAATGATTAAGAAATTTCAGTTTTATCTAATTTTTTTCCAAAAGAGGCCACTTAAAATTTTGCCACCTATTTTAGGATGTCTTTCCTTGTTACCCACATAATATCCCATTTTTACTACAGCTTAGTTATAAATGTCGAATATGTTCATTTTTAGAATACAGAACATTTATTAGTAATAATCTGATTTTTAATTAGCAAAAAATTTCATTTATATTTTTTTCACTTATTTATGTTTATAATCCTTTCGGGAAGAAGTTAGTTTCGACTATAATATTTTTGGCAAAGTAGTCAAATAGCAATAATGCTAAGATATTGTGATTGTCATTTACAAATACGCAATAAAAATTTTGAGGATTTAAAACATACGCTAAACTTTATTCACAAAATTATGTAAATTACATAAATTTCAATTTTATTGTATTTTATTCAAATGAAAAAAACTTCCAAATTGTTAAGAACACATCTATTTTTATGAAAAGACACTAACACCATTGGTTATTTAAAATCGAAGTATATTTACACATTACACACAAAAATTAACATACATTTTTATTTGTTTTTTGAACTTCCAAATTGTTTATGAAAACATCTGCATTTATAAAAACCAGCTAAGAGCATTGTTTATTTAAAAAAAAAAAGATACACATCATACACAAAAATAAGAATTCTAAACAAATATGTATATTCTAACATCTTCTTTACAAAGGTTTCTTTTTACACACAGGAAAATTTTCATAGCAGAGGATGAAAGGCGATGGCCACAGCAATCTTCGCAAATTTGTGATACCTAGTTAAATGAAACATGATAATTAGTTTAGTTCACCTTAGTAAAATGTTTAGTTTTCATATATTTTTTAAAATTTAAATTAACGTTATATTTGATTAAAAAATAACTTTTAAAAGTAAGAATGTCTTAACCTTCCGTCTACCAGACGGGTCCATTGGACCCGACAGCAATATTTCTGGTGTCAATGGTAAAATGAGAAATTGTCGATTGACACCGGAATTTATAAAGGACTTGTCTAGATATTACGAATTCCTTAATTTAAGCTTTCATTGTAAAAGCAAAATTATATTAAAATATTACTGGTGCCGTTTGCAAGTTTGGAATTAAAATTAGGTGTTGCCGTAGATAAATGGGTGTTTTGTCTGGTAGACGGAAGGTTAAAATAGCAATTTGATTTACTTGAGCTAATTCAAACAATATATTATACGCATTTTTTTGGGGGGGGGGGGGGGAGAGGAGCATATAATATAAAATTCATGACAAATCTACATCGAATACAATTCTCAAATACAATCATTGTCTCGATATTATCATCACATACTACATACTTCATCAAATACAATCTCTGAATAAATGCAATTATCAATCGTAAGCGTGAAAAATTAAAATTTTTAAAAAGCATATTTCAAAATTAAAATATAATTTTTTTAAGATCATAATTTTATTAAATATAAACGTTTATAAGTATCTTAACACAATTAGTAGTGGAAGATGTCATTTAGTACCTTTTTAAAGTTTTGATTTATGTTCATTTTTCTTGTAATTTAAGCATTAAAAATAATAGTAATCATTAAAGAACTTTTAAATGCAGTGAGGTGAAAGTTTACCTTTTCACAAATTTTACTTATTTTTAATAATATGTTTCAAATGATAAATCGAATTCATTTTGATGTTCTACAAAAAGTACATTCTAAAAACTACTTATTTAAATAAAAATTATTAAAATTATTAAAATTATTTAATTTTGTAAGATTTTTACTCTTTTTTTAAATTTCGGTAGTTTTTAACCTTTTTAAATACTTTTTAACTGTGTATTATACAAAATTGCAAATGGATTTTTAGATACATATACTGTTACATTTAATGTTTTTTTTCACTGTTATATACATTATGAAAAATGGATTGTCGCACATATTCAAGTACTTTTATTTTTAAAAATACTTGAATGCTGATTCCATGCATGGATTTATCACATGCATAATAAAAACCATGTACAAAAAAGTTAAAATATCTGTCTCAAATAGGATAATAGCCTTAGCATTTTTAAAACATGAAAGTAGCAAAGCATAAAAGTTGAGAAAAATTCATTTAAAGTTTTATTTTTTATGTGCATTTGTGTTGGGTTTATTTACAATATCTCGAGATATAATTTTTGTTTCGGTAAAATTAAGGTATCAAAATATTCACAATAAAACAGGTTTTCATACACATACACATTTTAAAGAAAAAATATAATTTTTTTTATCCATTTTTGAAGTAAACTGTCCCTTTAAAAAAGATTTGTATTTGTTTTCTTGATCTAGAAAATACAAATGAAAAACAATACATCAATATATTTTAAAAGGTCGTTTGATACCGATATAAATAATGTTAAATCTACACTTTTCAGTACTAGCATACATTTATGTTAATTAATGTATTCATCTATACTAAATAAAATAACAAATCTCTCTCTGTGTGTGTGTCTGCAATGTCTAACAAAATCTATCGCACGTAGAAGTCTTAAAATTAAAGTAAAAGTAGTTTAAGACAGGTCTTGATGCACCTGAGGCACAGATTTTTAATATTTTATGGGTCAATATCCCTTGACCCCTTAACAATTTTATGCACTAAATTGTTAATAACGCGGCCTCTTTTATCTTATAGTCTTCGTTTTGAAGGAGCTTTCTCCACTCGATTATTTTTGCATATTAATTTTTCAGTTTTGTTCCTGGATCCATAAATCCTGTTTCTGAGTCCCTTGAAATATTTATGATAATAAATTGTTAATAAATTGCTTACATTTAACCCGATCTTCATTTTTGAAATTCCTGTTCCTTTTAGATATTTTCAAGTTTTTACATTCCATATAAGGTACTGGGGCTCCCTTAGGGAATAATAAGGCCCGACCATGCGGCCCTTGCAATTTTACTGTGGAAAATTTTAAAGTTATCTTTTACTCTTTTTCCAGAGTCAGCAAACGCTTTCTAATTCAGACCCTAAGGTTCTTTTTTTAAACACTTACCCAATTAATTTTTGCATATGACACTTGATTCAGCATTTTTAAAAAACAGTTACAATCGCATGCAATTTTCTTTTACATCGTTCTAGCATCCGCCAATTATTTAAAAACTACTAAGAAATACCTTTATACTCAACTACATGCCAGATAAATCTCTAGCATCTCAGAGATACCTGGCGAGAACTAAAGCTACATACTTTAAAATATATTTGTTTATAATTTCTGACGTTGACCTCTCATTTAAGAATTTCACAAATAGAAGTACCTTGCCCCTGAAAGGGTTTTTCCATCCCCTCCTCTACACCCATTCTCTCACAATTTGATTTTATTCCACATTTAGTGTTTAAAAACAATAAAAATAATTAAAATATTGATATTATGATATACGCAGTAATAAATTTAAACTGTGAATGATCCACAATTTTTTTAATTAATTTTTGTACCTAACTGCAAAATTTCTTTAAAAAAATATTTTGTTTCATTAGAAAGCGATCACTAAATTCTGGAACTAATTAAGGACATACGAACAATTAAGGGAGATTAGGTATGGTTGATCCGATTTTAATTAAATGATTTTTAACTTTAAGTATTTTACTTAGAACAAAGTTTTATATATCATTTTATTCGTTATACAATCGGCTATCAGAACAAATTGACAAAATAAGTGCAATATATTTTAAGAAAGATCGGTTTTAATCATGAGGAAATAATTTATCAAGCTCCCCACGCATCGGAATCTTGACCCTCTGTATTTTATATTGATATATTGGCAATAATAAACAAATATACAAATGAAATCAATTTTTAAAATGCAGAATACCTTTATTCTATAAGGTTTACACAAATAAACTAATTAAAAATAAACGCATTTTGAAAAAATTTAAATCCCGGAATACCTTTAAGGTACAAGATTTAAATAAATAAAATAAGCATGAAAAACTAGAATAATTTTAAGTTGCAAGGTTAAAACAAATAAAATAAGTTTAAAAAACCCAAAATACCTCTACAAAGTTTATACTTTTGTAAAACAATAAAAGTCACAAAATACTTCTAGACTTTAACTGATATTACCGGTATCGCAGACCACTGCCTTTTTTTTTTAATTTTTATAGTTTAACTTGTAACTTTCAGTTTAATTATAAATGCTACTGAAATTTTGTCTCATTTGGATGTTTAGTACTATCACCAAAGCCATTTGAATATATGATTTTTAATTGTAACAACTCTTTACAAAAAGTTAAGTACAAAAACAATATCCTAGTATAGTTAATCTCAGCTTTTATTCATCTTTCGATGGAGCGGTGTGACAGACCGCTTTACAGTAGTCAAGTCATATCAGTTAAAGATTAGTTTTAAATATTATATATATATTTCAAATCGTTCCTGTCGCTTTGCAGAACAAATTTACATTATTTTACATACATAAACATTAACCTATTATTATGTACCGAGTAAAAAGAAAAAAAATATTAAGGGAGCTTCGATTATGGTCAACACTTCCATGCATGATCAGGTCAAGTCTCCACATAATTGTTGTTTAATGAATAGCATCTAGTTATTTCATACCTTATTTGCTGTGCAATCTTCATACCTAGAATTAAAGCTCAATATTTCTATACTAATTAAAACCAACTTACTTTATTTCCCCATGGCATATTATATTTGAGAATCTCTTACAAATTATTTCTACATACCCAACTTTTATGTCACAAAAACTTCACAACTAATTCTGTTTCACGGGTTTCATCTATCTACATAAAAGAAAGGTTGTTGTCATCACTAGCTTTGGTAAACTTGCGATAAAAGTCGCAAAAACATTTAAATATGAAAATGGACATCTAGATAAACATCCCGTGTGTTCAGCCATCCCTATTCTCTCCTATATTTAATACTTTTTGTGGTGTATCTATTAATGGAATTTTGGGTGTTTCAATATATTTCTTTTACTTGCAATAAATTTTGATTCATGAGAGATGCCCCTATGAGAATGGTTAAACAATTTTGAGCAATTAATATAATGTTGTAAAATCCGGAGTATAAATAGTACTAATTAAAAAATAATTTTTGAAGAAATTACTTAAGGGAAGGGGAGGGTCTCATTAGTGGCACATCTACCCTATATATATATCATACCATGCATTATATATCCATATATATATTATCCATTGATTTTATTTATTTTAAATAGATAATTTTAAATATCAAATGTCATAATTACAGTTATAAAATTGTGAGAATGAGAGAAATTAGAAGGATTAATAGAAAAAGAATAAAACAAAGGAGCAAGCGAATGAAATTGTATAATTTGCATTTAACAGTTAAGTTTCTTAATGAATAAACTATGTATAAACTATTTACTTAAACTTATTTTAAACTTATTTTATTTGTTTTAACCTTGCAACTTAAAATTATTCTAGTTTTTCATGCTTATTTTATTTATTTAAATCTTATAAACTATTAATTCCAGTAATTAATATTACAAATATCAAAATAACACAGACTTACTAATGTTTTAGATACTATAAATATATATTTAAAAAATATATTGCAAAACTGATGTTTGAAGCCACTGATCTGCAGATAGAATAGTTTTATTACTGTACTATAAATTAAATAATTTCATGTTAAGTTTCATGTACATAGTAGATGAATAATCAAACATTTAAGACATAAAAAAATAGATTTTAATAAGTTGTGTAACTTGAAAAAAAAATTAAATAGTGTGGCTTTTTTTAAATAGCGTGGTCTCTAGGCCCATCCCTTTTTAGCCCCTATTTTTTCTATGACCATAAATAATATTGTCTACTTCCCGATTGGTTGCCAAGTATTCGGCTTTTCTCACACCTCTATTATCTTAAAAATGCGTTATTTTAAATCAGCAAAATTTTCCAAATAAACTAAAGTGCATTTTTTGTAGTAAAATACTAATTCATAAAGCCAGAGACTTATAAATGATTAACAAATTGACTACAAAATAATAAATATATTGATTACATGAAATTAAATAGAACATTAAAAGAAGACATATTTTTAAACTGTTGGAAAGAGTGGAGTGGTGTGGGACAATTTAAAAAAAAATACGAAAACCAACTTTGTTTGACGCAAAAATAAAAATTTTAATTTATAGAGTAGTATTGAACACTTTTTACGAAAGTAAGAAAAGTAACTTTATTTGACACAAAAATAAACATTTCAGCTTACAGAATGCAATGCTAAACAATTTTTAATCTCCCTGAACAATATAGAAACAAAACATGCAAGAGATATTTTGTAATTAAAAAAATAGTAAGTTTCAAAATGCGTACCATACTTCCCCACGCAATGAGGTATGGAACAACTATAAAACAAATCTATATGACACAAATCGTTTAGTGTCTGCAAGATTTACAATCAAACAGCTATTGTTTGTAGTTTGATAATGTATGTGACACAATATTAAATTCAAATACCTTAACGATTGAATGACAATCCCGAATGAAACTTCAGAATCTTCAGTCATAGAGGACATTAAAGAATAACTTCAATTTATTTACATTTTGAAGTAAATTAATATCAATGTTATAATATTTTATCCTCTAAAATTGTTTGCATGTTAGCAATGTACATTCGTCTTATGAAAAAAAGGAATTGGACATGTCAAATATACAAGTCGATCTACTGTCGTTCTTCCTTTTACTGGCATGTCCCATTCCTCCCCACTTCCCTGTTTTATGTTTAACTTCTTGTACAAACAAAAATGTGTCTTTGGGGCTTATTCTAAATTATGGATAATGTATAGTATAATGTTCCATAAATAAGGGATCTTTTTTAATGTATGGATATACAAGTCATTAATATACGAAAAGCATAAAAATTATATAATGAAAATTTATTTTTGATTCTTGAAATAATTTTTTCAATATACAACTGCAAGATCATACTTTTAATTTTTTTAATTGAAGATTGTGTTATCATCGCTTCATCTTACGTTTGATTAATGAAATGTTTCGTATGATACATAAAGTCAAAAACCTACAGTCCCATTCCTTTCACTGTCCCACACCACTCCACTCTTCCCTATAGTATTAAATTTTGGAAAGTGTAATGAAAAAAAAAATGTTTTGAGATATTCTGAAGGAAGTCGGAAGATTTTATATACTATAAACTTACTAAAATATCATTTTTTTGTAATATCAACATGGGATGTTTATTACTGAAAATTAGTCAATCAAGCAATCCAGTAATGAACACTGGTCATAAATATATAAATTATTCCAACTCAAATACTTGAAAGACTTAATACATTATCATTAAAATATTAAGAAAGTTACAACTTACTTAATAGTTAGCTTCTTCGTTTCATCATAAATTGTTTACTTAGCATTAGACACAGAAATGTCATATGATAATGGCTAAAGATGTTGATGTCGATCACGTAATGTTTTCTTTCTGAATTCCGCCTGTCGTCTGTGACGATATTTAGCACTGAGCATGCGCTTGCAGTAGTACGTCATACGTCATGCTTCGAGTGGGAGTTTCCACCTACCTCTGTGAAAATATCCTCCGGTTTTGTGAGTTTTTTAAAATATCAGAATGGCTTTCTCAAAAATTTAAGTAACGTTACACACATAAATGATGGCAAACTTACACAAATGTTTTACAGTGTGGCTTCAAGTCAAGCATAAAAATCTGTAAAGTTACTAAACTTTTTCTAAGAAATTGGGATTCAATTAACTTTTTCTGTAACGGTTACAGCAAAAAAACATGTAACACAATCGGTTTCATGAATATTTGCATTTTCCGTTACATGAAAAGTTCTAGGAAAATCAGTTTCTTAGAAAAAGTTTAATAACTTTATATTTTTTTTTATGGTACACACTGTATAGAAGCAATATTTATACAAATTGAAAGTTAGTTAGCTTTTATTATATTATTTACAAAAATGCACTCAAGAAATTGAAAAACTGAAAAATAGTATTAAAAGTGCTTATTACAACTGAAAAATTTTAAAGCGGAACAATATTTTAAAAGTAACCAACCATGATTTCAGAGATTGTCTTTACATTTGGAATGAAGATGTGATTCTCAGTCGAATGGAACATCCACATCTTTTTGCACCAGTAAATTGGAGTCAATAATTTTTCTTCAAGGACGGTGCACTTATTTTTGTTTTTTCGTAACTGCTCGAAAAACAAATTTCTTCTAAAATCCATAACGTTATTTCCTTATGTAATGCAATATAAATCCTTCTAATTATGAATTGCACAATTGCACCTTAAATTATACTAAAAATATGTGCTGAAATAAATACATATTACTTAATGGTACCCTTATAAAAAGAATATGTTTAAAACACACTTAAAAATTATCGACGTTTCAGTCATTTCTATGATCGTCGTCAGGATACCAATAAACGTCATTACAACGAATGTCATCAGTATCCTGACGACGTTTGTAGAAATGACTGAAACGTTGATAATTTTTAAGTGCGTTTAAAAAAAAATTCTTTTTATAAGTGTACCATTTATTAATGCGTACTTATTTTAGTACATATTTTTAATAAATCTTTCTATTGGAGCACTTTTTGAATTGTAAACACAGCCGTCACTGAATATACAAGGTAAGTTGTAATTATCCAAACAGTAAACTTTCTCTTTAAATATTGCCGCACCACATTTAAAATACTTCTAAACATTATTTTCTTTCATTTTGCAAGAAAAATACCTTTAAAGGATTTGCACGTACTTAACTTTTAATGCAGCTAACGAAGAGATGAAAGAACTCCATTGAAAGTGAGGATTACTACATCTGGATCTGAAAGATTCAATACGCAATCTCACGGTTATTTCCCTATAAAAAATAACGGACGATTTTTCGGCAATTGTGCTAGTAATCGGGAAGCAAGTACAATAAATTGATTTTAACGTAAAAAGTTTCGTAAATTGCAGAAATTTTTACATTTTTAGCGGTTATTTTTCTGAAACTTCCTTAAAATCGTCCGGATTTTTACACTGTTGTTTTCTGTTTAATAAGACAAAACAGATTGTATGCCTCCACATTTATAAATTAGAAAATGTATTTTAATATATTATATGTAATTTTAGTTTTTTTAACTACAACAATTACTGAGCTGCTACATACTTACAGCTTATTTCAATGCAAAATTATCTAACCCGAGAAATTTAACCTGCTTCTTAATTGCTTACATGAAGAAAAAAAAAAGATCTCAAGAATTAAGTAGCATATATTTTTCATTTATCGTTTTAGAGGGTTCTTCAAATAAAGTTAATTAAGTATTGTTCAAACGCGCTTTTTAAAAAAGAACTTCTTCAACTAAACTTAGGAATATTTTAATTTGCTGAAAACTTTGATTTCTCAGAGGTTTTTAAAGTAATTGAATTAAATGCATTTATGTTTTAACTGATTTCTCTTAGGAATTTGAAACATTATTAACTTTCATCGTTCCACGACTCCTTGAAGAAATGATTGCTTGACATATCTTTACTCTTAAAAATCAATAAATGTAAAAGTGGATCGAAAAATATTTAGAACTCTTAGAACATTTTGTACTCTAATTTGATACAGTTTTTCATAGAATGGGATATTGTACTCAAAATTTCTTGATCATTCAATACATAATATGTTTTTATAAATACATCATTATATTTTTAAATAAAGCTGTTTTTTATAGTCACCAGCCCTGGGCTTATTACTCAACTAATTTTGATATATATATATATATATATATATATATATATATACAGGGTGTCCCTAAACAAATGGTATATACGCTAGTGGGTGATAGAACACATCAAGACGAGTAATAGTAAATAGGAAACCAAGGGTCCCAAACGTTTTCCAAAGGACATAGCCGCCATTAAAGTTTGGGGTCCAAAATTTCAAATACACATAAAAAACGGAAAAATTGGTCGATTGATATGCGGTTTTCACTAAAATTATTCTTTATGTTGGTATTTTCTTGAAAATAAATTATAAAGATAAATTTCAAAAAATGCCGATAGAGGGCGCTTTAGACATTGAAGTAATGAAAAACTATTTTTTGCCGTGATTTTTTGCATCCCATTAAATGGTTCCGTAAGCTTAGAATTAAACTTAAATTTTGAGCTCAAAATCTGAATAGTTGGAAGCGGTTAAGTAGCACAAACTTAACTGTATTCAGAGGGTTTAAATTTCAAATGATTATAAAAAACGGAAAAATTGGTCGATTGATTTGCGGTTTTCACTAAAACTATTCTTTATGCCGTTATTTTATTGAAAATGAATTATAAAGATAAATTTCAAAAAATGCCGATAGAGGGCGCTTTAGACTTTGAATTAACGAAATAATCCATCGTAATACTATTTTTCGCCATTATTTTTTGCATCTCATTAAATGGTTTCGTGGGCTTAGATTTAAACTTAAATTTTGAGCTCAAAATCTGAATAGTTGGGAGTGGTTAAGTAGCACAAACTGAACTTGTTCAGAGGGTTTAAATTTCAAACGAAACGAAAAACTATAAAAAAACGGAAAAATTAGTCGATTCGTTTGCGGTTTTTGCTAAAACTTTTCTTTAAATCAGTGTTTTCTTGAAAATAAATTTTAAAGATAAATTTCACAAAATGCCGATAAAGGACGCCTTAGACATTGGAGTAGCGTACAACTATTATTAACCGTTATTTTTTTAAATCTCATTAAACGCTTTCAAATAATTAGATTTAAATTTTGAGATGAAATTCTGAATCGTTGCGAGTGTTTAAATAGCGCAAAAAGGAACTGTGTTCGAAGGGGGGGGTAAATTTAAACTCCTGAACACACTTCAGTTTGCGCTTCTTAACCCCTCCCAACGATTCAGAATTTGAGTTCAAAATTTAAGTTTAAATCTAAGATTTCAAAAACATTTAACAAGTTTTGGAAAGCATTTAATTCGATACAAAAAATAACGGTTAAAATTTGTTGTTGGTTACTCTGAAGTTTAAGGCGCCCTCTAACGGAATTTTTTGAAATTTATTTTTAAAATTCATTTTCAAGAAGATACTAACTTAAAGAATAGTTTTATTTTAAACCGCAAACGAATCGACCGATTTTTCCGTTTTTTATTAACATTTGAAATTTGAACCCTCTGAATACAGTTCAGTTTGTGCTACTTAACCACTCCCAACTATTCAGATTTTGAGCTCAAAATTTAGGTTTAAGTCTAAGTTTACGAAAACATTTAATCAGATACAAAAATTAACGTAAAAAGTAGTTGTTCGTTACTCCAAAGTTTAAAGCGCCCTCTATCGGCATTTTTTAAAATTTATCTTTATAATTCATTTTCAATAAAATACCTGTATAAAGAATAGTTTTAGTGAAAACCGCAAATCAATCGACCAATTTTTCCGTTTTTTATATTCATTTGAAATTTAAACCCTCTGAACACAGTTAAGTTCGTGCTATTTAACCGCTTCCAACTATTCCGATTTTGAGCTCAAAATTTAAGTTTATGTCTAAGCTTACGAAACCAGTTAATGAGATGCAAAAAATCACGGCAAAAAATAGTTTTTCATTACTTTAAAGACTAAAGCGCCCTCTATCGGCATTTTTCGAAATTTATTATTTTCAAGAAAATACTATCAAAAAGAATAGTTTTAGTGAAAACCGCAAATCAATCGGCCAATTTTTCCGTTTTTTATTTGTATTTGAAATTTTGGACCCCAAACTTTAATGGCGGCTATCTCCTTTGGAAAACGTTTGGGACCCTTGGTTTCCTATTTACTATTACTCGTCTTGATGTGTTCTATCAACCCCTAGCGTATATACCATTTGTTTAGGGACACCCTGTATATATATATATATACACTATATTGCCATTGATTATGGGACACTTGCGATTTTAGACATTTTACTAAATATCTAAAAAAATACATGAGGAATCATCTCGGAACTCTTAGTGTATAAATATAATAGTATACGTCATACATCTCCGTGAAGAGTTTTTACGGAAACTCCATAGGGGACAGTCAACAAATTAAAAAAGAATGAATATCTTTTGAATAACCCTGTCAAAACTAATGTAGCAAAAGCGCTCAAACTCTAGATTATGATTGAATGCCTTATTGTAATACACTGTGTTCATTTGTATGCAAATAGCATGCATACTCGCAGAGTAATTAAGGTTTTTATAAAAATGGTCCCAAATTTTTCCAAGTTTTTTCCTTATAATTTTCAGAGTTCTTAATATAAAATAATATTTTTTTCAGAAAATATGACAAACAACATTGCACACAGTACCCTGTAATCAGAATTAAAAAATAATGAAAATTGTTCACAAAATGAGTTGGTTTACTAAATAAATTTTTACTGCGCATGCGTCAACGATATCAAAATTTCATTTGCATATTGTGTTAGCTAAATGTATAGAGCACCTTTTTTGAAAGTCACAAAATCATAACTTGAAAATTCTGAAAATAATCGTCAATTGAATAAGTTGAAAATCCGTTATTCTCAAAATGAAGCAAAAACAAGAGGGGTTGTATCCATATATTCATTGATTAGTGTCAATATAGAATACACAATACGGGATGTTACGAATACTTTTGGATAAAATCCCTCATTTTTTTGCTTCATTTTGGAAACAACGGATTTTGTCCTTTTTCTATATACGATTACTTTCAGAATTTTCAAGCTATAATTTTGAGACTTTTACAAAAGTTGCTCTATACATTTAGCTAACATAATATGCAAATGAAATTTGATATCTTTGACGCATGCGCAGTAAAAAATTATTTAGTAAACCTACTCATTTTTCATACAATTTTTATTATTTTTTAATTCTGATTACAGGGTACTGTGTGCAATGTTGTTTGTCATATTTTCTGAAAAAAATATTATTTTATATTAAGAACTCTGAAAATTATAAGGAAAAAACTTGGAAAAATTTGGGACCATTTTTATAAAAACCTTAATTACTCTGCGAGTATGCATGCTATTTGCATAAAAATGAACACAGTGTATTACAATAAGGCATTCAATCATAATCTAGAGTTTGAGTGCTTTTGCTACATTAGTTTTGACAGGGTTATTCAAAAGATATTCATTCTTTTTTAATTTGTTGACGGTCCCCTATGGAGTTTCGGTAAAAAATCTTCAGGGAGATGTATGACGTATACTATTATATTTATACACTTAGAGTTTCGAGATGATTCCTCATGTATTTTTCTAGATATTTAGTAAAATGTCTAAAATCGCAAGTGTCCCATAATCAATGGCAATATAGTGTATATATGTGTGTGTGTTTGTGCGTGTGCGTGTGTATGTATATATATCAATGAAAGCACCCATTTTTAGACGAGCCAGCAATTACTATTTTTGAAAATAATGCCATTTTTATATCTTAATTTTAACTATGAAAGTTGTTTTATGAAATCTTTTCACATTGGTCATATTCCAGTTGTTTGTTGAAGAGTTAAGGGGGAAAATAGGATATCGCCATGTTATTCCGGATACCATTATCGTATCACAATTTAAAAAACTGTTAAATCTTTTAAATTGAAAATGATGTCATCATTTAAAAGAACACATTTTTACTCATAAAGAAGTTACATTTCAATGTTGTTTTCATTCCGCTTATACTGAAATTGAGATGTTCTTCTCAGAAAGCTTTAATGGGTGAAAAAGATGTCACAGTAAAAATAAGTTTGTATTACACAAAAATTGCAACTTGCAAACGTGTCATGGACTTTGGGAATATATATATTAAAAAAATAATTTATTGCATGTCAGAATATTTTTAAAATAGTGAATATGATTATTAAATTTTTCATGCATAATTTGCAACGGCGAAACATAAGTTATTTTTAGATTTCGTTAAATTAAAATTTTGTTATATTGGCGTAAATTTCGTTGATTTTTTATTACGTAAAATGAAAGATTAAAGCCTCATTTAACATTTTTTAAATTCCATTATCTTAAATGCATATTACTGACGCAGAGAATAATGAAAGATTTTTGTCTTACTTCTCAGTATAACAGGAATTTTTTACTAAATGCAAGTTATAGCACCGGGAGCTGTATAAAAATTTTAATTTCGATATTTTTCAATGAAGGTTTTCATTAATCACCAACAATTGTAAAATATTTCATTATCTTATTTAAAACATTTCTGCAATGGAACTAGATTTCTGTAATGTCTATGACTAACAGTTAAGGAATTAACCATTGAACAGCGTTGAAAGTGAACACCCTGTATAAGTAAAAAAATGTGATGCGATAGATTTTTTTTTTCAGATATCGCTTTCATTAGTTGTAGGTAATATAATAAAATAATATGTGTATCATCAAAAGTTTATAAAAATATTTAAATTTGTAAACCAGTGTTATCCATTGGGAAAAAAGATTTATTAAAATAAATGAGCGCAGTTGCTCCTATTTTAATAATAATTTTTTGAAAATTTCTACATGTAAAAGATTTGACGCTATCACACTGTAGCTAATTGTTTGATTGTAAATCACTTTTCCTTATCATTCTAGTGCAGAAGATTTACAAATTGATTTAAATTAGAACTACATACAATACTCTGAATACAAATTTAATTACATTGTAAATCTATTTTCATTATCATTCTTTAGCAGATTCCTTACTTGATTAAATATAAGTTGAGAAAAGTATTTTGGCTGCTAATCTAATTTCTATTCTAAATGGTATTTGATTATCATTCATATACACATTGCAGTTATAATTAAGGTTAAAATTGAAATTTTCATTTTTCGTGTGAAACTGTGATTAAAAATACTTTTTCTTAAGAAGAAATAGTGTATAACCTGTATGCATAAAACCATAGATTTAACACATACCTAGAGAAAGCGAGAAATACTTATGTATATATATACATATAAAAGAAAGTCTGGATTTCGTATTAATCACAGAAGAAAAAAAAATCTGCTGTACCGATAATCTTGAAAATTGGGGTAAGTAATACTTCTTGTAACGCCGAGTGCCGCTAAGAAGGGATTTTCGAAAATGCCAAACCTAAGGGGGGTAAAAAAAAAGAACTTAAAAAAATTCCTTAAAAATCGGCTTTTGCAGTTATTTTTCATCTAATAACATATTTTAGTGTATTTTTCCATGCTGAATCGAATGGTACCAAGCAAATTCTTTTAAATCAATTGTTCGTGAGATACTTCACATTTTTCTAATTTGGCGATGTCTTCGGCGCAAAAAGCTGAAAATTTTAATCTTTCTATATAAAAGAAAGTCTGGGTTTTGTATTAACAATCGTACAAAAAATCTATTGAACCTATAATTTGGAAGTGAGTTCTATAATCAGATTAACATGATTATGTAAACTATATTTAATTACCTCAATATATATAAAACGCAAAGTGAAATTTCATTCCGGCATCGTATAAATAAAGTTCTACTAGATAGATTTTAATAGAACTTACATTGTTAGTTGGATAATTTTTCAGACATTTTGTAACAATTGAAATATAGCATTCTACGTTGTTTAATTGAATACTTGTGGAGATATTTTAAATCAGATGAACCAATTACAAAAGGTTGGCTTTATTTTAAAGGTTCCGCTGAATGAAATTTTATGTGATTAAAACTGTTAACATGTTGAGCGCTACGTCATTCGTTGGTGACTAACTTTCAACTTTTTGTTTAGATGACTGCCTTTTCTCCGATGACATACAGTCTAAAATACAATATAAAACTAAAATTTACTATGATTTAAAAATTTCGTTTGATTTAAAGTTTCTTTTTAAAAAAAACTGACCAGCGTAGCGGGAGAAAGCTGCTAGTATATATATATATATATATACAGGGTGGTTCGAAATTATTTTTACAATAAAAGAAAAGTGATAGTACGCATCAAGACGAAAAATATTAAATGGAAAACCAAGGATTCCAAACGTTTTTCAAATGAGATATCCGCCATTAAAGTTTAGCGTCCAAAATTTCAAATAAACATAAAAAACGGAAAAATTGGTTGATTTATTTGCAATTTTCACTAAAACTATTTTTATAACGGTATTTTCTTGAAAATAAGTTATAGAGATAAATTTCTAAATATGCCAGCAAAGGGCGCTTAGACTTTGGAGTAACGAACATCTACTTTTTGCCGTTATTTTTTGCATCTCATTGCATCAAATGGTTTCGTAAGCTTAGACTTAAACATAAATTTTGAGATCAAAATATGAATAGCTGGGATTTGTTAAGTAGCACAAACTGAACTGTGTTCAGATGTTTCAAATATTAAATGATAATAAAAAACAGAAAAATTATTCAAATGATTTGCGGTTTTCAATAAAACTATTCTTTATCTCGGTATTTTGTTGAAAATAAATTATAAAGATAAATTTGAAAAAATGCCGATAGAGGGCGCTTTAGACTTTGGAGTGACGAACAACTATTTTTTGCGTCTCGTTAAATGTTTTCGTAAGCTTAGACCTAAACTTAAATTTTGAGCTCAAAATCTGAATAGTTGGGAGTGGTTAAGTGGCACAAACTGAACTGTATTCAGAGGGTTCAAATTTCAAATGATTATAAAAAACGGGAAAATGGTCCATTTGTTTGCAGTTTTCACTAAAACTACTCTTTAAATTAGTTTTTCTTGAAAATAAATGTCAAAGATAAATTTCAAAAAATACTGACAGAGGGCGTCTTAGACTTTGGTGTAGCGAACAACTATTTTAATCGTTATTTTTTTTAAACCTCATTAAAGGCTTTCAAATGCTTAGACTTAAATTTTGAGCTCAAATTCTGAATCGTTGGGAGTGTTTAAGTAATGCAAAATTGAACTGTTTTCGAGTGGGGGAGGACGGTAAAATTTCAACTCTTGAACACACTTCAGTTTGCGCTTCTTCACCCCTCCCAACAGTTCTGAATTTGAGCTCAAAATTTAAGTTTAAATCTAAGCTTCCAAAAACATTTAATAAGATTTTGCAAGTATTTAATTAGATACAAAATAACGGTTAAAATTAGTTGTCAGTTACTTTAAAGTTTAAGGCGCCCTCTAACGGGATTTTTTTAATTTGTCTTTACAATTTACTTTCAAGAAGATATTGACTTAAATAATAGTTTAAAATAGTTTAAATATTTTAAACCGCAACTAAATCGACCAATTTTCCGTTTTCTATAACGATTTGAAATTTA